>JASSKH010000049.1:1117500-1691400 GCA_031763025.1 Macrocystis pyrifera | reverse complement strand
GGGGATGATCTGTTTTTGCAACGCTTCTGCGAAGCGCGGGTTTGTTTTTTTTTTGTTTCATACCTAGTAGGTTGGTTGGAGGTCTGTCTGGGTAATTGCGTGGTTCCTTTGTAGGTAGGTTTGTCGGTGATGGTTGGCTGGTTTTCTGGTTCTGTCTAACACGGATGATATTCGTCCGTTGATGGGTTGATGTGGATAGGTTTGGGTTGGCAGTTGGCTCGTCGACTGGTTGATTGGTGGTGTTTTTTTTTCCCCTCGTTTCTGTACCTATCTTGTACTATCGTATCAAATTCTATCCTATCCCATCCTATTCTATTCTACGATACCCTACGTACCCTATCCCACCCTACTCTCGATGAAAAACCTCGAACACACCAGATACATACCTTGGTATGGTGCTACAACAATTTCGACCTAGGCGTGTCCGCGTTTGTTTTTCGGCAAATAAAAAATAGCGGCGAAGCCGCGCTCTGCTTGTGCTTGGGGTAGATTGTGGTCAGGGTTAAGGTTGAAGATGGGTCTTGATTTGTAAAAAAAAAAACGTGTGAAAAAGACCAAACGAAAAGCACCGAAAGCCTTCGTACGTACGTAGAAATCCGTTTTTTTTGTTATTTTTTTTTTCTGTTTTTGTTTTGTACTTTTTCTTGTATGTATGAGCCCATCTAGGGCTGGACCAACGTTTTTGGGAGAACTTTCTTGGCGTCAAAGATTTTTTTTTTTGGCAGTGGTGTGTGCCACGCGTCGTAAACCGCCCTCGTCCTATCCTATGGCTCCTAACCGATCCCACTCTCGTTAGCCTTCACCGCATCACCGCAAATATTTTTTTAAGGGGTGTTTGCGATAGCCCAATTTTGATTGGGTCTTATAAAAAACAAACTTTCGAAACGTACAAAAACCATGAGGAGCTGATTTGGTTACAAAACAGGCGATATCAGAAGTTGCTCCGCTTGCCAACCATCCGACCGAGTTCGCTCTTTTTTTTCGTGGACTGGGATTTTTTCCGTCAAATGTAAGAAGGGCCTTTGGTGCGCGAATACTGGACAACAACGCTCCGGCATCTAGGGGCGAGAGTAGTTCGAGAAATCCTATAAACCGAACCAAAAATCTTCGTGAACACCCTATATATGTATGATCGAGGATTAAAGGGTGTAAGTCGGGGATTTTTTTATTGCATCACCTGTGGCGGGTTAACCTCGAATACCATTACGGAGGGACCGTAGTAAATAGGACCTACGATAACACACAAAAACCTATATATTTACCTATTTGTACTAACAATATTTGGTCCTATTTACTACGGTTCTCCCGTAATACCGTAAAAAAGGTTGAGGTCGAAGGTTCGAGTCTCCGTACACGTATGGAAGTTTTTTTTTTTTTCTTCTCTCATGGCACACCCCACCAACTTGTCGAGAGCGCCTGCTGTAGCTCGTGTTGGGTGGACGTAACAAGGCGCGAGTCACACGAGGGCAGAAAGTTCTAGAATCTTTCTCACGAAAAAAAAAAGTTAAGCCGCGTGCCCTAAGCGGATGGGGGGAGAACAGTTATGACGAGAAGGGCGAACTCAAAAATTGGGAGGTGTGGTCGCCCATTTTTTTTTTACGAGCAAACAAAAAATCGCCTGATTATCTCGAGACAACTTTGTTTTTTGGAGGCGGGGTCGGGGTCGGGGTCGGGGTCGGGGTCGGGATTACGGTTACGGTTACGGTTACGGTTACGGTTAAGGTTAGTGTCTTGAGTTTTTTTTGGGAGCTTTTCGATTTTTTCCTTCTCTCATCACTGGAACCACACGCGGGCCACTCGCCATGTTCCCCGATTTGTGTACTTGACCCTAGATGAGAATTCATTAATGCGGTAGATGCGGCTCCCCACTCTGTGCTACGCCGCCCTATATGATATCTTGTCCGATCCGCGAGCCCCCCTGATGCCATTCTCCTAAAACGATTCCTTGTTTTCTCTTTTATTTCTCCTCGTGCCTCCTTTTTCCTTATTTAACATTGGTTTGTTCCTCTGTCTCATTGTGTCTGTTCCTCTGTCTCCCGTTTTTTCTGCTTGGTTCGCTTGAGAAATTAACTCTTTTCTCTCTCCTTCTCTGCTTTCTCTTCCTTCTATCTCCTTCTGTGTACCCTCGTCTCGATCCCTGTACATAGACCCTAGTTTCTCTCCTTCCTTTATCTCTTCCACCCCCCCCCTCCCTCCTCGTGCTTCAACTTTGAATCGACAATGGTTGATTGCCGGGATGCACACCTGGTGTATCGCATATGGCACCTGATACGTGGCAATACGTCTGTTTCGATTTTGTTAACTTTGTTCTTTCAGAATCGGTTCGACGAGCTGCAGGACGGGGTGATCAGCTACGGACCCTGTCAGTTTCCAACGCTAGGCTTTGTCGTGGATCGCTACAAGCGAATACAGGCGAGATTGGAGAGTGGTGCCGGCGGGGGGGGCGGGGGGCGTGCGCGGGAGGGGGGGGCTTGCTCGTCGTTGATTGGTAGAACCTTCGTTCGTGAACCCGATACTTTGTTGATTGTAGGTACGTACTTTCTTGCGGCTTCTTCGTTTTTCTGCTTCCTTTTTTTTTTTGGGTGTTTTCTGTTTCGGTGCGTTTCGTTTTTTTTTTGTGATGCGGGTGTTTTTGTTCCAGGTGTACCTCGCAAAAAGCGCCTTCCCTGGCTTTTTGTGTATAGTGTGCTCGTGCATTGTGTGTTTGGCTGTCCGTCTGGTGGTTTGCTTGCGTGTTGAGGTGTGTGTGTTTTTTGTTTCGTCTCTGTTCGTGTGTGTGTGTGTTTTTTTCGTCTGTGTCCGTCTGTTCCAAGCGTATGCTAGGCAAGGTACGCACTTAAGGTAGCATCCGACGGACCATCCAACGGTATGGCATTCAATTAATACCGTTTAACGTTACACCTGACCGTTACACCCTATCTATCGGCTGCATGTTGATTTCACCTGTCTGTTTAAAGGCTAACTCCTATCCCTCTCTATGCATACGCTCGGGGACAAACACACAAAAGTTGAAAAAAAAAAAAAAAAAAACACGCACGAACAAACAATTGAACGAACAAGCGAACAAACAGCACAGAAACGAACAGACAACGAGAAAAAACAAACGAACAGACCAAGGTGATGTTCGTCAAAGATATACCTAAACCCGGATGCGTTTTTTTTGAGGTCGTACCTATCGAACCTAAAAACTTGGGTAAGTATCAGAGGTCGTACCTGTCGTACCTAATCTTAGGTAAGTGTCGAAGGTCGTACCTAACGTTAGGTAGAACTTTTAGTACTGCGGTCCCGATTTGGGGACAAACCAGTCTAATTCCAAGTGTTCTGTCCCCAAACGGGACTGCAGTACTAAAAAGGTTAAGTACCTGGAGTCGTGCCTAAGGTTAGGCCGAACTTGAGCAAGCGTCGAAGGTCGTACCTATCGTACATAAAGGTTAAGTAAGTGTCGAAGGTCGTACCTCAAGCAAGGTAAGGCGTACCTGGTAGGCAAGTTATCGGAGGTCGCACAAGGCTCCGCAGGTAAGTATCGGAGGTCGTGCCTATAGTCAGGTACCTAGTAAGTATCGGGAGGCCGTACCTCGAGTTCGGTAGGTATCGCAGGTCGTACCTAATAAACTTAGATAGATATCGGACGCCGTACCCAAAGCTAGGTAAGCGTTACAGGTCATACCTAAAGCCAGGCAAAGCTTACCTGGTGGGTACGTGTTGAGATTCCATTTTTGTGATCGCGCGTGCGTACGCCTGGGTATCGTACAGAGTACAGGAAACATAGTGAGAAAACAGGCAGCAGAGGAACGGCAGGCCGAGAATTTAACCGGGAAAAGATATTCCCGGGGGACCATCGTAGATAGGACCAAATATATTGTCAGTGAAAATAGGTAAATATATATATATATATATTTGTATGTACAGTAGGTCCTAGTCGCTATGGTTGTCCGTAATAACAATTTCGGCAATCGTTACGCTGGAGTTGCTGCAGAACGCACCAGCATCCTCATCAGCTTTCTTGGTTCTTGTATCGGGAAAAACTGTCCGAACTTCGTGGTGACTTACTGTATCGGCCTCATGAAGCAGCCCAGGCAGCTGGGGTCGGGGGGGGGGGGGGGGGGGGGGGGGGGGGGGGGGTGGGGGGGGGGGGGGGGGATCCGATTGCAACGTACGCACCTGTATGACACGTGCGCGGCGTTGTAGGGTACTGTTGCAATCGGATGCTTCTGTGGTACTGTCCCATTCGGAGGCTCGATCATCCGAGACAACCCGGGGCTGGTGGCATAGTAGGGAGAGAGAGAGGGGGACGGTAAAAAGTGTTGGCGAGATGAGACATAGAGGAGCTGGCAGGGAGGCTGCGGTAGGTGTGTCCGGCGAAAGGTGGAGAAATCTTGTCTTTTCTTTTCCCACGACCCGTAAAAAATCGACCATGACAAACGCACGGTGGCGTTTGTCGCGCTTGCGCTCTCTCTCCCAGACGTCCCCATAAAAATCATCCTCGTCGTTTTTTTTTTTTGTCTCTACACAGTAGGGGTATGTAGCCTCTCTTTTGAGACCTTTGTCGTGACGCGTTCGGGACTGGAGATCCGTTGTATTCCAACGTCCTTTTCACCAGAGTTGATGCCGGTTGGTGTTGTATATCGAACGAGAATAACGTCCGATACGACACCGATTTAGACAAAGAACGTGCTCGGTACGATTTCGATGTTTGACAACACCAAAGCTTTCGTTCAGTGTCAGCGTTCTAAACACGGGAAATGCCACGGGATGGAGGGCAAAAATACGTTCCATGCGATAACTGCATCCCGAAACTTGGATGTTTCGATGTAATCTCGAAACTTTCGATGATTTATCTGAGGCCAATTCTTAAGCAGTCGGATTTGCAGTCAGTTAGTTGGAAATGGTGCTATCGGCACGTTCGCGCGACCTTTTGCCCCGAAAACGTACGAAACCTGTTGTTTACTCGCCTCATAATGAGTTGGACTTTTCTCCAAGACCTATCTAGAGCTGTTTCCTGCTTCTCCAGGTGCCCAGTTGCAGGAAATTACCGCCGGTACTCTTCCGATCCATCTGGGTCAAATACGATTACAATTCGCGATTGGGTCGGAAAAATAAATAAATACCCTAACACTGGTACCGGGTCTCTTTTCGGCCAATGGTGGGCAAAAACGTTGCGCAGAACCTGGTAGTCTCATAGGTACCATTTTCTCTTGCCGCGGGCCCCTTAAATAGGGCAGACTGCTGTAGATGAGCTCCCACTCACGATTCGATGCTCTCGTTGCGTCCGTGCGCGCCGCGACTCGCCAGGCTTTCCAACCGGAGGCGTTTTGGAGCATCAAGATGGAATACGCGGAGGATGACCCGTCGTCGCCCGGAGGAGTGGCGCGCGCTGACTTCGCCTGGCAACGGGTGAGACCAGAAATATAAACCCACTGCAGTGTGTGTCGTGTATGTGTGTATGTATGTATGTATGTATGTATGTATGTATGTATATGTATGTATGTATGTGTGTATGTATGTGTTTTTTCTTCACATTAAACCTTTCTTTCTACCCGTCGACATCCAGCCCAACCAGTAGTGTCCGTGCCGATTCTTCAATCCTAGAAGAGATACAAGTTGTGTGGTCACAGAGCTACGCCACGGAGAGATGCTACGTTGCCACGCATGCAGTAAGCACAGCAGCAGTGGACAAGGCAATGCCATGTATGTGCTGTATGTGCTGTATGTGCCATGTGCTGGTATGTATTAAACGGACCGTAGGTGTTGTTGTTGCTGCTGCTGGTGCTACGTATTGCTGTTGCTGTCTTACTTGTGTTTGTAGCAGGAAGAGTGCTGTAATCGATCGGTCGGTAGGTAGTGCGGCCGGTAGGTTAAGTCGGCAGAATGGTTGGTTTGGGGTTTTGGTTGGTTCGGTGGTCGATACATCAGTCAGTGCAGTGATTGGTTGGAGTTTTGTTCGGCTGCTTTGGTCGGTGTGTTGGTCGGTCGGTAGATAGGTCGATCGGTCTGTCGATCGATCGGTCGGTATTATAGACTGGTTTGTGAAATGATCCGCCGTCGCTCGGAGGGGTGGCGTGCGCGGACGTTTGCTTGGCAGCGGGTGAAACTGGAAAACAAACGTGCACGAAGTTTGTGTGGTACGATGTACATCGGTGGGCGCGGAGAACGCGACACCTGAAATTCGAGCGAAGAAGCAGACCAAAACTGCAACTACTTCTGCTACTGCCCCCACTGCTACCGCTGCTCGCAATACCTCTACTGCTACTGCTTCTACTACCTCCACCACTACTACACTGCTGCTGCTATTACTACTATATTTACTACTACGGGGGTCCATAGTAAACAGGACCTATGGTGTACATAAAAACCTATATATTTGCCTATTTTTACTAACAAAATTTGGTCCTATTTACTATGGACCCCCGTAATAGTACTACTACTACTACTACTACTACTACTACTATTACTACTACTGCTACTACTACTGCTACTACTACTACTACTACTACTACTACTACTACTACTACTACTGCTACTACTACTACTGCTGCTGCTGCTGCTGCTGCTACTACTACTACTACTACTACTACTGCTGCTACTACTACATCTACTGCTACTTCTACTGCTACCACTACTGCTTTCACCTACTGCTTTCACCTACTGCTGCTGCTGTTTCTGCTGTTTCTGCTGCTGTTTCTCATGACGCGCAATAGGGAAGGCTCTACGAGCACGCGTGCTGCACCGTCCTGTACGAGATGACGGTGGAAGACGGCGTGGCTGTGGTGTCGAGCGTTGAGGCTCGACGGGTCACCAAGGCGCGCCCCATCCCCATGTCCACGGTCGAGCTCCAGAAGAGGTGAGGGGCGGTTGGATAGCAAAATGTAGTGTGTTATCACGGGGAGCATACTGTAGTAAATAGGACCAAATGTTGTTTGTAAAAACTGCGAAATATATAGGTTTTTGTATCTACGGTTGGTCCTATTTAATATAGCCCCCCCCCCCCCCCCCCCCCCCCCCCCCCCCCCCCCCCCCCCCCCCCCCCCCCCCCCCCCCCCCCCCCCCCCACCCCCCCCGTAGTAGTGCGACGAAGTCGCCAGTACCACCGGTGATTTCCTCCAGACTACCGAACCACAGGCCCTACTGTCCGAGCTATTGCCGGGACTACAGCAGTGTCCACAATATGCGGACGGTGCAAAGGGTTCCATTTTTTGTTTCAACACATACTACTGGCACGAGGCCTTTTGAGCTGTGGCGTGTCTCCTTCACCCCGCAGCCCTTCCCCCCCCCCCCCCCCCCCCCCCCCCCCCCCCCCCCCCCCGCCCCCCCCGCCCTAGTCGCCGATAGTGTCACCGTATATGCATATCCATGGTTGTGCCCGCCCCCCTACACCACCACCGACTCGGGCCATGTGCTCTACCCGAGGTCAATGATTTGAAGCTTCCCCCCCCCCGCCCCCACTCCCCCTAAACCGCCGTTGTCTGTGAGTAGCCGGGGATACGATTTGCTCACCCCCCCCCTCCCCCCCGCCCCGCACCCTAGTCATCCCCCCACCTACCCCCCCACTTCGTCCAACACCCCCTGCCCTCCCCCCCTCCTCCCCCTCCCCCCCTCCCCCCCTCCCCCTCCCCCCCCCCCCCCCCCCCCTCGCTTCCTCCTACCCCCTCCCCCCCCCCCCCCCCCCCACCCCCATCCCCATCCCCTGCGCCCTCCCCTCCCCCCTTCCTCGCCTTCCCCACGTCAACTGCGACTCTATATAATTATTGCGTTGTTTGGTGTCGGATAACAAATGCCCAGAGCGTCCCGCTTCTGCCACTTATCGTCTGAGCGCACGATGAGCATCGCGGAGGCGTTATATCAGAGGGGCATCATCAGCTACCCCAGGACAGAAACGGAGAAGTTCAAGCGAGAGTTTGACATCAAGTGAGAGGCGGAGGGAGGGAGGGAGGGAGGGAGGTGTGAGAGGATTCTGCCCCCGAGTATGTAGCCGCACGGGAGGTGATAAATGTGCTTACAGTCTGGCACACGGTACCTGCTTTGTTCTCTTCATCGATTCCTTCGCCGCTGTGCGTATGTGCTGCTTTTTTGTGTGCATGCTCGTTGAATGGTGTGTCCATGATTTTTTGTGCCAGCGCTACGGCAGAGTTTGCCTTGTGGGGGTGGAGCCTAAACTTTCTGTTTTTACCTTGTACGGGTGGCGCCCAAAATGTTCTGTTTTTCCCTTCGAGGGAAAACGCCTAAATTTTTTGAGGCCGCTCACTCGAAGAAAATCTGTACGATTAGTAAGTCACCCAGCTACCCATTTTTGAGAAACATTGTTGGACCCCTATTCAAAACCGCACTGTACAGAAATACACATCTGGACTGTACTTGAGGTTGAACTTGTTTTATCCCCCGAAACGCGAGTACAACATTTATCAACCATGTTAGGACTACAGTCCCGTTTTGGGGGACAAAGCCGCTCGAAGTATGAGATTTGTTTTTCAAACAAAAAAACCGGACTGCACCACGGTACTGGAAAAGGGGGTTGAAGGAGTTGAGCTAATAAAGCAGACGCACAAACGAGCCCATGGGCTTCGTTTACGTGGGTGTCTTGGAGCGAAGGGCGCGAAGGGCATTTTATGGGGGGAAAAAAAAACAATACACAATTGATCCCGAATGGATTAGGTAGTGTTCCCTCGGTTGGGGGGCCGGTCAACCCCTTAAATCAGATGCGTGGTACGACATGGGCAAGGGGTAGCACTTTTTTTGGCGAAAATATTTATTTTTGACCAACCGGGCTCCTCCACCCTCTATGGACGCAAGAGGGGTGGAGACTCAGCCGATTGAAAATCGTCGGTTGTGGCAAATTCTGGCACGACGCGATTTTTGAGGGATGATGCCGCTTTTTGACAAAGACGGTCCGCAGCTCCGCCGCGCAACGAGTCGTGCGGCACGGGCCCAACGTCATCCCGCCCGTGTCCATAGGCGTTCTCCGCGAGAGAAGAAGTCCTCCCTAATTTTTCCTGGGGCTCCAGGTGTCCCCCCCGTAAAGGTAGGACGCGGGATTCAACGGAGACAAACGTGAGAGTGTGACTGATGCTGCGGTACATGTATCTCGTACGCGCACGCGCGCGTTGTTCCCAGCAAAAGGTAGAGCACGAATTACGTGCTCGTCCTTCGACTGGCTGCCCGCCGGTAAGGATACCGTGGTGGCTCGGAAAGTTTTTCTCCCGAAAGATGACACGTACCACTATCGTGAAACGCCTCCCTACCGTGGATGACGCCAACGTCACTTTTTTTTTTTTTTTTTTTTTTTTTTTTGGGGGGGGGGGGGGGGGGGGGGGGGGGGGTTCGCTATTTTGGGGAAAAAGCCCGAAGGTGTTTTAACCCACAATATTTGTTGCAGGAAAAACATTCATGTGTGTGTGTGTGTGTGTGTGTGTTTTTTTTTAATTTGTTTGTTATCCTCCGGCGGAATGGAAAAAGTGAAGCTTAAGGTCGCCACACTTCCACGTTCCAATTTTCGTGTCGTGTGCCAATTTAGCCCCATAGCTCCCCGTTGCAAACATCAGAACAGGCTGTTTGCTGTTTTTACCACTGGTGCTTGGGCACGTTGACCCGACCTGACCTCACCCCCGGGAGGGGCAGGTGCGCGTGGAGATAGCCAACCCGGGAGAGTCATCTCCCCCGGGTAGTGTTCATTTTGTACCATATCATCCCGTGATATATACCGGTATATACCTAGGATAAGGGACTGGATCGGTCACCGGGCGTTGCGCTTGTGATTTTTTGTCAAAAAAAAAAATCATTTTTCGGGTGAGGAATTTATGCATGAATCAAATAGAGCTCCTCAGTTGTGGAATCCTCATCTTAAAAAAATAAATAAATGGTGAATCTCTACCGGCAGCGTGCGTTGAAAAAAAAAAAACAAAAGAGTGCCCCGCCTCCTGTTATCGTATGCGCGAAGGGTGTTTTCTAAGATGGTTCTGTGTCGATGACGTGTGCGCCCATGATCGCGTCGTCCGTCCGTGGGTTCGTCTCCGCTTGACAAATGGAGATGTCGTGCTGCGGCAGATGAGAGTCTCGTTATGTTTTGCTTGTGCTTTTAAATCGGAGGTGTGAGTGTTTCGTGATTTTTCGCGCGTCCTTCGAGTCGGAGGTCTGTACGTGTGATATTTGGTAGACCTTGCTTGACCTCGATTCGACAAAAAATGTGCTGATTCTATGCACGCTTGACTTTAAAAACACTGACCCCTGCCCGAACCCTGACACTGACAGCGGGGGGGGGGGGGGGGGGGGGGAGGGGGGGGCAAAAACGTAATCGAGGCGTTACTAAATTTCGTGGACGGACTGTCAGCCATTGTGTGCTAAAAAAAAACTATTTATTTTGATCGTGTGTGTGTGTGTGTGTGTTTTTTTTTTTCCGTCAATAGTTGTTTCAGTCCCATGTGCTACGTTACTGGGATACATGGTACCTCGTTTTTCCGATGCCCCCTCCCTTGAGGAGCTCTCTGTATGCCTCATCCTACAAACCGACTTCTGAGAACATGTTTCAAGGTGGCCGCGCCGGCCGCGTTAAAACCAAGTAATACAATTTCGGGATTTAGTGTCGTATGATAACTTGGAGGATTTATGTTACGTTTCGTGGACCCCCCGGGAGGCGTTCGACCACAGGGGACATAATATTGCTCAACAAAGCTTGGCCGCCGTTCCGTTCCGGCCCAGCTCTGCTCTCTTCTCCTGTCCCTTCTGCTCTTTCTCGTCCAACAACATGTTTTTTTTTTTTCTCTAAGGTGTGGATACCAGGTCCCCTCCCTTCCCCGAGATAGTACCGCCTCGTTATACATGAGTGCAAGTCACACCCAAGGTCTTGTCTTGTTTTGTCAATCCGTTTCGTGTAGACCCGAGGTACCGACCCACCTCAGTGTTGTGCTCCTCACCGCATCCGCACGAGAGAGAGAAACCTACCCTGGCCGTCCGCCAAACATTGGGCGTCAACGGCAGTAGCCCGATACGCAAACAATCGCAAGAGCTACTACGGGGGACCGTAGTAAATAGGACCTACGGTACACAAAAAAAAAACTGTGTATTTCCCTATTGTTGCTAACAATATTTGGTCCCGTTAACTCTGGCCCCCCGCAATAGTACTTGATCTAACGAGTAGTTTTTTTTCTTCTTCGGAACATAGAGCGGATCCGAATGTATATCGAGTAAGCTTCCCAATTTGAGGAACTCCTTCGGTGAGTTAAGGTTCGGCCTCAAAAAAAAGTATAGCGTCATAGCACGCCTCTGATGCGTCCCTAAAATGTACCACTTTGGACGCAAATATAAAAAGCGATCAATATTCATATTGCTGTATAATCGGTCCTTATATAGCCGTCCAAGTTGGTGCCCGGTATGCGTGCACCGTTTTCGAGTCCCATCCCGTAGTGTGTTTGCCTGCAGCAGTAGTTTGCAGCGCACTGCTGTGCTTGTCATGGTGCGTGTATCATTTAGTGTGTCCCCATTGCTTCATGGTGTGTTCGTGATGATTACTCTGGGGAACCATGGTGAATAGCACCAAATATTGTTTTTTCGGGGGGCCATAGTAAATAGGACCTACGGTACACACAAAAACCCATACATTTCCACATTTTTACCAACAATATTTGGTCCTCCTATCTACCGCTTTCCCCCGTAATAGTGAAAGTTGGTGAAATGGGGGAAATATTTAGGTTTTTGTGTGTACCGTAGGTTCTATTTACCCTGGCCCCCAGTAATAGCGTACGTTGCGGTATGGGGGCTTTCATCGAGAGGGTTGCAGATTGGCCGGGTTGGTGGGGACGGGTTGTATGTAGTTTAGAGGGACGCAATATGGTGGGGTTGGTGGGGGGACGGGTTGTAATTAATTGGTTTCACGAAAGAGGGACGCACTGTGTTTTCGTTTGTGCTGGGTTTTTTTACATCCGTCACCCTGGTCGGCGACTCTGGAAAACAACCCCGCGTGCGTCCTTTGTTCCCTGTGTCCCCATGATTTTTTCTGCCCCGTTCTTGACGAACGTGTGGTGGTGATGGGTATGCGTAAAATAATGCATTGCTTGCATACAGAACCCCTGCCTGGCGACCTTCGAAACTCAGCTATTCGGCGGGGGCAGCAAGTGAAGGGTACTTTCCCGTGATGTCACGTTCCAAAAAATTAGGAAGGGCGGAGAGAAGAGTGGGTTTCATATATATATATGTGCATGATTTTTTTGCGTCCATCATCGGTATGCCCATTTTGACTAATTCGTTCGTGGTGATCGTGTGTGTGTGTGTCTGTGTTTTTTTGCGTGCAGCACCCTGCTAGGTGACTTTCGAAATAACCCCCGATTCGGCGACTACGTCGACGGTCTCCTCGACGACGGAGGCTTTTTGTGGCCGCGCGAGGGGAGGGGGGACGATAGCGCCCATCCCCCCATTCACCCGACGAAGAGCGTTGACCCGAACTCCCTTGAACCCGACGAGAAAAAGGTTCGTACAGTAGTAATTGTGCTCTGTGTTTTCGAAAACAGGCATACGGGTACCGGTACGTTTAGTAGGGTACATACTCTGGGGGTACCCGGTTACCGTACATACTCTTGGGGTGCCCAGCAGCCCGGGAAAGCAACCTATCCCCGTACCAGTATATGTTACTATGAATTGCCGATTGCCGGCTACGCAGTACCCGGGTACTCCCTCATGGTCACCGATGTCTGAGCATCAGTTCCAGAGGTCTGAGTACGAACTGCTGACTACTGAGTACCGGTTCCTGACTCCTGGTGTTATGCACCGGCTCCTGACTACGGAGCGCTGACAAGCGATTAGCTATAGCTGTATCACTGGTTGCTGAATGTTGGCAAACCGATTGGCGATCTACTGGTGGCTGGTTGCTGATTGCGTTGTCGCTTTGGCTTTTCCCCCCTTTTTTCTTACTTGTTTTCTACAGTTTTTTTTTTTTTTTTTTTTTCAGCGTACCGAAGTGCGTCAGCTTTTTTTTTTTTTTTTTCGCAGATGGCTTTTCTGGCGTACGTCGTGATTTTTCGTGTGTTGTTCGTTGGGTGCGAAGCTTGGCACACGTCGACCAGATATATCAGATAGATCATCTACAGATAGATCAAATAGATCAGGTAGTTCATCGATCAGATATATCAGATAGAAAATCCACAGATAGATGATCTAGATCACAACCGTGATTTTTCGTTTGTTGTTTTGTCAGTGCGAAGTTTGCTCACGTCGGACAAATACATCATTTACAGATAGATCATCTACATCTATGATATGTTGTGCAGGAGTTTTTGTGCAGTAGTACAAATTTCCATCCCAGGAAACAGGCCCAAGATCATGCAGGGTCGTACCGCTCCCATCCGGCAACATGAGCTGCAGTAGATCATATCTGGCACATACCAGGCCTGAAAGACGTCGAATGGATGATTTGTCCGAGGTGTGGAGGCTTGCGTTGTCAGGCATGTAAGACTTCACCACAGCGTGCTGGTGCAAGCGATGCTGCTGTAGATATAATCAAGCGCTTGATGTTTCGACCCTCGTGTTTTTTTTATGCTTTGCTCGTGCCATTTTGTTGTTGATGTTGTAAAATTTTCTTCGCGTTTCCGCCGGATGACTGCACGACGATGGCAGATCTACGAGCTCGTAACGAAGCACTTCCTGGCGTGCTGCAGCAAGGACGCCGTGGGACATCAGACCAAGGCAAGCACCCCCACCCCACCCCGCCCCACCTCGTTCCCTCGCTCCCTGCCCTCCCTCCCTCCCCCACAGTGTTCTTCATTTTTCGTTCCTGTGGCAAAATAAAAAGGACGGCGGCTCATCGCCTGCTGGGGGGGACACGTTGTGTTGTTTTTTAGCCGGTACCTGTACTGCTGTTTGTTGTTGCCCTTATCGTTACTGCTGCCTTTTCTGGTGCTGTTAACCGTTGCGGCTACTACTGGCGAGTCATGCGCCTGTAGGAGGGCTGCACCTATTTTCTTTTCAGGTCCCTGTTAAGACAAGGAGCTCTGTACCTATCCAAAAAACTTCCTTTTCCTCAAGAAACGCTGTGAGCGTCCCGCAAAACAACGAAACTGACAGTACAAATATTTTCGTTGGTAGATGCTGTCGTTCCGAAGTTGATGGGGAAGCCCCGTCCGCCAGTTTGGTTCCCCCCCCCCCTAAACTATCCCCTCTAACGTAGTACGGGTCTGGGGTTACCGTTGACTGTGCGCTTTTGCCGTTGCCGTCGCCTTTGGTGTGTGTTACCGTCGCCGCTTTCGTTACGGTTACCGATACGGTTACCGATACGGTTACCGATACCGATACCGATATCGATACCGATACCGATACGGTTACCGATACGGTTACCGATACGGTTACCGATACCGATACCGATACCGATACGGTTACCGATACGGTTACCGATACGGTTACCGATACGGTTACTGATACCGATACCGATACCGATACCGATACCGTTACCGATACCGTTACCAATATCGATACCGATACCGTTATCGTTACCGATACCGTTACCGATACCGACACCGTTACCAATATCGATACCGATACCGTCATCGATACCGTTACCGACTCCGTTGCCGATATGGTAACCGATACGGTTGCCGATACAGTTACCGCTACCGTTGCGTTTGCTGTTACCGTTGCCACTTTTAGTCACGGTTTCCTACGTGTATCGTTACCGTTACCTATGTCGTTACCGATGCCGTTATCGTTGGCCTTGCCCTTACTGTTACCATCGCCGTTATCGTTCCCGTTACCGATACCGTTACCGATACAGTCATCGATATCATTACGGTTACCGATATCGTTACGGATGCCGCTACCGATACCGTTGCCATTTCCGGCGTTCGCGTGAGGTTGTGTTTCCCTTTTCTGCACCCCATCGAATCCAACCAAATCCCACCTACAATCGTTTCCAATAAATTACAAATCATTCCGATCGTGGTCCAACTAATTCCGATGCATAACAACCTTATTCTGATCGGAAATCCAACTCAATCCGACACAAGACAATCCTATCCGATCGGAGTTCAACTCGATCCGATCCAACTGGATTCGATCCGAATCCTGGAAACAGGTGCACGCTAACTGCGGCGGAGAAGAGTTCACCGCGACGGGGCTTATGGTCACCGAGCGAAACTGGCTTGTGGTCTACGACCCCTTCGAGAGGTGGACGGGCCGAACCATCCCGGAATTTTTCCAGGGGCAAGAGTTCGTCCCCAGCGTTTTGATGGTGAGAGGGAGGGAGGGGGGGGGGGGGGGGGGGGGGGGGGGGGGGGGGGGGGACGGGGTTGTGCTCATGCCATGCTGGGCCGTAGTCGTAAAACCCGGAAAGGGGAGAGGTGGGGGGGGCAACGTTGAGGTTAGGGGAGGGAAGGTTGGTGGGGGGGGGGCAGGGGGGTGGGAGGGAGGTTGGTACGAGGGGGAAATGGGCGGACCGAACTGTCCCGGCTTTTTTTTCATGGGTAAGAGTTCGTCCCCAGCATTTTGGTGGTAAGAGGGAGCGGGAGAGGGGGGGGTATACTCATGTCATGCATGGCCGTAGTCGTATGACCATAGACCATCGCATCCTGGGCTGAGGGGAGGGAGGGAGGCGGGGAGGCGGGGGGGGGTGCGGAGGGAAGGGGGTATGGGAGAGGGAGGGGTGGAAAGAGAGGGGGAGATTCGGGGTACGGCGTAGGGGGGCGGGAACAGCCGGGATTTGAAATTGAGGGGGTAGGGAGGGGTGGGGATGAAAAAAAATGCGACGTCTGTTACAGCTACTCTGCCTCGGATAAGCTTTCTTGTGATCCGCTTCGTGTTCCGAACAGCGGCGGTTGCTGCGCTTGTTCCGCCGCCCTCGCGCGACCTTCGCTACCCTCTCGACCGTCATTGCGACGAACATAATTTGTTTGTTGTACGCCAAAAAAAATGTTTTTTTTCTGTAGTGTGTGTTCGTGCTCGTATTTTTTTTTTTTTGTCCCAGGTATTTTGTTTTCGTTGTTTCGTGCTGTTTACTTACATTCGTAGTTCGCGTGTGTGTTTTGCTGCTTCTTGTGTTGTGGTGTGTGTTATTCGTCGGCAGATGGACGAAGGGTTGACCCAAGCGCCTCTCCTACTGAGCGAGTCCGACCTGATCGGCCTCATGGACCAGAAGGGAATAGGCACGGACGCAACGATCGCAGAGCACATACAGAAGATCCAGCAGCGCAAGGTCAGAACCGTACAAAGGCGGGATGGGGTGAGGGAGGGGGGGGGGGGGGGGTTCTACTCATTGTTGTGCGTGGCCGTAGTCGCATGACCATAGACCCTCGCATCCCTACAATGACTGGACGGTAACACGTCGGGTTTTCGCCGACCAGGGAGGACGTGTCTTGCACCGAGCGTGAACCGAAGCGCCGCGAGGCGTTCGGCGAGTCGCAGAGAGGGTGAGCTGCATCCTGCAAAGAACTACTTGTAAGGCGGACTTCGGCACCTTGTGCGTACTTTCTTGCATACATGGGTGACAGCGTCGAATGAGTTAGTTTGGGGGGGGGGGGGGGGGGGGGTGAAAAACAGGGTGAAACGGAGGTGGGGGGGGAGAGGGAGGGAGGTAGTTAATGGGTGGGGTGCTGTGGGTTGATGTGGGGTAGGGTGGGGTGGAGTGTGGTGCGGAATAGGATGGGATGGGGTGAGGTGGTGTGGTGTGGGGGGGGGGGGGGGTGGGGGGGGGGGTGCGATGAGATGATATTAATGAAGGCAAGTACCGGGGGGTGAAGGGATGACACCTACACCTTGTCCGGCAGGGCCGCCGAGGGTAAAGCCTCCCACAGGTAAACCCTCATCCAGGCAGGCGATACCGCTTGCCTGGTGTCGTAAGGGAAATTTCCTCACGACAAACCGTAACGCCGCAACCGGGGGTATCCCGTAACCTTGATGTCTACGCTTACATCCATTCTGCTTGTTTTAATTCTTAGTTTTATGCTTTTTTTTGTGAAGAGAAGAGCATGAACAGTACGAGGTATGCTATTACGGGGGTCCATAGTTAACAGGACCTATGGTGTACATAAAAACCTATATAGTTGCCTATTTTTACTAACAAAATTTGGTCCCGTTAACTATGGACCCCCGTAATAGCATGCTTTCGCTCAATTACGCTGCCTGTACTAAAAAAAAAAACGGTCTTGCCAGTTTGTTGCCCTCAAAATCAAAAGCGCCCAATTCTGCCGAAAAATAGCGAGCATGCTGGATATTAGCCTACTTACCTCTCTGGGATCTCTTGCATGTTTTGTTTTGTATTTTAGTCAATCGTGTCTCCCTCACGGCTCGTGATTTGCTTGTCTTTGGCGCTGTCCGCAGTACTGCATGAAGAACGACCAATCCCGCTTCTACCCGACTACCCTGGGGCTCGCCCTCGTTGACGGTTACGACAACATCGGTGAGATGGGGTTCCCTTAAAACGAGGCGTTCGTGTTCATTTGTATGTATGTATTTTGTTGTTGTTGTTGTTGTTGTTGTTGTTGTTTGTTGTTGTTGTTGTTGTTGTTGTTGTTGTTGCTGGTTGTTGTTGGTGGTGGTGGTGGTGGTGGTGGTGGTGTTGCTGTTGCCGTTGTTGTTGTTGTGTTGTTGTTTTTGTTTGTTTTGCCATGTGTCGTATGTGATTTTTGTGTTCGTGTCTTCGTTCGTTCGATGGTTGGTTGGTTTTGCTTCTGAAGGTCGCATTTGTTTTCCCCGTACATTAGTTCTCGGCACAATTGTTTTTTGTTGTTCAATTTATTGTTTTTCTTTCTCTCCCCGCACATTTGTTCTCGGCATTGTGTTCTTTCATTGCTCAATTTGATGTTTTTTTTCTTGCTCGACTTGAAGAGGTGATTGGTCGATTGGTGTGCGCACGAACCCGGCCAAAAAGTGGAGAACATAAAAATTCGAGGGGAGTACTACTGTAATGTAGTATATGCGAGTATTGATACTTCCTGGGTTTTCAGTATGGTATTCGACTCGGCCCAGCTTCGATCAAATGGTTGATATCGCAGACAAACTGCTCGTCACAGCTTCACTCCGATAACTTTCCCAGGCAGTCGGATTAGTAGGTCTGGATCGTGGTGACTCCAGCCAGGAGATGGACTTCTGGCTGCTGCTGTCCGACCAGTATTTTGGTCGGGTCGCCCACCCCCCCCACCGACGGAGAGGGGCCCGCTGGAGACGTTTATACGCGATTTGGCTTCACCACGTAGAGCTCAACAAAATGCGCTAATTTTGGGCCGTATCTCAAAGGCATGCATTTGGGTCATCGGTGGCAGATTGTCTCATGAAAAAGTCGAAAATGCGAACAAAGTTAATGGTGATTTACAGGCATGTGCGTAAACGGAAGGCTGCTGTACATACGGCAGTCCCTAATGTCTGCGATCTAGACTGCGCGAGCGCGAGAAAGATATTCCGTACATTATAAACTCGTGAAGTTTTGCGCAATGACTTTTTTTCGCTCAAAACTGAAAGTGTGTGATGCCGAATCGCCCCGAAATGCAACTCCGCGGCTTCAAGCACAAGTGTGAACGAGTGTTCATTCTTCAGCACAAAACCTTCCCTTGAACGATAAATATTCATTGAGCATGCCGGACACTCTTGGTACCCTGCGACAACAGCGAATAAACCGAGAAGGATAGTAGTTTTGGTGATTTCACAGTGTTTTGGTGGCTCGCTTTAACGAGAAGACACTTTTCAGGAGTGTGTGTTGTTCAGAGCGAAGTCTCAGTGTTGTGGTGGCTCGCTTTCGCAAGAAGGCAGTTTTCAGGAGTACGTGTGTTAGTCAGAGCGAAGTCACAGTTTCTTAGTGCCTCCCTTCGGCGAGAAGACAGCTTCCGGGAGTCTGTGTGTTGGTCAGAGCGAAGTTCAAGGTGTTCGGACGGCTCACTGTTGGCGAGAAAGCAGTTTTCGGGAGTACGTGTGTTGGCCAGTGCGACGTTACAGTGTTTTGGTGGCTCTGTTTGGCGAGAAACCCATTTTCGGGGTGTCAGTAGTTGTTGTTTGGCGCATACGTCTGCTGAGGACGTGGGAGAGTCGCGCAAACCCCGACCCAATGTGCTGGACTCGAGGACGTTTTTTAATGGGGTCCCCATACTGTTGCCTATCTGACAACCCTACACCCCGCTTCTGCTGCGAAGGTCGCCGGGCGGCGTTTCGCAAGTCGTTCAGGGTTTTGATGGCATCCATCGGTGGCTGGATATCTTCCTTGAGGAAGTATTTTGCCTCCAACTTGTCCCCCGGCCATAGTGTGTGAGAATGCTCGTACGGGGGACCATAGTAAATAGGACCAAACATTGTTAGTAAAAATAGGAAAATATACACAAGTCTTTTGTGTTTACCGTAGGTTCTATTTACTATGGTCCCCTGGAATAAATAGGAACAGCCCCTATAGGCTCTGCACCCTGGACACGGCGGTGTACCCTTCTCCCTGCGCAAAAAAGTCTCCATCCACAGGGCTACACGTTCAAACCCTACTCCCTCTACCTGGTGAGCGGTCGTGCTTGCGGCTACCGTAATCGGCCACGGAGTGATCGTGTGAACCCCATCCATGGCAGCGCCGCAACAGTAAGGCGCCCATACATTTTTTTGTTGAAAACCTCAAAACCTTTACAAGCAGTCCCTTCTCCTTCCATGCTGTCAGCTTTTATGACAACTCACTACACGCCGGGCGCTAGGACGTTGCGTATTTTTTATCCCCCTGTCGCATCCAAGGAAAGTTTGGGATCTTCCCAGCCCCGTACGTACAATCCCGCACGCGGCCTTGACGATCCCTCGTCCTTGGTGGACGTTCTGTTTTTGGTTGCGACGACCCAAGGGCGGAGATGTAAGATGCAGGTGGACAGTAGTCAGCACCCGCAGCATCACAGAGTGTGCAGGTGGAGAGCAGTCGATATCCGCAGCATTACCGACTGTGCGGTGGAGAGCAGACAATACCCGCAGCATTACAGAGCGTGCAGTGTTCTTCGTACAAAGGCCTGCTGTTTGTGTTCTCACCTTGAGGCCTCATCGCACTACGCGCACTTCCAGCATGTTGGCCGCCACTATTCATTTTGTACTGTCGCTGGCCCGACAGCAGCAGAAAGTTTTATCACCAGGCTTGAATTTCGAGGCCTGTGTTTTGTTTCGTGAAGGTCCGCGTTCAGAGCACCAAGAATACATATAGAGGCCGTTGTTCCGTCGAGGAAGGCTTTCTCGAGTTGGCACTGTCGCTCGTAGGTACCTTCTTTCGTTGAGGTCGTTGTCGATTTGATCGATTACGCTCCGGAACGGCCTGGACAGAAGGAGGTGGTGACAGTAGAACTGCTCGAAACGGTAGCCGATCCGGCCGGTTTGCACTCAATCTCAGGATTCTTGATTTTTGTCTCTTATTTTCCTGCATGCTAACCCTTCCTTTGCCATTGCAGCGGGATATCTATGGGTTTCGGCACGTAGTTGCTCTGTCGCCTGCCGCCACCCCCCTTTCCTCCCCGAATTCCCTGTGGCCGATGGTGTCGAAGTCTCGTCATACTCTATTGCGTCGCCGGTGTCGTCGTCATCATTGTCGCCGAGAACGATGCTTCCGTCTTCGTTTGAGTTTTTGCCCGGACGAGTCAATTTTTCGCGCGGCCAGGGATATCTGTGGTTGCGGGTTTGCGCCCCCCGAGCCGACGTTCCCTGAAGGGGGAGAACGTCAGCAAGAGTCGTGGCGAACACCTTGGAAACCCCAGCCCCCTTTTGCAGCGTTGTTTCCGTCGTACATAGATACCCGTGGCCGTTTCCCGCCCCCACAAACTACTTCAGGCGGCTTAGGAGGGCGGAAGTTTTAGCGAGCGGTTGTTTTTTTTTTTCGTCGCCTTCCGGTATGAGCACGGCGTCCTTAGGTCGCTTAGCGTACGGGTTGACCTTAGCACGGGGGTGGGCAGCTCTGACGTCGTCGATGGAATCCCACAGGGAGCCGAGACGTTCGTAGGCGCAGTCTGCGATTGCGGGTTAAAATACGCCGATATGTAGGTTTCGCGTGAGCGTTTTATTTCGCGGCAATGGGGTGTAATACGGGCGACGGTGTAGGTCGAAGGTATGGAATGGGAGAAGACTTGAGTCGAAGGGAGGCAATCCAAATGTATGTCTCAAGAAGGGTGGGGAGTGAAGCAGAGTCCGTCTCGTCCCTTGTCAGTTGCAGACGCGGCATCGAGTGGTTCGAGACCCTGTTTGTCTCTGGCGTGCTTCTTCACTTCGACGATCGTGTTCTCGCAGACGGAACGCCTCGCCCACGGCATGTTTAGCTGCGTCTGGGTCGGCCTCTAATTTTCCCGCGACAGCACTAGGCTTGCGTCCCTGACGAAGACCGGTAGTAGGAGGGAGTCGTCAAGGTTTGTTAAGCCATGTGTAGAGCCCGGAATAAGTACGATAATGTGTAGAGCGAGTGTTGAATCGAACCGGACGATGGGAAGAGCAAGTGTTCAAGTCGCAAAGCAGCACAGGTGGGGACTGATCTACTTCGGTTTTGCCCTCTTTTTTGCGGAGGCGGCGTCCCTCGCTACCTTTCGTAAAGGAACCTTTTGCTCTCTTAGCTAGAATTTGTTTGTCTCTCCTGGTCTGTGCCGACGCAGTAGAGTGAGGAATTAGCACCACAATGTACTTCGCTCTGGATTGAATGGGACCAGTTGGTAGGTGTTATACAGAAATCGTCGGCAGATACCGAAACTCGGGAGGCTGCGTCGAATCACAGAGAGAGAGGACTTGTGCGAGCTGCTGAAGCGAGAGGTAGTTGCCTGATTTCTATTGACCGTCTTCGCTTCGGACGGCAGAGACTCCTTCACTTTCAGGAGAAGAGCCCCTATCAGCCGTAGCACGTCGAAGTACGTTTTTCGGTCTGTTGCTGGCAAGGTGTGGCGAACGAGGACAGAGCAAGCGCGGCAACGTGTACTCGAACTTGCATAGGGATGCGAGCTTGGAACGCAAGGTCAAATCACAGTATTAATTAGCTATAACGGGAGACTATAGTAAATGGGACCAAATTTTGTTAGTAAAAATAGGGAAATATATAGGTTTTGTGTGTGCCGTAGGTCCTACTTACTATGGTCCTCCGTAATAGTACGTACCGGTGCCGGCAGGCTGTTCAGGGGCGGGGGTTGGGGGGGGGGGAACGGAGGCGAGCGAACGATGACGACTCGGGTTGAAGATGAAGCTATGAGCAGCATTGCCGGGCTGCCTGCGTGTTCTAGCCGAGGCAAGTGGAGTTATGCGCCGGTCCAAGAGTTGAGGGTGAGAGTCGTTGACGATCGATCCGCGTTAGTGCTCCCGGAGAGGTCTACGCTGGACACACCTGAAACGCCAGGGGGGTCTCTATAGGGGGAGCACTTGGCCCCGCTTTTTCCATCTCCACCACGAGGTGTGTCGCCCCCGGCTCCCCCACCAGGAGGAGGGCACCCTTCGTTGATGGCGCCGTCGTTCGTAGTCGATGGCACCGAACCTTGACGAGGGGGAAGTGATATCTCGAAGCGGCCCGATCTGCCAGAAGCCCACTCGCAGACGTTGGGATCGAAAGGGCTCCTTGAATTGTAGAAGTACAGGTGTATTGTCTTCATGACGCCGTTCGGGGAGTAGGTGGATGGGAACCTTCCCTGCTAGCAGAAGGCGAGAAAGGGACGTTTCCGATGTTGAATTGGTAGCACACGAAGGGGTAGCGTTGGTGCGTAACTGGGACTAGAACGGGCGAAGCGGCCAGGCAACATGTAGTGCCGAGTGATACAGCCACACCTCCCAAGCACCCCGGAATCTACACACGCCCAACGCACTTTTTGTGGAAGGAAAATATTGCCTAGATTGTCTATCCCTGGCAGGAATCGCTCACACATGTTTTGGTCAACCAACTATATGGGGAGCAGTCATCTCAATCCATGACGCTGAGCAAGTCCGAACCCTGCGGTGAAGCTTGCAGTGCTGCGGCTAGTAGGGAGCAGACCAGCAGCAGCAGCAGCAGCGCTAGCCAGACACAACATCGCTTTGAGCTCGAAGAAAATGTCAATATCCAGGTTTCCATGAAATTCGCATGCGAACATCAACGGGGAGGATTTCTATCCTCCAAGGGTACACGACTTTGACGCCAAAAAGTTTAGAGGAGAGCGAATTCTGTGGTACGCAGCGTGAGCAGATTTTCCCACGAAATACGTGGAGAACACTTTGGAACGTTACGTTACTGTTGGAAGAGCGCGGCGGCAGTGCGGGGCCGAAATCAAACCACCCACGAACACAACAGTTGGTTGGACTACGTTCGACCAGGCCCGTGGCTCGCCCTGCGCGGGTAGGGTGCTTGGTAGGAGTGCTTTCAATCAGGCACGTGGGTCGCAATGCTCGTCTATATGCGCTGGTTGGGTGCGTGGTTGGAGTGCGCTCGGAAATGGTTGGAACCCAAAAGCATTAGGTACAGTTTTTCAAACAGGTTCCCCCAGTGAAAACTGCTACTATACCAGCAAACAAAGTGACATAAACACAAATAAAACCAAAAATGGCACGGCAAAACTCGAGAAAATGTACTCGTGGTGCTGGACGTTCAACTGTCCCACGGTATAAGCTACCATATCAGCTGTGAAGGAATGCTGCAATGCGCCATGCAGAATCAATGGAAAACAAAATGCGTGTAACACGTAAAGGCACGAGCAACAAATACCCAACAAAACGGTGCGAAATAAGAAACAAAGGGGCCGCTCGCTTCGGGGGCGGGAGGGGGGTCAGCGCCCACCTCAACACAAAAACTCACCCCGGAATACCCCCCGAGACAGCATAACAATCCTGCATGCTAAACTTCGGTATGCTACAGCCCAACGAACGGTGTCAAACAAGACAAAAAAAGAAGAGGAAGGGCCCATGTTCTTCGGGGACGTGGGGTGTAAGCGGCTACCTCACTACCAAAATAACCCCCAGGTATTCCGATACATATATAGCCCTAAACATCACACTGTGCCACGCAATAGTTACGAAGGCATGCCACAATGCAGAAGCCGTAACGAAGCTGCCACAGCCCCTACATCAGAATCAACAGCAGCGATGCCGCCTGATTCCGCAGAGCGCATGCTACTAATAATAGTTGATGCTGTGTCTTCTTCTGTGGTGCTCGCAGTCTTCCTTCCTCTCCCTTTTCTCTCTGCTGTGCTCTCTCCTCCCGCGCACGCTTCGATGGGTCTCCGTTATGTTATGAGGCGTTCTAGTGGGACGTACGTAAATTTCCAATATCGTGGAATACTGCCAGTAGATGCTGGTCCAGTACCCAAGCCCTACGGATTGGGGTTTGGGGTCGAATACATGGCCACGGCCACCGTTCCAGCCTACTCCAGGCTTCCATATGAGCGCGCCCCACCTAAGAGCCGCCATGGAGTTTTATTTTTTGGCAGGATGAAACAACACAGAACGTGTTCAACGAAAGACGCGAACTTGTACAATTTATAAATATTTACGAACAAATTAAAACAAACCCAAACAAGGTCGAAGCGGAATTAAACAAACTCATATAGAAGCACACAAAATCGAACATTTTGTTTCAAAATTTCACGCGCTTCGACAAACGTTCAGAAAAATCAAATTTACCATCGCCATCGCCGTCGCCACCGCCACCGCCACCGCCTCCTGTAGGTTTCCAGATGACCGCGCCCCATCTAAGAGCCGCCATGGAGTTGGACTGCACGCGCATCTCGAGAGGGGAGGACACGAAGGAGGCCGTGGTAGAACGGTGCATCAGCAAGATGAAGCAGTGCTTTCAGACCTGCCAAGCGGTGGGTCAGGGGTGATGGTGATGGTGGTGGTGATAGGAGTGGAGGTGGTGTTGATGGCGTTGGTGTCGGGGTTGGTTTTGGTATTGGTGGGGAGGGGGGTGGTGGTGTGTGATGGTGGTGATGGTGGAGTTAGTGTTGGCGGCGGTGTTAATGGTGGGAGTGTTGGTGGTAATGAAGTTCGTGTTTTCTCTTATCTCGAGCGCAAACGCAATTTACCTGATATCTGCCATGTAGCCCCCGCCCCCGTTTCCTGATCCATACGCTTTCCCCCCGTCTCTCTAGAACGCCCACAAGCTGGACAATGCCGTGGCGATGCACTTCCGCCCCCTTGGGTCGGCGGGGGGGGGGGCAGCAGGACTGTCAGAAACGGCCGGAGTTTCAGCAAGTGCGGCGTTTGCGGTTCCGCCATGGACATGAAGAAGTCTTCTACTGGAAGGTTTGAAAACGAGGGAGGTGGAGGGGGTAAGGGAAGGGCAGGCGGGAGGAGGGAGGGGGGTGGTGGAGGGCAGTAGTAGTAGGAGGAGGAGAGAATAACGGAGGGAGAGGAGGAGGGAATGGGGGGAACGGGGGCGGCGGTTGTGGACGAAGTTGGCCGGGGGCAGTGGGGGGAAAGAGCGGTGGGGGGAAGGGGGGAGAAGTAGGAGGGGCGAAGAGGCGCGGGGGGGGGGGGGTCAGTCGGGGAGCCGGCGATTTGTGTCTATTACTATGCTGTTTTGTTTCGTTTGGCGTACTATTAATAAAGGACAGTGCGGTCGCCGGCCTGTTTACCGGCAGTGGATTTGCTGGAAAAATTGGAAGGGGTTGTTTAGGAGGGGAGGTGAGGGAATATTATTGTATCTGTTTCTGTTCTTCTGGCTTAAGTCTCTTCGTTCGATGTACATCGCGCATACACCGAGTTAATATTTTTTCCGCTTCCCCCATCACCCGTAAACTTCTCCGTCTCTCCCCTCCCCCGTTCCACTCCCCTGTGACATGGAGGCGTTTGGTACACTAAATGGTAGCGGCGAAGACGATCGCTGTTCCAGGTGGTACGATGGTAACCACAGGCGGCGAAACAGGAAATAGATGAGATTAGCAAAACGTTTCTTCGTGATAAACGGGAATAATGTATTGAGCGCCAAAGCGTTGTCTCTATTGGGAGTAGGAACGGTTATCCGACTCTCAAGGGATGCGTAGTCAACGGTCAAATGACTTAAGGCAGGCAACAAATGAGTACGCCCCCCCCCCCCCCTATTTTATATACCTGGTATATATAGGTTGGGTTGGCGTCGGTTGGCGACGACGCTGTATAACACGCTTCTCACTACGTGAGCTAGGCAACCGGGGTACCGTTTTTTTTTTGTGTGTTTTTGGCGGTCACCACGGCTGGCGGTCGAGCTAGATCATTTTTTGTGCGGGGAAAACCTTAACGCGACATAAGGGGGATGGTCGTATCACGTAGTTTGTGCCTGGTATGTAGTAAGGCACCGACGAGGCAGGTACATATTACGGGGGTCTATAGTTAACAGGACCTATGGCTACATAAAAACCCACATATTTAGGTATTTTTACTAACAATATTTGGTCCTGTTAACTATGGACCCCCGTAATAGTACTCCCATTGCTGTCTCTGGAAGTGTCCACACCAGGAAATAAATCTATTCATGATGCTGTCATCCGCATGAAAGAAAATCCGCCTCAATAGCGGTTCTGAGTAGGATGCAGCTCACCCTTCATGCGACTCGCCCAAACACCTCACGGTCCTTCGCGCTTGGTGCAAACAAGGTCTGTCTGGTCGTTGAAAACCCGACGTGCTCCGTCCCGGCAGTATAGGGATGCAAGGGTCTATGGTCATACGACGACGGCCATGCATGATAATGAGTGCACCCCTCCCCACCTCTCCCCCCCCCCCGCCGTTTTCTCGTGATAGGCCGCTGCTGTTCTGCGGCACCTGCGAAAAGGGGTTTCCACTCCCACACAAGGGGAAGCTTGCCAAACAGGAGCCGGCATTCGATTGTCCCCTGTGTCATTTCCAGGTATTTCCTGCTTCTGTTTGTGTGTTTATTGATTGTCTGATTGATTGGTGTGTTGGTGGTTCGTTGGCTGGTTGATGGATTGATTGACTGATTATCTCGTAGGTCAACTGATCGGTTGACGAATACATTGCATGGTTGATTGGCTGATTGATTGACGGGATGGGTTGGTTGGTAGATTGATTGATTGATTGATTGATTTTATTGCTTTGGTGGATCGATTGGTTGGTCAGAGTACAGGAACTTCTGTGTGAAGCGCTCGGCGAGGCCCCATCGGTGCCCCGCTGGTGCAACCCTGACCATCGCTGTGCCGATCGATGCACCAAGCCGAAACAAATCTTATTGTCAAGTTGTCTCCATAACGCACCCCTCTCCTTGTATCCATCCCTGGTATACGTTTATCTATGTCCCTCCCTTTCTTTCTCCCTCCTACCCTCACCCTCCTCCTCCCCTCCCACCGTCCCCTGTCTCCCCCTCTTTTTTTTTTCTCCCTTCTCCGTCCCTCTTTACTTTTTTCGCTGTCTCTATCATGTATACCCCCCTCCCCCCTTCTGTCCGTGTATTCCTGTTTCAACTTAACTTCTCTCCGCCCCTCTGCCCCACTCCTCCCACCCTTATTTTTTTATATCTCGTTTATGCTCGCGTCCTTCCCCCTCCCTCTCTCTAGGTGCTGTCGGTGAGCCAGGGGAACGAGTACACCGGATCCGGCTATACCGTCTGCCCCCACTGCTTCAACGACCCCCCTTCGGGCCACGGGGGGGAGGGGCAACTCAACTTCCGCTGCTTCATGTGCAGCGCCGCGTGCCCGCTCGCCCGCAAGCTTCAAGGTCGGTAACTGCAACCCAAACTCCGACCTTAACGCCAACCCCCTACCCTGTCGCTACCTATAGAGTTCGAGTTAAGTAGCGGTAGCGCTATCCCCGACGTTATCGCTCTAACCGTGACCTTACCACCAAGCCTGACCCTAAAGCTAATTCGAACCCTGACCCTGACCCTAGTCCCAACCATTTACCCCGACCTTGCCGCTAACCCTCACCCCGTAACCTAGGATACAAAGTCAATGACGGTAGTGCTACACCAACGCTTGCCCTCACCCTCGTGCTGTCACTGCCGTCAAGTATGGACTCTTTTTAGTAATAATATATACATGCCCAAAAGGTCTTTACATTTCCGGACAGAGCTTTTTTTTTTTTTCCACTCTGAATTCTGCTGGTGCATGTTACCTTGTAGTGGTGGAAGGCTGTCGAAGGCTGCTGAACCCCCAACCCTGATGCTCTGGTCTACCCCCCCCCCCCAATATTGTATATAGGTTGGGTTTGCATCGGTTGGCAACGAAACTGTAAAACACGCCCTCTCGTTGCCTGAGCTTGACAAACAGGGTCCGGTTTTTTTCGAATGTTTGTTGGTTTTGGTGGTCGATCACGGCTGGCGATCGAGTTATAAATCATTTGTGCGGGGTGGAGAACCTTTACTCCGCACAAGGGAAATGGTCGTATCACCTAGTGCTTATGGTAAGGCACCCACGAGACAGTTACATACTGCAGTACCCCCATTGATGTTTCTGGAAGTGGCCACACCGGAAAATAATTTGACTCATTGAAGCTGTCGTCCGTGTACAAGTCCGCGTCACTAGCGGCTCTTTGTACGATGCAGCTCACCCTTCATGCGACTCGCCGAACACCTCACGGCGCTTCGCGCTTGGTGCAAGGTCGGTGAAAGCCCGTGATCCGTCCCGGCATTGTAGGGATGCGAGGGTCTATGGTCATACGATTACGGTCATGCGTGATATCGAGTACACCCCCCCCCGCCGCGGGATGCGTGGTCAATGATCAAATGACTAAGGCAAGCAACAAATGAGTACGCGCGCCCCCCCCCTCCCCGCCAGCGGATAATAATCGCGAAAAGTACCCTACACTAATTCAGCGTAATTTTTGCCCAAAGTCGTGGGCGCAGTTCTAAAAGTAGGCAGGCAAATGCGTGCCGGCCTTTACATTCAGGTAAGTTTATCAGTTTATATCAATGTCTTTGTTCGTCTCTGACGTTGTGGTCTGCAGGCGGAGACACGCCTATTGCACGGTGTAGAAAACCTGGCTGCGACAAGCATCTCTACATCAAGAAGACGAAGAATGGGACTTATCACCTCGGTCAGTGGTTGTAGTGTTGCTGGTGTTGGTGTCGTTGACAGCGTTGTTATTGGTGTTGTTGGTAGTTGCGTTGTTGCTGTTGTTGCTGCTGTGATAATTTTTGTTGATGTTTTTGATCGCGGTGTTGATAGATATTGGTGGTGTTGTTATTGGTGACGGTGGTGTTAGTGGTGGTGGTGTTGGTAATGGTAGAAGTCTTGGTGATGATTGTGGCTATGGTCGTTTTGTTCGTGGCGTTGGTGGTATGGGTGTTGATATTGACGGTGGCGGTGGTGGCGGTGGTGGTGGTGGGTCCGGTGGTTATTGGTGCTGTTAAAAGTAGTGGTGGTAATGGTGGTCGTGTTGGCGATAGAGTTGGTGTGGCTGGGTGATGTCTTTGTAGCATGTGTTGATGCTGTTGTCGTCGTTTGTTATGTCGTTGCTGTTGTTGCGGGCATGTTTCCATCCCACATCTGTTGAATACACGTTTTTAGTATTTATTTCTCGGAGGATACTCCAAGGGCAACCCAAAGTGTTTACCTGGTATGTGTTTGGAGGACAGACTGAATGAGTGGCTGATTTAGTGACGAACGGATCGATTGACTGACTGCCTGATTGCATGACTGGCTTACTGGCTGGCTGACCGATTGAGTTTCAGACCGACCGTGTTTGAAGGGTGCAAGGTGAACCGAACTGTCTGACGGAGTGACGACTGACACTCACCGACCGTCGCTTGCCGACAAACGGGCTCATTGATGGACTGGCTGAGTGACTAACCGACTGACTGACTGACTGCCGATCTAACTGACTGACTCGCTTTCTCAACGGTGCAGGATGCAAGGGGTACCCCCAGTGCAGCGGGTCGACGGTGTGGCTCCCGAGCTGCGTTGTCACAGCAGTGGCGTCGGCTGGAGGGGGAACATGCGCGGCTTGCAGCGGGCCCGCTGACGAGGATGCCGTGCGCTACCTGGACTTCACCTTCAAGTTTCAGAGGTAAGGGTGGGGGTGTCGGGGGGGAAGGGGTGTGTGTGTGTGCTCATTGTTATGCATGCCCGTAGTCGTATGTCCGTGGAGGGATTGTTGTTGTGGTGGGTGTGGTGGTGTTGTCGTAGTGTTGGTGGTGTTTGTATTGGCGTAGGGTTGGTGGTGTTTGTATTGGTGTAGTGTTGTTGGTGGTATTACAGTAGTGTTGGTGTTGGCGCCGGTGCTGCGGTGTTGTGGTGTGATTCGTTCGCGTTGTCGGTGGCCACGCGGTTTGGCGTTATGTAGTTGTTGTTCGCGGTGCTGCGGTGCTTTTGTTGCTGTGGGTTCGGTACTGTTGTTGGGTTTGTTCTTGTTGTTCATTGATTGTGGCCCTCTCTAGTTATTGTGCGATACATATATATATATATATACCAGGTATACCCCAAGTACAGCGGTACCCCGTTTGAACCCTTTTGGCTTTCAGGAATCGCGCGCCCACATAAAAATGAGAAGTACGGTCTCGTCAACCATCTATTGGTAGTAATCCTGTGAGCGCACAGCAGTACGTACGAGCAATAGTCGTATCATGTTGTGCGCGTGACGTAGAGCTAGTTTCCTGGAGTTCGCCCACGAAACGTATCATCCTATGACTACGCAGTTCATCTTAGTGCCGCCGATGCTGTATTCATCGCGTTTTTGCTGTCGTTTTCCTCCTCTACGTAGTGCCGGGTTATACGTATGTATGCACTTTTGGGCATCGTTTCGTAGGGAAATTGTGTCGCAAAGAAACTGACGAATTCAGTATAGGCCACACGTAGCACGCCGGGTTGCTGGGGGTAGGGATGCTTCCGAACTGCGCGGCTGTATAGAGCTGCACGGCGCCCGCGCATCATGCTACCTATATATAGACTCTTTACATAACCCTCAAAAACGGTTGTTGTCGGGGATGTGGGTAGGTCGCATTGTTTTTGTTTGCTTTGACAGTTTGTAGTACTATCGCTGTCGCTGTTTTGTGGGCTGCTTCGTGCGGCCGCAGCTGCTTCGTGCGGTTTCATGCTGCTGCGGCTGCTGCTGCTGCTGCTGCTGCTGCTATCGTTGTTTTGGCGCGCTGCTGCTCCGGCCGCGGCGGCTCCGTGCGATTTCATGTTCTGCTCTTTCTAGTGCTGCTGCTGCTACTACCTTTTCTGCTGCCGCTACTACTACTAGTAGGTATATGTTACTGCTCTTACTATTTTTTCTGCTGCTGCTATTAGTGCTGACGTTGCTAATCTTGTGTCGCTGCTGCTGCGGCTGCTGCTGCTGCTGCGGCTGCCGTTACTCTTTTTTTTTTGTTGCTGTCGCTGTTGCTGCTGCTGCTATTATTGCTGCTGCTGCTACTGTAGAATTTTTTTTACTTATCCGGCGCTTGTGTCGCCGCTACTGTTGCTACTGCTGTTGCTGCTGCTTGTGCCGTCTTGTGTCGCCGTTACTGCTGCTGCTGCTGCTGGTATTTTTGCTGCTGCTGTTGCTTGTACCGCTGCTGCTGCTACAATTAATATTTCGGCCGCTGCTAGTGATCGTATTGATGTTGATGGTTCCTGCTTATCGGAGTATGCATACTCATACATAGAACTGTATTGCCAACGTCCGAAGGGGCAGCTTGCTGATAACCATACTCATATTTATGTGAACACACTTGGGCGGGGTTGGCTACTGTTACCTAAAGGATGGACTGCCGCCCTTTCATCCTGCTGGCGGTTGCCCTAGGTTTCGACTCTCGTCTGGTGGTACCAATGTGACGCAAAGCACGGTCTGTTTTTCGTTCTTGTTCCGTCGCCGAAAGTGCGAGAGCGCGAGTTTGGCTGGAAAAATCCGATGATACATATTCCACGAGCAGCAGGATTGCTTTTTTCCCTCGTAGTATCTACCATGCGCGATAGAAATTACGGCAAGTGTGTACGGGGGGCGGGCGATACCTATGTAATATGACTGAGCCACGTGATATCCAGAAATACGATGGAACCTCCCACGAGTTAAGCTGGAAAGTAGAAATTATGCCACAAAAAAATATAGTAAGACTGCAAGACCAATGGCAATGGAAACACGTTGTTTCAAAGTTTTGTTTAAAAAATATTGCTTGCAAGAAACAGCTGAAGACATTCTCGTATCGCCACTGTGGAGGAAAAGGGAATTTGTACATGTTTGTTTTTGTTTTTCACACGGCTGCAGGCGGCGCAATTTGTTTTTTCTCGTTGTGAATGTCAACACCCTGATGAAAAAAATCAGCTCGTGCGACGTTAGACCTGCGATCTCGACATAGACTCAACCCACCCAACCTTCTTGGCGTCGGGCAAGGCCAAAAAATGTAGAGGACGACCTAGAAGATACCGGGTGGATCCATGGTCTAGGGGGCGAGAGCTTGCCGGCGGCGTCCTACGCTCTTCTCCCAAACCTGAAAAAAAAATGCCATCCGCGAGGGATCGAGAATGTTTGTCGTCTGTTTTCTGCACACCAGCGGCTATTTTGTTTTTCATCATATGCCTGGCCAACGCACGCCACATTTCGCCGATCATTGTATGAAGACGGTGACCCTGGGTGGGTCGGAAGATCCAACGAGCGCGCGCCGTTCAGATTTTATGATGGAGTCGTTGGTTTTGTTGATCGATGTCTGTCGAGGATTCGGAATCTCGCCGCTTCGCACTAAGCATTTGGCTGAGCTTTTCTCAAGCCGATCTTTGCCCAACATCTGCCCCATAGTTATTTTTTTCGGGTTTTTTTTTTTCCAAGGTTATTTTGGAACTTTAACTTTTGTCTTGAAGAGTCGTGCTTATAGGAAGCAGTACTGAAAGAGCCTTGCGGGTATCTTCAAAATTCAAACTTTCAAAACTTTTGCGTTCCCATTGCCATCGGTCTCACAAAATGCCCTGTTTTCTTCATGCACATACTATTACGGGGGGTCCATAGTTAATAGGACCGATGGTATACATAAAAAATATATATATTTACCTATTTTTACTAACAATATTTGGTCCTATTAACTATGGACCCCCGTAATACCAGGTACTATTACTGTGTATACGTACGCGCTGCTGTATTATATCATCACCTATTGCTGTAGAGAAGCCTGCTGCGCTGCTGCGATATATCATACCTGGTACGTATTTTAGGTACTCGTATATACGTATCAAGACTGAATTTCGATGTTGAGCAAGCGAGGGGTTAGTGCTGTTGTTGTCGTGGTTCTTGTTGTTTTCACGAAGAACATATAAAGATTACGATGTTTCAAGCCTCTGACTTTTTCCACCATCCAACACACAGGCTTGGGACGTTCGAGCAGAAACAAAACGGCGAAACAACAACCTCGCGGGAACTCGAACCCCGACTCTTTACGTACGTACGTACATACAGTAGTGTCGGAAATTGATGCGGTATATGCGGATAGTCTACAGCAGCACGCAATAGGGTTCCTTTTAGATGTTGCGCTTTTTTCGCCAGCGCAACTTTTCACGCGAAATCACTCATACGCGCCGAAGGCGTGTTGCAGCTTTGCGCACCACGCAATTAAACCCGCGCGAGGATGAAAAAAAATATTGTGTTGCAGAGCGTTTTGCGCTGCAGGCGAAAATGTTTTGGGGGGCATTTTTCGGGCGTCCGCAGGCTCGAAACGCTCTGCGTATTGTTCTCGCCGCAGTCTTGTTTGTGCAGTTTTACAACTATTGACAAGGAAACACATACCAGGTATAGAATACGCGCGTTCGGTTTATCACAATACTTGCAAAATTCGGTAAAAATGGAATATATACGAGGCGTATTACGCAGCTTGCAAAGTTGAGTATCAACTATTTAATCAGTCGAACTCACAGCTGACGTATTTAAAATTTATAAAAACTATTTCGGGAGTCCCATAGTTAATAGGACCTATGGCGTACATAAAAATATATATATATTCACGTATTTCTTACCAACAATATTAGGTCCTATTTACTATTAGGTCCCCCGTCATGACTGCTGTACCTGTCATTTTGTGGCAAACAACACGGAAATAGTACGTATACCCACATACATAACCCGTATGGGATACGTTTTGGCGCTCTTAACGCGGCGGTTAAAACGTTAAAAAACGATCCGGCAAAATGATGATACCGTTCGTATTTGTTGAAGCGTATTTTTTCCGGCGTTTCTTTGCGAATATATCGCCATTTTTGCCCTCCGGGGTGCGGAACACGCCTTCGGCTCGTGTTGTGTTACGCGCAAGTAGCCCCCGGTGGCCTACAAGGAGCCCTGGTACGTACGTAACTTTGCTGTACATACGCGTACAGCAGTACTCGTACGCACGTACCAGGTACCGGTACTCGTATCATATTTTACCTCCCCTGTTTTTGTCGTTTTTTTTTTTTTTTTTTTTTTGGTTTGGAAAGAACACAAGTATGTGTTCACTTTTTCGTGTGTGTTTTTCCTCCCTCCCCTTTTTTCGTGTTTTTGTGAAGGATGTTATGTATACGTCGCACGCACGGGAAGTATTTCCCCTCGCATATGCGGGCACGTAGCGAGGAGCAAAGGAAAATAATACATCCGGACACGCAAGGGCGATCTTCTGAACGTTTTTTTTTTTAACGAGCACTGGTATATACGAAGTACGTACGTAGAAACGAAAAAACCATCCTTTTTTGCAGAAAAAAGAAGAAGAAAAGGAGCGCAGCCTCACGACGGGAAGTTGAGCCCCAAATCTTCAGGAGAAATTGACGCGGTAGATAGTGATAAGAGTCTACAGCAATACGTACGTACTCTTCGAACATAATACTCACGTGTATATTACGTACTTACTCGCACCCTGTCCTTTTTTCTACAAAATGTCATTTTTGCATTATTGTTTTCAAGGTTTGGAAAAAAATACGGTCTTTCTGTGTTTTTCCTTCGTCCCTCAACCCTCTTTTTCCCGCCGGCATATTTTTGGCGAGAGATTTTATTTACTGCTGTTTATGTCGCACGCAGGCGTAGGAGTTCCCCTCGCGCATATTATACGTGTACGTAAAGAGGAGTAAGAAAAAGTACATGCGCCGGACACGCAGCAGTGGCGATATTCTGAACGTATTTTTTTCAGACAGTTAGTAGTACGTAAAAACCGGCCATTCTTTCTTTAAAGAAAAAAAAAACTCATGGGAACTCGAACTCCCTAAGCATTGACGGGAAATTAACGCGGTGCATACTGATGCAGTCTGCAGCACGTACTCCCCTTTGAACATACTCATACGTTTTAAGTTGTAAGTACTTGTGCGTGCCCACTCGCATCATACCCTGTCGTACCCTGTATTTTTCTATGATTTCTCGTTTGTTTGTTCAAAAAGATGTTCACGTGTTTTTTCCTCTTTTTCCCCTCCCCTTTTTTTCGACGGATTCGGCTCATTATTTTCTCTTGTGATGTTATGTACGTAACGAAGAGCAAATAAAGAATGCCGTACGTACGGACTCGTATTCTGAAGAAAAATTGGAACAACAAAAAATGAAAAAATGAAAAAATGTACGTGCCAGTACGCAGCAATCGTGGGGAAAAAAATGTTTTTGATAAATCGAAAAAAAAAAAAGAGAGCAACCTCGCGGGGATTCGAACCCCGAATCTCCTGTGTCGGAAACAGGCGCCTTATCCATTAGGCCACGAGGTCTGCTTTGTATTACGGGAGATGATCCCTACCTGTATCACTGTTTTCGTCGCCGAAGATCCCCGCGTGTATGATTTATTATTATTATTATTATTATTATTATTATTATTATTGTGCTTGCGGTCCGACAATGCGGTGCAGCATGAGCGTCACCTTTGACCAATCAAAACATTCCTGAAAGAAGAAACACCCGGATACCAAGGAAACCTATGCACAGGGTCTATTAAAAATCTACCTTTTATGTCTACTTCCTTTTATGATTTATCTACGATACTCTTATGTGTTGTCTGTACTTTTTCCTACATCTCGCCATCTACTACTACGGGGGACCACAGTAAATAGGACCTACAGTACACACAAAATCCTACATATTTATCTATTTTGACTAACAATAGTTGGTCCTGTTTGCTATGGTCCCCCGTAATGGTCTTCTTGTGGTAGCAGATTCCCTCCCGCCTTTACTCGTATGGCTATTAACCCCGCGTGATGGATACACGTGCAGATGCTGCTGTGTAATATCTACCCTCTGTTTGGTACGCCGACGTCGTGAGCGATAGGAAGCCGCCGCCCTTCTATTTCGTATTTATGAGACAAGACACATTTTTCTGGACTTGATAACAAGGTGCAACGTTGCCCATGAAACGATGTGCTGTTGTCTGTCTGTATTACGGGGGACCATAGTAAATAGGACCTACCGTACACACAAAAACCTACCTGGTATGTATTTACCTATTTTTTTTAACATAATTTTGTCCTATTTACAACGGTCCCCCGTAATAGTCGATACTCTCTGTTCTTGCTATTACGGGGGTCTATAGTTAACAGGACCTATGGCATACATAAAAACCTATATATTTAGGTATTTTTTACTAACAATATTTGGTCCCGTTAACTATGGACCCCCCGTAATAACATGCATTTGGTCGGAAAAATATATGTTGGAAATAATACGTTTGTAAGCGGCAGCCCCTCCAGGGAAAACGCCGTTTTCTGGATTAAAAGCGTTAATGGTGAGGTGTGATCTCGCCACCAAAACGATGGACACAAGTACCCCTCTTATTGTTTCGTGGCTGAGGGGTGCCTTGGAAGGGCAAGCGGCTTATCGCCCACCATCGCACCCGTTGGTGGGTTACCGGCACATAATACCGAGTACGACATAGGTTACCTGGGTGCCCTCAAATAGATGCATACCGTACCAAACACGCCTTGAAATATTTCTAACCACGACGGACGACGTATTTTGATACTAGCGATTCTAGAGGGGCGGCGGCTTTTATCGTCCAGGGTATATAGTTTAGGTATACAAGTTATTGTATACGTACCTATTAACAGTATTAATATAGTAGATTTTGCGGGGGACCATAGTAAATAGGACCAAATATTGTTTGTAAAAATAGGTATATATGTAGGTTTTTGTGTTTACCGTAGGTCCTATTTGCTATGGTCCTCTGTAATAGTATGTATACCAGGTACTAGCTAATGATTACACACGTACGTACAAACGAATTTCATCATGATCTTGCATCTCTCCCTGAATTGCGAAAACCATTGAACCATTGATTACAACAAAGCCTTATTTCAATGTACTTCCTGGTACATTGTGTCCATTAGTAGTCTTGGGAGTCAACGGATAAGGTGACGATTGATTGTTTAGTTTGTGTGGCATCTTGTGCTGCATGCTAAAACCCATGTACCAGGTATGTATTACGGGGGTCCATAGTAAATAGGACCAAATATTGGTAGTAAAAATAGGTAAATATATACTTCAGTAGGTTTTTATGTATACCACAGGTCCTATTAACTATGGACCCCCCCCGAAAGTATCTTAATATATTGATACTGCTTCTAGTATAGCGATACTGAAACCCATTCGATTTATTTGTACACCGAAACAAATACGGTTACATTTTTTCGTATAGACCTTGGGACGGGCAATCTCAAACCCGTACACTTATTTGTACGGATTTTAGTATACATACACCTTGAAAAATACAATAATGATGTGCTATACTAAAACCCATACAACTAAAAAATATAATAATACTGAAAACAAGGCGGAGTTGATGAGACAATGTTCACAATAATTATCACTGAAAAGGCCAAGATTTATTAAGCACGACCTTTTGTTTTTGTTGATTCCCAGCACTTCGCGTAATCATGTCCTTGACTTGCGAGAACAAACTGATCATCTGTATTTTTAGTACGGCACAAACATGACACAGCTGTGTCAGCAATGTATCAGTAACCAGCAGCGGGAAAAACGATCACCTGTATATCAAACCACAGCTACGACGCAGCCATGTCAGCAATACCCCAACCTCGACCGGCGGGAAAAGCGAGCAGCGGTATAAACATACCCATGATGATCTTCAGCCTGATCCGATCCGTTTTTGGTCGGCGGATCTCTCCCGCCTCTGACCGTCTTTCCGCGCGGTTTCTTCGCCGGGGCGTGCCCCCTCCACGCCTGAACCGCCCGGCGTCGGAGGATCCGCCCGCTCAGCGCCGTAACGCCCGCGCGAAGCCTTGTAGTTGAGATCTACGAAGGAATCTCCGAAAACCTCTGCCCTGTCAGTGTTTTGGCTCATGGTCTCTCGACAGAATGTATGCATTCGCTTGGTTCTTTCCGGCACGTCCTCTCCGACCTCCGACCCATGGGGAGGGTCACCCACCCGGCCGGCGTCGCCATTGTGTGGGCCTGCGCGGGTGGCTGTATCTGGGACATCGATGGCACGCCCCGATAGCACATGCCACCCAGGCTTAGTTGAGAACTGCTACAAGTATCCATAAAAAAAAACTATGCCGGGATGCATGAGAGAGATATCGCGTGTCACCTACAGCCAGCAGCTCTTAGGACGGCGAGCAGCACTTGTGCTGTCTACGCTATCGCACAGCGGCAGCAGCAGTGGAGCTGTACCACGTGGCTGTGGAGATGTACAGCTGCAGCACAGCGGTAGTACTGCTACAACAGCTGCTGTGACGGTACCTTCCTGCGGAGCCGCGCTGTCGGCGATCGCGTACTCCCTGAGTTAAAAACCTATATTAGTTACGCCGCCTTCTAGGATTCCGCCGCTTTTCGGTTACTCGGCTAGTAGTCGTCGGCATTCTGCCGCCTTTTCATTTCTCATTCGCTGTTATTTTTAAGACATAATTATAACTCCATCTCACACTTCTCAGAGCGGAGTGCTGGAGCGCACGCTCTCAATCTCTTGGCGTCGAGTCTCAGCCTCCTCCTACTCCTCTGCTTTGTAGTCCCTTCACGCGAGTCTGCGACCGGCGGCTGTCCCGGCCGCCGGCGTAGTTCCCTTGCATCAACCACAACTCGTATGTCCCAGTCGTGTCAGAGTTAAACCAGCCACTACCAACCGGGAGACTAGGGACCGGCGGCGTCGACCTGTTTTTTTTTTTTTTTTTTTTTCCGTGATTCTGCGTCGGACACAAGACACCTTTATTCGCCGAAAAAAATAGATGGGCAATGTTTTTCGAAATCACGTGTAGGCGTCAAGGCCCGCGACTCGAATAATTGGTGTCGAGCTTGGACGGGGGAGACATTTTGGCGTTCGGGTTACGCTAGCGTGTACCTGTTTTCGTTATTCTGTGCCGGAAACAGACACCTTAGTCAATATTCAAACCCACGAGTTTGAGCTAAATCCTTGTCAAAATGTCGGGGTCTGACCCTGAAAAAAGGCGTGTCGAATTTGGACGGGGGGGGGGGGGGGGGGGGCTATTTCGGCGTTTCGCTTGAACTTGGTCTGCCCATTTTCCTTGTTCTGTGCCGGGAACAGACACCTTCAGTAAACAAACCCCGCGGGTCTGAGCTAAATTCGGGAAAACGATGTTTTTATTTTCGCTTCCCAAATATAGACACACCTATTCCTTAAGTTCTGCGAGTTCAGATTTGTCTTCCTCCTGCACGGACTGTACTTCCTGCACGAGACCATATAAAACCCGTAGTAAGGCGCGATCGAAGAATCGCACACAGCTTGCAAAGACGAGCTTCGACCAAACCCTCGATCTCACGGCTGTTTGTTTGTTCGTTATTTTTTTTTTTTAAATGTATTGAGCACCAGGCATCGATTGTGAACATGCACGATATTTCGTCGAAGAAGAGAAAAAAAAAAAAAAAACTTAGAAAAAATACCTGGTACCTTTGGTGTGGAATATTTCAAGGTTGTGCTCTGTAGGGTTTGCGGATTCAGGGTACGGGTATGGAGGGCTTACATAACTCGCTGTAGTTCCGGGTATTGTTGACATGGGCGCACAGAACTCACAGAAGTTCCGCGGCGGGCATAAAATTACTGTACCCGCGCCCCGGACTTTTTGTCACGGGCGTACATATCTTACTGAATTTCCCGGGTACGGGTATGAACGTCGTACTGAACTCACAGAAGTTCCGGGTACGGGTATGAACGTCGTACTGAACTCACAGAAGTTCTTTGTGGGGAAAAAATACTCGGGAAAACGCTCCGGGTATGGCTCTGTACGTACCCTACTGCACTGAAGGAAACCTTTTAATTGAAATGTTTATCGGTCGTTTGAACTCGCAGCTACTCGTACCATATTTGTGTTGATTGCTCTGTCCTTTATACCATATTGCCCCTGCCCGTACTCTTAGTTTACCCTTACCCTTGTCTCCACCCTTACCCTCACCCTCTCTCTTGCCCTTACCCTTACCCTCGTGACTACCCATACCCTTACCTCTACCCATACCCATACCCATACCCTTACCCTTACCCATACGCATACCCATACCGATACACTCATCCTTACCTTCACCTTGACCCCCCTCATTGCCCTTACCCTTATTCTTACCGCGAACCTTACCCTTTACTCTTGCCCTTACCCATACCCTTGCGCATACCCATACCCATACCCTCATCCTTACCCTTGCCCATACCTTAACCCTTTGTACCCTCACGGTTACCCTTTTACCCTTCACCCATACCCTTTCCCATACGCATACTCATACCCTTACCCAGACCCTCCCCTTACCCTAATCATTACCTCTACCCTGACCCCCATCATTGCCCACACCCTTATCCTTACCTCCATCTTGCCCTTACCCTTGCGCATACCCTTGCATTACCCTCATCCTTACCCTTGCCCATACCTTAACCCTCTGTACCCTCAGGGCTACCCTTTACCCATACCCTTACCCTTTACCCACACCCTTGCCCTTACCCTAATCCTTTGTCCCCTACCCTTGTCTTTGAAACGTCGGATCAGAAACCAAGTACCACCGGGAACGCCGACGACAAGTACCGCTTGTCCCCTGTGCGACTCCTTCCTCCAGGAACTTGGGGGGGATGGCGGCGGAGGCGGGGGGGGGGGGGGGGGGGGGGGGGGGGGGGGGGGGGGGGGGGGGGGGGGGGGGGGGGGGGGGGGGGGGGGGGGGGGATGGGGGAGGGGGGGGGGGGGGGGGGGGGGGGGGGGGGGGGGGGGGGGGGGGGGGGGGGGGGGGGGGGGGGGGGGGGGGGGGGGGAGGGGGGGGGGGGGGGGGGGGGGGGGGGGGGGGGGGGGGGGGGGGGGGGGGGGGGGGGGGGGGGGGGGGGGTTGGTGTTCGAGTCGGTGCTGGCGTAGCTGTAGGTGTCATCTGTGCTGTTGTTGTTTTGTAGTATAAATAATTGCTTGTGGCGTTGGTAGTAGTGGTCTTGTTGCTGCTGGCGGTTGTCGTAATGCTGTTGTTGTTTGCTGCTGCTGTCGTGCTGCTGCTGGCGGTGTGGTTGTTGGTGTTTTTATAACTCTTTTGTCCGGCTTGTCTCTCGGTGCTGGCGCACACGTCCCGGGTCCAGTACGTGCAACGCGTTTTTTTTTTGGCGCTGGTAGTGCTGACGCCATTGCTAACGCCAGCGTTGATGCTGGAGCTGATATATCGCCAATGGTAGCCCCCCCCCCCCCCCCCCCCCCCCCCCCCCCCCCCCCCCCCCCCCCCCCCCCCCCCCCCCCCCCCCCCCCCCCCCCCCCCCCCCCCCCCCCCCCACCACTGCGCGGATGCCTCTTTTTTGGCACGCCCGATTACTGATGTCAATTCTCGACCCCTAAGCTTCGCGCTTGGTGCAAGCAATGTGTGCCTGGTTGTCGAAAACCCGACGTGTTCCTTCTCGGTATTGTAAGGGTGCAGGGATTTATGGCCATACGGCTATGGCCATGCATGGCACGAGGACCCCCCCCCCCCCCCCCCCCCCCCCCCTGTAGGCTATGCATGACAATGAGTACCCCCCGTCTCCCCGTCTCCCCGTCTCCCCCCCTATATCGGTATATAGTATATTTATATACAGTAGGTTGGGTTGACGTCGATCGGCGACGACACTCTGTAACACACGTCTCTGACTGCGCGAGCTTGACAACCAGGGTACGGTTTGTTTTGGTTTTGGCGGTCACCACGGCTGGCGGTCGAATTAGGTCGTGCGCGCGGGCTCGAGAACCCTCTCTCCGCACAAGAGGATGATCGTATCACGTAGTGTGTACGTACGAGGTATGTCGCGCGACACTTATTATATTCCCATTGCTGTCTCTGGACGTGGCTGCACCCGGACACAAATCAGCTCATTTGAAACTGGCATCCATTGCCGCATCCTAGTGTTTATGGCAAGGCTCCCACGAGGCAGTTACGTGGTACCCCCCCCCATTGCGGTCCCCGGAAGTGGCTACACCGGGAATTAAATTGGTTCATTTTGATGCCGTCATCCATGTACATGTCTGCCTCACGAGCGGTTCTTAGTAGGATGCAACTCACCCTTTGTGCGGCTCGCTCAACGCCTCACGGCGCTTCGCGCTTGGTGCAAGCAATGTCCGCCTGGTCTGTGAAGACCCAACGTGCTCCGTCCCGGCATTGTAGGGATGCGAGGGTCTATGGTCATAATACTACGACCATGCATGGCATGAGTACACCCCCCCCCCCCGCTGTGCGTATGCCCCTTAACGTACGCCCCTCGTCACGAACGGTGCTCGCCCCCCCCCCCCCCCCCCCCCCCCCCCCCCCCCCCCCCCCCCCCTCCCCCCTCCCCCCCTCTCCCATCCCCTCTGTATGTACGCTTCTTAATTTTCACGGCATCGTCACGGAAAAAATAATTGATGAATCGACTAAACGAGATCAGATTGACGACGAGGATGAAGACGGTCGAGGAGCGGGACGAAGAGGAAGAGGAGGGGGAGGAGGAGGTGGGGGGGAGAGGCGGACAATGCCTACAGCGATGCCATGAAAGGCATTGCCCCGAAGAGAGCCCGGGGCGCTAACGCCAACTCTCGTGCAACTCCCAACCAGAACAAAAGGGCCAACACCTGCAGCGGGCCGTCAAGGGGGCGGGATGGTGGCGGCGGTGGTGGTGGTAGTGGTGGCGGAAGTGGCGGCGGGGGGTCGTCCGCGGGGCGGACATAGCGATTGGCAGGGCGAGGCGGGAGTGGGGGTGGGTCGGGGGCAGGAGGTGGGGGGGGAGGGGCCGTATTGTCCTGGGCACAACGAGGAGTGCGTGCTGCGTACGGTGCGAAAAGAGGTGAGGTTTTTTTGCGTGTGATATTTTGTTGTTGTCGTTTTCGTTGCGTTCGTTGGTTTTTTTCGTGCACTTTGGTTAGGGTAGAGCCTCGTTGTACGAGGACCTAGACCTTACCCCCACCCCCTACCCGCCCTGTCCCACCCCACTCGCAACCCACTCCAAGGCATATGATCGTATTGTTCAACTCGCCGCCAATAGGTTGCGGGGCCCACAACGTGCACCCGCTAAGAACCGCTTGTGCGCATCCTGCGTTCTACCCACCTCGCCACCAAGTGACGAAGCACACTATATAAGTACAAGCTGAGTACCAGGTACACACCAAGTACATGCACTAATGAGTGTTAAACATTCGGCACCCCCCCCCTACTGCGCTCGCCACCCACACTTGAATCGTGTATGTTGTGAACCGCTGGCTATTTACTAAAGGCATGCCACGAGATGTATTCCCCCCCCGTCGCATTCTCCATTCTATTCGCCACTCAGTTACGAAAACATGTTGCCGAGAGAGAGAGAGATGTTGAGCTCACCCCCGCCCCCCCCCCCCCGCCCCCCTGCTCCGTCCCCCCCGAGCCATATCGACAATATTAACACAAACGGTATATACGTTGAAGCCAACGAAACAGCTGTAAACAAGTACCACTCTTGGCCGAAAATATAAGGAGCGCTTATACATCAATATGAAGACAAATCGGTCCTTATATTGACAGACGCCCAGAGTAGTATGCTATGCTACGGTAGGAGAGGGCGGTTCGACCCCTTGACACAAAAACGAGTACAACACGGTCAAAAGAGGCCTCGATGCGCCCAAAAAGACCGGTCTCCTATTATTAATATTACGGGGGGCCACAGTAAGCAGGACCAAATATTGTTAGCAAAAATAGGTAAATATATAGGTGTTTGTGTGTACCGTAGGTCCTATTTACTATGGTCCCCCGTAATAGTACCATCTTGTAGACATTATGTTCGAACGACTACGGCCACGCATGACATGAGTGCCCCCCCCCCCATACGACCCGTAAGGTGGTGCCGAAAGTCCGCCTCACAAGCGGTTCTCAGTAGGATGCAGCTCACCCTTCGTGCGACTCACCGAACACCCCACGTTTCGCTTCGCGCTTTGCGCAGGCGAAGTCGGCCTTGTCGGCGAAAAACCCGACGTGCTCCGTCTCGGCACTGTAGGGATGCGAGGGTCTATGGTTGGTCGCACGACTACGTCCACGCATGAGATCGACTCCCCTTGTGCCCTCCTCTCATCTCGCCACGAATTTAAGAAGTTGCATTGCTCGAAAAAAAGTTTGAAATTTCTGCATCTCCGTCCTATGTTATGTTGGGTGGGGACAAACGATACTGGTAGGGCGTCCCTATCTACTCACCACTACTTTTACACGAATCTCCTGGGTACACCTTGTGTCCTATTCTATCTCGTTTTTTTTTTTTATTTGTTTGATATTTGGTCGCGTAGATACGTATGCGCCATAACCATCGAGGGCTATTCATTCAGCGCTGGCTTATGGAGAAGTGATTTTTTTTGTGCAACGTGTAACAAGAAAAATCCGGGTTCGAACGCCCCCCTGGCCCCTCTTTTCACTTTTTTTACAGACATGCCATCAGGTATGACTTGGAACATCCTAAAGGTAAGTTCAGGAAACCACGATGCATACAGGGTATATACGAACCAGTTTTTTTTTTTTTTTGTCGATGCAGTATCATCGTACCTGGCACACCGTATGTCCCATTCCATCGTGAAACAATTTTTTTGGACTGGGTGTTTTGTGTTTTGTGTTGTTGTGTTTTTACAGGGGGCGAATCAGGGTCGACAGTTTTACTGCTGTCCTCGCCTGGATCGAAGTGAGCAGTGCAACATGTTCGCTTGGTTAGACGGAGATGATGGAGGCGGGGGCGGGGGCGAGTGCGGGGGTGGGGGGGAGGGGGGGGGAGATGGGGGCGGGGATGGGAGGGTTTGCAATGATCACAAGGAGCCATGTGCTCTGCGGACTGTCCGGAAGGAGGTGAGTTGCTGTTGTTGGTGGTGATGTTGGTGATCATCGTTGTGATGTTGGTATTACGGGGGACCAACTCGTAAATAGGACCTACGGCACACACAAAAAACATACCATATATATTTCGCTATTTTTTACTAACAATATTTAGTCCTATTTACTATGGTCCCCCGTAATAGCTGTTGTTGTTGTTGGTGGTGGTTGTGGTGTTGTTGACCGTGCTGGGATTGTGTCCTATCGGTACAGCTGTTTTCGTTTGGTGACGATGTTTGGTCGTTGTCCTTGTGTTGTTTTCGTCTGTTATGGTCACATGTCGTTGTTTTTTTGCTTTGGGTGTGGCTATTGGTGTGACTGTTGTCGCTATTTGTTCCTGCTGTTCTACCTGTTTTTTTTTTCACCCTTTGTTATTTTCTCGGTTTTATCAGAAGCCATCTCTCGTTGTTCTGCATCTCTGTCCGCCGCGAACTGCAGTACTACGGCTGCCGCTCCCGCGAAACATCCTCGATCGAATTTTTTTTCGCAGTAGTTGTGCTTCCACGAATCCAATCATTTATACCCATGACAGCTGTACGCGAATATCCCCGACCCCCGCTCTTGTCTACCGGCGTTTTTTTGTCTCAGGGACCTAACCGCGGGCGAAAGTTCTATTGCTGCGCGCGGCAAGAAAGCGACCAGTGCTCTTCTTTCAGTTGGGCTGACGAGGACCAGTCTTCCGCGAGAGGAGGAGGGGGGGGGGAGGGGAGGGGGAGGAGGGGGAGGAGGGGGGGGGGGGGGGGGGGGGGGGGGGGGGGAGGGGGGGGGGGGGGGAGCGGGGGGGGGTCGGGGGGGGGGGGTACGGGCGTTTGTGCCAAGGCCACCAGGAGCCGTGTAGCCTGCGAACAACTCGGAAAGAGGCGAGTGGGAGAGATTAATGGTGCCCGTCGGTATCCGTCGGTGTTCGCCCGTGACCACATCGGTATCTGCCGGTATCTGTCGGTAGTTGGCTCTTTATCTCGAAACAGCCCGCGACGTACACACGAGAGCAGTCGATTCTGACACATCGATTGAGTGCTGGCGTCTGTCGGTATTCGCCGGCAAGGCTCGGTATACCCGGTACCAGTGTGTCGGTATGCGGCGATATCTGTCGGTATGTTTCGGTATGTTTCGGTATGTTTCGGTAGCTCCCGGTGTGTCGTCGGTATTGTTATCGGTCGGTGTCTGTCGGTATATGCTGGTATGTGTCGGTTCATTTCGGCATGTGTTGGTACATGTCAGTGTCCGTAGGTGAATGTTGGTTTCCATGATTTTAGTCAGTTTCTGTTGGTATCCATTGGTGTCTGCCGGTATTTTTTCTGCGTCCGTCAGCAGCGGTTGGTGTATGAATAGGACGGCATCTGTCGGGGTTCGTCGGTATCAATCGACGCCCGTCGGTGTGTTGAATGTCGGTACACAGCAATGTTGTCTGTTTTCTTGCGTTCTTTTTCGTTGGTGCTCTGGTCTGTTGTTATTGCTATGTTACGTTCAGTTCTGTTTTGGTACGCTCTGTTTCTTTCCGTTCCGTTCTGTTTCCGTTTGGTCAACCCTTCCCTCTGCTTTTGCTGTTATCGTTTTTTTTCGTTTTTTTTTTTTTTTTTTTTTCCGTGTCGTTTTGTGTCGTTCTCCCCCCCCACCCCTCTCGTCGCGCGCCAAACCGAAAACTAAACAAAGCAGGGGGCCAACTACGGGCGACAATTCTACACCTGCCCAAGACCCCAAGGCGAGCAGTGCGGCCACTTCGATTGGGTGGACGAAACAAGGCAGGGCGCCGGCCCATCCGGTGGCAACAGCAGCAACAACAGAGGCAATTGGGGGAGCCCAGGCAGCGGCGGCGGCGGTAGTGGGAGTGGTAGTGGTAGCAGCCGTCAAGGTGGCGGAAGGGGGGGGGGAGGGGGCGAGGGGGTAGGGGAGGAGGAGGAGAGAGGAGGAGGTTTGTTCGGTAGCACCGCTGGGCGGGGAGGAGGAAGAGGGAGGGGGAGGGGGAGGGGGGGGGGGGGGGGGGGTGGGAGTGGGTGGGGGAATTGAGAGCACGGAATTAAGTTCGGGCTGTTTTGAATGTGGAAATATTGGCAACGTGCCCGGGAGTGGGCTGGTGGCGGATGCAGCTGACGTAGCCGTGGTGTGTTGTGCTGTACTGTAAAACTTGCTGCCGTTTCAGAGCTTGCAAACGATGTCTTTAAAACACAGTTGTTCGGGCTGGGGGGTGGCCGCGAAACAATTCTACGCACGCGTTGGCGTTCGCGCGTGTCGTTTCGTTCCGTTTTTTGTTTTCGTTTTTATTCTCGTGTGCGTCACTCTTTGGTTTTCGTTTACGAAGGTGCTCGTGTTGTACTTGTTCTTCGTCTGTCGGAATGTCCGTCTGACCGCTTGTCTGTCTGTAGGTATTTGTGTCTGCCCGTCGGTCGGCGTGTTCGTTTGCCCTTCTTGTGTGCTGCTCGTAGTCATGCTGCTATCCCCCCTGTGTGTGTCTGTCGAGGATGGTTCGCGGTGCTCATTCCGTAGAACATTTTTTGTTCCCGGAGATCTGGTAGAATCCCCCCTCTTCGCTAGGAGAGACGAGACGGTAGTGTGTGATAGCATCAGCCTTTTTGTCGTTGCTTGTACGCCAAAGGTCGTAGGCCTGCCTGAGGTCTGCCTGACCACGTGGTTGTGACGTTTTGATCGATCGTTGAGGGAGATGACCCTCGCCGCGTGATGACTGCTGATCACTGGTGATGACTGAATGTGACTGATGATGAATGATAACTGAGAACTGAGAATGACTGATGATGAATGGTTGTCACTGATGACGATGGTCATTTTCTGATGGTGGATGATTATGACGGACAAGTTCATTGCTCATTTTTTTTGGTGATGAAGGATTTCGATTGATGATGAATTGTTGTGACTGATGATGATAACTGATAATGATCAATGCGTATGACGGATGATGACGAATGAAACCGACTTGTGATGAGTGATTTGATTATTGTGAACAATTATGACCGATGCTTGATTATTGATTGTGACTGACGATGACGACCGATGGTTTTTGAGGATGGCTCATTTTTTGGTGATGAAGGATTACGATTGATGACGAGTTGTTGTGACCGATGATGATGACTTTGTATAACTGATAATGATTAGTGCTTACTCGTATGACGAATGATAAATGATTACGACTGGTAATGAGTGATTTGGTTATTTTGACCAATTGTGACCGATGCTTGATTATTGATTGTGTCTGGCGATGACGGCCGATGGTTTCTGAGTAAAACTCATTATGACATGCTGCCTCATGATCGCTGGTGATGACGCAAGCTTGATGCTCCCTGATGGCGGCTGATAGTGACACACTGACTGATGATGTTTTGGGACTGGTAAACGACCTTTTTCTTATTTCTTTCTTTTTTTTCTTTTCGTCATCACTTCCACTTTCGGGCTTAACTCGTACCAGGTAGCTGGTACCAGGAAGCAGGCTTCACCCTCAGCGATCTTCTGGACAAGCCGTAGTCACAGGTGTTGTCCCTTTCCCCCCCGGTACGTGATATCGTTTTTGTCGCGCATAGGTTTCAGCATTATCACTGCTCGTCGACTGTCATCTAGTGTGTTGCTAACTCACGCTCTCCCCGCTGATCAATTTTTCTACAAGAAAAGTCCTTATGAGTATGCATTCGGCGATACTCGAACCCACGAAATTGATCTTAGTAAGCACGCGGTCCACCTACCGAGCCACCGGGGACGCTGTGACTCATTTTATACCCGATGGGAGGTAGGGGTGACTCAACTGTGCGACTAAAAATAATATACAGGCGGCATATACGTACAGCAGTAGTGTCGAGTGCTTCCTCTTCTTGCGTCGGTACATTGTATTCGGTCACCACGCCTGGCTGGGCGGGTGCAGACCTAGAACAAGTTATCCCCCTTCCCGACAGATAGATCTCTTTCACGGAATGTAGCCACCCTTCCCTGCGTTTCCAATAGTCTCGAAAGACAATCCGTCAGCGACAATGGCGGCGCCTCGTAACATTTGACACCTACCTGCCCGCCTACATGACTTTTTTTGTTCGCTTTTCTGTCGGAAAAATCGCGGACATTCTTCGACGTTCACATGAGACTCGCAAAAAAAAACGATCGGATGCCTGCCTGGGCCAACTAACACCAACACCAGTCTCAAGTTCGAGTACGCACATATCAGGTATTGCTACGCGGCCATGCAACGCGCGACCAAGAGGCAAACGAGATACCACACGTATACTGTTGTATCGTACGTCAGAGGAAACAACGCCTTTGTGCGCCTCTTCGGCACCGCCAATCAACCCACACGAAGCAAAAAACGGGGCATCTTATTTTTCGAGCCCCCGGAGCGCACGGAGACGGGGGGGGGGGGGGGGGGGGAGGGATGGGGGGGAGGGGTGGTTGGGTGTATGATACACTTTTGGAAGATTCGCGCGCGCCCCTGGTTGGAACAAAAACAAAGCGATGTCAGTACGTATACACTGCCGGTACGTACCTGTTATGTTTAGATCGTACCAGTACTTGCCAACTATCAATATTGAATAGTGCGCCTCTTGTCTACACGTCGACGTCCGCTAGGCTGGTGCTGGCATCCCCTCAATGCAGTTGTAACGAAAGCGGATCCAGTTTGAGCTGCCCTTCTTTTTTATTGCCGGTTTCTCGAGTGTTGATTCTTGGTCCTCGATTCTCGATTCTCGATTCAGATCGATCCTCGATCCTCCACAAAAACAAAATGCGGCGAGATAAGCCGCCCAATCATGCGATTGTAAGAATCTGCAGCCGTTGGGTTAATGTTTTTTTTTTTTCGGTGGGGCTAATATGTACTCAAATGTAGAGACCCTTTTAAGACTAATATTGTAATAAAACGTTTCTTAAATTTGCGGACATAGTGATCTGAAATACCTGGTACCTCTAAATACGCCGCGTGTTGTACCCGAGCCTAGAGCGTGCACCAAACACGAGGGACCAGACACCAGACACAGTAGTAGCGACGCATGGTGCACTTGGCGTGCCTCGAAGCGTAGGGCTGAAGGTGCACTGCCTGATATTGTTTGTTTCAGTGGAGAGCTGAGTCAGCGCGGCTTCAGGGCTTTGGGGGGGGGTATAGTTTGCCTCGGATAGGGCCTCCCGCCAGAAGCAGGTTTGAAGGTTTGCTGCTTGGCGCAGAGTGTTGCCTGGGATACGCTGCAGCAGCAATGGCGACAAACAGAGGGGGAGAGCTCGACCCGACGTTCGAGCGGCTGAGGTTCCACGTTGAGCACGGCATCGAGATCCGCTCTGAAGAAGGGGGGATTCTGCTCGGCGATGACTTGGTGCCTAAGGTGGGTGGGTGGGTGGGTAGGCATGTGGGCATCGTTGCGTCATGTGTCCCTTTTTGGATTTAAAGTTCAAAGTGTTTGATCTTGTCACAGCCTGCTGTTGTGTGGTGAGATGCAGTGCTTCACGCGCTGCAAAACCGAACTGAAGCCTTGACTGGACTGCCCTGCACGGCCTTCTCTCATCTCTGCAGCAGCGTTCGCTCCGTGAGGTCAGGGGGTTGGGAGTGGCGAAGACACAGGAGAATAGTACAACTTTAAATATGTTGCCTTTACGCTGTGTTGTTGAAATTTGAAGCACGGGTGCGGGGTCTGCGGTACTACAACACTGAACAGCAGTAGTACTACTGTTAATACGTGTACGATCTTGCGGACACAGGACACAGGACGTATTTTTTTCAGAGCAGCGGCGGCGGCGGCGGCGGCGGCGGCAGCAGCAGCAGCAGCAGCAGCAGCAGCAGAAGCAGACGCGGCCGTCGCAACAGCATGAGTCTGCCGTTTGTTACACGCCACACGCACGCGCTTCAAGCTATGGCCGCAGCAACGGCGGTGCAGGCAGACACAGAAATTGTCGGCGTGTGACCAAGTACGTACGGCAACGGCAGCAGTAGCGCCGTCTATCAGTACGTACGTAGACCGTCAAGCACGTACTGCTTACTCACTGCTTATATATAGAGCCTACCCTACTACCCGTAACGGCCGTAGTTCACATGAACCAATACTCGTACAGCGGTATACATCAGTGGCTCTATATATGTCGGCAGTACTGCTGCCGTACTACTACTCTGCGCGGCTGCAGCAGCAGCTCTATGTACTGTACTGATAAATGGATGTACTTGCACACTTTTACGTTCTGCTGTGCATACGAGCTGACACTCTTGCTTGTGCAGTCCCACGGAAGTGGCATTATGTATTAACACTACTATTAATAATGTCAATAGTAGACGGCACCACTAATAGTAGTGATACAGAATCAGTATCAGGGCTCTATGATACGCACGTGACTACTAATACCGCACGTTGATAGACGGGGGTACGATTGCAGCAGAAGGTCTGCGTGGTACGGGATACACGGCGCTACTATTATATTAGTACTGCTGTACGGCACAGCAGCAATAGTATCCATCACGCGCTACTATTATATTAGCACTGCTGTACGGCACAGCAGCAGTAGTATCCATCACGCACGTAAAGTTTAACGACACTACTGACTACTACTGCTGCGTGTTTTCGTACTGCAGTTCGTACAAGTTACGTACCAGGTACGTATTTATGAATACATACACCTACGTACTGCGGTGGTTCCACTTTTTCTTCTTTGGGGTGTCAGCAGGACAAAGATGTCAGGAGACGGGGCACTTTTTTTCACCCCTTGACGGACAGCAACTTTGCCTCGACATGCCTCGATTGACACCAAACTACGAGTAGTAGGTTTTAGTCTGGAACACTTGGCGCTACACTTCTGCCAGCGCACGTTTTGCCTTGCTTGACATGTCCTCTGTTACGATGTTTACTTTGTTGTTTTTTACCTGGTATGGCCTATACCCTAAAGAAAACAAAATGGTTCAGATTTTGGAGGCCACATGCTCTATGTTCAGGCGCAGTTTTTTTTTAGATGGATTTCCATGGACGAAACACTGATCGTGGCGCGCCGTTTTTTTTGCTCGGTTTTAGTATGTAACTGATTTTGGCCCAAAAGTGGCCAGGTATACCTGATTTTGGCCACAGCCCCCCAAAAAACAGAAAACAAAGAAACAAACCATATGTAGGATCGATGGAAAGCCTATCGTGCAACCGCAAGGTTTTGCACAGACAGCGTTTTTTGCTTACTGTTAATATCAATAGTAGTTCTTGATATACACGCTACCAAAGTGGATGTTTTTTTGGGTCTTATTTTGGGCCTATGTATTTACTATGAGCCTCCGTGATCGTGGTTTACCCCGAATACTATTGGCGTTATTGTCAGGGGTTCGACTATCCGTAGTGTGCAGTTTTTTTTTTGTATCAGATTATGACTAATGTCGAGAACGCCTGCTATAGCGCTGGTAGGCTCAATTCGAAGCGAGTCGACGAGGGGAGAAAATGCTAAACTGGTGTTCCCGCGACAAAAATGCATGGTACGTACCGTACTGATCTGAGTTGCTGTAGGTCTGGGACGGAGCAGGAGCAAGAAGGGCGGAGATTGTAAATGGGATCGAAAAACGAAACAAGTAAATAACAAGCAATCTCATTTCTGGGAATGATTTATTCACCGCCGCCGTCTAACTATTCAAGACTGTACGTAGCGTGGTGATGAGTTAGCTGTTCTAGCTCGTATGTACTCCCGTCAGGTAGTATTGCGACTGACCCAATTGCTGTCACGGTCCTCTGGTCCGGGTAGAGAAGTACATGTTTGTACTTCTCGTTTATGAACTTTTCTTTGTTGAGTAAATTGAAGCCGTTTTTTTTTTGTTTTGAAGTTTCCGTGAATCTACTCGTAGGCCATATTTATTGCGCTGTTCTCGTGGAAAGGAAGCCTAGTAGCGTCGTTTTCGACCCCGGCGGCGCCTTCAGCGGGGTCCTCCGGAGGCGTCTCCGGCGGCCCTCCGGGGGCGCCTCCAGCGGGCCCCCCTCGGCCGGGGGGGAATTTTGGGCTCGCTTCGCCCGCCTGACTTTCGCCAGCAAAACGGCTGGCTTCGTCAGCCGACTTACCGACTAAAGGCAGCTAGTCAGCGTCGAGTTATTTGTCGTGAAATGCTGCCGACTTGAAGCCCTACAGACGGCACCAAGGGACTTCTAACTCCTGCAGTCTTCATCGCAGTGCCGTCTATGAGTACGTGGAGCTACTACTGCTGCAGGAGTACCGCCGTCTATCAGTACAACTACATGAAGCGCTGCAGCCAATGCGCCGTTTATGAGCACCCACAGCAGTCACTGTCCCGATTTATAAGGTGCCTCCGCTTACTATAATAGCGACCCTTCCATTGTCGGATATAATATACGCCCCAAATAACGAACCAGCAGTAGCAGCCCGCAGTCAGGGGTCACTCCGAAACACCGCCACCGCTACCCACAATATCCGATCACCAGGCTACGCCCAGATCACCAGGTTACGCCCAGGAACGAGAGTAGCCACTCCCCTCCTTCTCACCCTCTCTCTACACCCCCGCGCTCGCCGGAGCGGGCGGCGGCGTCGTGCTCGCTTCCTTTCGCGCCGCGAGGCCGGTCCCCCTGTATATGGACCCGCAGCCCTGCCCACCCCAGCCCGCACTTCGAATTCCAAGTGAAGCGTTTTCCTCGCCGCATCCGACCACCCGAGCTTGCACGCCCCCGCCGCGACGAGCGCAGGCTGCCGTGGCGCAAGGCGACTGGTTTCCTCTTATCTGTGCCCATGCCTCCTACCCACGGCGGAAGCCGCGACCGAAACGCCCCAGGGTGGCGCGACCACGACGTCCTACACCAATCCGAAGTGATGAGGCAATCGACCTACAACAACAACAAAAACAACAAAGTTCTGTCGTATTTACGTCACCCCCCCCCCCCGGACACTGCAGTAGACTGACTGATCGTGCACATATATGTACAATACGTCTCATAGTACCGTATTTCGGAGGACCATAGTAAATAGGACCTACGGTACACACAAAAACCTATATACTTTCCTATTTTTACCACCAAAGTTTGGTCCTATGTACTGTAGTCCCCCGTACTAGTAGTGCCACCCACCAGTGTTTAAACCTACTGCCGCGGTACGTTATCACCAGGTATGTGTCAGCAGACACTACGCTTTGGAGCGACAGCCAATTATGTGCCGTCATTTGGTGCCATTAAATAGTTCATGGACTCAAGAGTACTTCACCCATCCATCCAAGCATCCATCCATCGTTTCATGTTTTTTTTTTTTTCGCTTGAACCTGCTTTACCAGATTTTCCGGACAAGCTGCGTTCACGGGTGCCCCCCCTTCCCCCCACCTATCCGGTATACAACACAACATACATGCCCTTGGTTTTTGCGTTTGGATCGCATTCCTACATTATCATCAATTCCCAGTAGTTCTTGCCAACTCTCGCTGTCTCCGCGCAATATCACCTCTAACGCGAGCCCTGAAACCCTGGGACGGCTTATAAATGTCGCCGTAATCGTGATGTAAATTTCGCCTACGTGGTCGTGATTACCCGGTATTGTCTTCCTTCGGCGACGAGAAGGCACGATGAATAATAATATATGCCTCTTGAAGTTGACCGAGATCCGTGTTCGTTCGCCCCCCCCCCCCGCGAATTATTCGTCGCTGTCATCCATATGCAAGAAAGTACGCACAAGATGCCGAAGTCCGCTTCGCAAGCGGTTCCTAGTGGGATGCAGCCTTCACGCGACTCGTCGGGCACCTCGCGGCGCTTCGCGCTTTCGTGCAAGCGATGTCTGCCTGCTCTGTGAACGCCCGAAGTGCTCCGTCCCGGCATTGTAGAGATGCAAGCGTCTATGGGCATAAGACTACGACCATGCATGGCAATTGGTACCCCCCCTGACTCCCCCGCCCCACCGCGCCGAACTCGTGCGGCAGAACACTCCATGCGAGTGCCCCTGGGTGGTAAAAGACGCTGAGACGAAAGAGATGGTGTTGGAGAGGACGACCCTCGCTACGCTTGTGCTTCTGGTACAAAGCCCACCTCAGTGAGTTGTTGTTGTTGTTGTTGTTGTTGTTGTTGTTTTTGTTTTTCTTGTTCTTGTTCTTGTTGTTCTTGTTGTTCTTGTTGTTCTGGTTCTTGTTCTGGTCCTTGTGCTTGTTCTTGTTCTTGTTCTTGTTCTTGTTCTTGTTGTTATTCTGGTTCTTGTTCTGGTTCTTTTTCTTGTTCTTGTTGTTATTCTGGTTCTGGTTCTTGTTGTTGTTGTTGTTCTGGTTCTTGTTCTTGTTCTTGTAGGTGTTGGTGTTGATGTCCTCGTTGATGTCCTGGCCACTGTCTTCGTCGCTTTTGTTGTTGCTATTGTTGTCGCTTCGAGTACAGTACTGCTGTTGCCTCATATAGACCACACAGACCCCGTAAAATGCACAACAGCAGTAGTGTACGAGTATTATTAATAGTAACCCCCATACATCTACCCCCCCCCTTCCTCCCGAACCCCCGTGCCCTTCTTTGCTTGACAGGTGGACATGGTCGCAGTACATGCAGGCGTCCAAGAGAGCTAGAGTGCCGGCGCTGTCCTTGTGGTCATTCAAAAGCGCCCAGGTGATGCCGAGCGATGCGACGCTATCACATAAGGCGCTTGTTATCACGGGGGACCATAGTAAACAGCACCAAACATTGTTACTTAAATATAGGTAAATATATAGGTTTTTGTGTGTGTGCCCTAGGTCCTACCTGGTATTTACTATGAACCCCCGCAATACGATAGAGGGTGGGAATTTTGGGACAACGTGCTTCTCGCTGATGGGGAAGGGGTCCTCAACCCTTTTAGAGCTTGGGTCTCGTTTTGGGGACGGTCCACTGAAATTCTGGGTGGTTTGTTCTCGAATCGGGACTGCAGTGCCTGGAAAGATTGTGGACGCTGGGGGATTTTAGCCGATAAGACCTATGCCAATGGGAATGCGAAGTATCAATAAAAAGTTGGAATTCCAAAGATACCCGCCAAAACATTTTGGAACACGGCTTCCTATGGGCACGTTTAGAAAAAAAAAAAAGTTCCCAACATTTGGAAAAGCCTGGAAAAAACAAATCTGGGGCCGATGTTGGGCTAAGATCGGCTTGAGAAAAACTCAGGCCGATCTTTGGTTCGAAGCGGCGAGATTCCGAGTCCTCGACAGACATCGATCGACAAAACCAACGATCACGTCATGAATTCTGAACGGAGTGCGCTCGTTAGGGGCTCCGACCCACCCTTGGGTCACCGTCTTCACACAATGGCCAGTGACGTGTGGCGGGCGCTGGCCAGGCGTATGATAAAAAAAACAATTAGCCGCTGGTGTGTCCCAAACAGAAGACAAAATTTCTCGATCCGCCTCGAATGGCAAAAAACAGGCTTTTTTTCAGGTTTGGGAGGATACCGCAGGACGCCGCCGGCAAGCTCTCGCCCCCTAGAGCATTTATCCACTTTCTATCTTCGATGCCGTCATCTATACTCGTTGGCCTTGCCCGACACCAAGCGGGTTGGCCGTGGGCTGAGTCTATATCGAGATCGAGCATCTATCGTCGCACGAGCTGATTTTTATCAGCGTGTTGACAATTTGCAACGAGAGAATACAAATTGCGCCGCCTGCAGCCGTTAGAAAAAAAAAAGGGAAAATCAAACATTTTTTCCCTTTTTTTTTTCCCACAGCGGCGGTATGAGGATATTTTCGGCTGTTTTTTTAAAGCAATATTTTTGAAAAAAAACTTTTGAACTTCGTGATACCATTGGCATAGGTCTAAGGCATGGCTTATCGCTGGACAACTATATATATATATTTGTTGCGTTTGCCAGTTTGCGTCCGTTATTATCTTGGCCTTGGTCGTGGGATTGTTCAATGGGTTTGATTGTTATTAATAGCGCATCATTTTGCTCTCATTTTTTTTTTTTCCTTCTTTTTTTCAATGGGTGAAGTGTGTAGAAGTGTTCGGGTGAAGAACGTTGTCATAGTTCGTGCACCCCTACACTTTCAATAATAGCATGCGAACCGCCACAGCATGGCAGTCTAGGACCTGCAAACAGAAAGAAAAACTAGCATGGACTACCGCAGACTTGAAACCTTATCGTGACATCAACGTTGAGCTGCCTTGGGCACGGGCTATTGTACACTGATAGGGTTTCGTGTTGCGCTCGGCCGCCGGGCGTGGTTTCTCAATAATAATTTCTGTAGCATTCCCCCCGAAAGCTGGCCTGACGTTCTTGTTCGGATGCTAATTTTTCGTGGGTTTGTACTGTTATTAGAAGCAACGTTGCGCATCCGACCGTAGACACCTCACCTGCGATGAAGTTCAGCCGACGGCGAAAGGCCTACCATATAAGCCGGGAGGCTCGGTAGGTCTATTTTTTATTTTTATCTTTCCCCTCGGCGTATCTGTCTGTAGTCCGCCTTTCAAGCGGTTCTTGGTAGGATACGGCTCACCCTTCACGCGACTCGCCGAACAACATCTCACGGCGGGTCGCGCTTGGTGCAAGCAATGCTTGCCTGGTTGGTGAAAACCCGACGTGCTCTGTCCTGGTATTGTCGAGATGCGAGGGTCTATGGCCATACGACTACGGCCATGCATGACATGTGTACCCCCCCCCCCCCTCCCCCCTCTCTTCGTCCCGGCATTGCAGGGATGCGAGGACCTATGATCACGCCGCCGGACCGACCATGCATAACATGAGCATATCCCCCCTCCCTCTCGGTCTGTCCCCTATTCTATGTAGATTGGGTTGGTGTCGGTTGGCAACGACACTGTAGAACATGCCGCTCACTACGTGAGCTAGACAACCAGGGTACCGTTTTTTTTTTTTTTTTTTTTTTTTTTTTTTTTTTTTTTGGCGGTCGCCCACAACTGGTCGTCGAGTTAGATCATTTGTGCGAGGTAAGTAACCTTTACTCTGTACTGGGGAATTGATCGTATCACGTAGTGTTCAAGGTAAGCCACCCAAGAGGCAGATACATAGTACTCCCATTGCTGTCTCCGGAAGTGGCTACACCGGAAATTAAACTAACTCATTGAAGCTGTCATCCATATGCAAGTCCGCCTCACAAGCGGTTCTTAGTAGGATGCAGCTCACCCTTCATGCGACTCGCCGGACACCTCACGGCGCTTCGCGCTTGGTGCAAGCGATGTCTGCCTGGTCGGTGAAAACCCGACATGCTCCGTCCCGGCATTGTAGGGATACGAGGGTCTATGGTCATACGACTACGGCCATGCATGAGATCGAGTACATCTCTCCTATCGAGTACACCCCCCCCCCCCCCTCTCGGTTTCTTTCTATCGCTGTTTCTATCCCTTACTATTAGAGCTGTTAATCGCAGCTGGTTCATCCGATTCAATCGTACGATGCAATCGACATTGGAATCAAAAGATGGTTGCGATCGTTTTGCTCATTATTGGCGTCGTTTTTTCCCCGCTATCTGGGCTTCTTCGCCGGCCGAGGGAGCCGATTGGGGCTGGCTTCGCTCGTCCGCCTCGAATTGCTAAATTCATTCAACTTTAACTTGAAGCGAGCTGATCTATTTCACGAATGTTTGATGAAGAATTATGCGGCTCAGCCAAAATCGATTTAGATTCGGTCGGTTGTCTCTCCGATACATATCATGGCTAAGCTCGTTTTTTTAATTTTCGTCATACTTTTTTCTTCCGTCCATCCGTCCTATCTTCTTTTTTTTTTCGCGCACGGATAGCGCTTTTTCGCGTTGAACAACAGCGGCGCTGCGCCCGCCACTGGCACCGGGAGCGGTCGACGCAAGCGCCGAACCTCTGTCTCGCACTCGCCCGCGGGTATCTCCCCCAGGCGGCTCGATCGCACCGCTGGAGACAGCCCTGCCCGTAGCCGCGGCGGCGGCGGCTGCGGCGGCGGCGGCGGGCGGCGGTGATGGTAGTGGTGGAGGCGGTGGTGGTGGTGGGTGTGGTAGTGGTGATGGCGGCGGCAGTGGTGATGGGAGTGGGGGTGGTGGCGGCGGGCGGCGCTTGTTTGATCCATCCTCGGAAGGAGAGGGAGGTGGCCTGGGCGTTGGAGGAGTTCAGGCAGGGCGTAGTGCTGTCGAAGTCAGCGATGTCGGTGTTGACGACGTTGATACTGGTTTACGTGCTAGTGGCGATGATGGTGGTGGTGGTGGTGACGGCGGTGCTAGCACTGCTGGTGCTGCGGGCGCCTCTTGTAGTGGTGGTGGCGGGGGTGGGACGGCGGTGAGTCCTGCAGCAGCTGCCACCGTCGGCGCGGCGACCACCGATTCTTGCACCTCCCGTCGCGATGGTGAAGCGGTCAATGCGGAGCTTAACTCATCGTCGCCGCCGCCACCACCGCCGCCACCGTCTATCGCCACGCCGCTAGCTGGCCCAAAGCTGATGTCGGCCGGCCCTCTACCGGGTAACGGCCCCAGCTCCGGCGTACCTGGCCTGCGCTCGACCACCTCCCCGGCAATCTCGGGAGGTTCCGACGATTCGGCGCTGGCAGCGGTAGCTACATCGGTCGCGACGGCGGCTATCAAGTCACCGGACGCGGTAACGTCTGCCATTAGGGTGGGTGGGAGAGCGGGGGCGGCAGTCGCGGAGGATGGAGCGGTGGCGGCGGGGATGGTCGGGGCGGAAGTGGAGGGGTTTCTTACAGGCGAGGGGGATTTTTGTGCCGAGCGGAGGGAGTGGTCTTCATCTGGAGGGGGTGGACTTGGAAGGGAAGAGTTGTGGGCGCTTGGCGTGGAGGAGTCGGAGCCTTTCGACGAGCGGACTGTGGACGATGCCGATGATGTTGAGGCGTTTCTGTGTGCATCGCGTGGGAGTGACGGCGGCGGTGGCGGCGGTGACATGAGCCATGATCATGATGGCAGTGGTGGTGGTGGTGGTGGTGATGGTGGTGGCGGTTATGGTTGCGATGGAGAATCGGGAAAACAGAAAGGGATGGCGTCGCGACCATCGAGCGCTTCGGTCGGCTCTGTTTCGGTCCTTCCTTCGTCCGAAGCACAGTCCGACTCGACGGACGCCGCTCTCAGCTCTTCCGACGCTGCAACAAAGGGAGTAGCAGCGGGGACGGCGGTGGCAGCAGCCCCCACGGTGTGTTCCACACCGATGACGATGGCAACCACAGCAACCGCGACGGGTGTCAACTGTGAGGAACCTACCCGCCATCATGATGATCACGACGACAGTGAAAATGGTCAGGGTTTCCTTGGGAAAACGGCGGCGGTATCGGTGGACGCGGAACCGGTGGTTGAGGCGGTGCAGGAGGCGATGCAGGAGGTGGTGGCGGCGTGCGGTGTGGGGGGCCGCGGGGGTGCTGGAGAGTCATGGAGAGATGAGGTAGCTGTGGCCAAGCAGGGGGCCATGAGGATCGGCGCTGTCGTGAGGACGAAGGCGGGGGACGTGGGAACGGTAAGCACCAAATACTATGTGTTGGTTCGTGAGGAAATAAAGCTCGATCTATATTTTTTAGCTCAAGCTACGATACAACGCCACCCACAAAAAAAAAAAATCTTGGTATTGGAGCTACTTAAACGTAGTTATAGCAGCAGCAAGAGGGTTACAGCCATTTTGTGGTATCGTTCACTTTTGGGTGACAAAATGTTTACCTTGTACCTGGTAGTCTATAGGTCTATACGTATATACTAAGAAATGCAAGTGGACCTATCTGGCAGTAGTTGGAGTGTCAGCTGGTTTCTTCTTTTTTTCCTGTTGTTCTTGTGTTCTTGTCTTTTCATCTTTGTACCTATTTGTCATTTTTTTTTTGTGATTTTATCTTCTCATCGTTTTTGCCTTCATGTCATTTTTCGTGTTCTTGTTTTTTCATCTTTTTGTGTCTTTTTGTGCCTTTCTTTTGACAAGTTTTGTGGTATTCGTTTTTTGCTGACGCAAAAGTGTATTGTTTATTTTTTTCCGTCTTTGCCTTTAAGATCACCTGGTACTCTGTTGTTGTTGTTGTTGTTGTTATTGTTGTTGTTATTGTTGCTGTTGTTGTTGCTGTTGTTGTTGTTGTTGTTGTTGCTGTTGTTCTTGTTCTTGTTCTTGTCTCTTGTCCTTTTGTGTTATCGTCTGTCTTTATTTGGAAGTGTTGTATCTATTTTGCCTGTTTTGCGCGTTTTTGTCAGTTTGTCTTACCGTCGTGCTGATGTGATGTACGCCTTTTTTTTTCTAGCCGTTGCTTGCTACGTTGCTATTTTGCTAGTTGGTCGACTTGCATTTTTTGTATTTATCGTATTTCAATAGGTGCGATACTGCGGGTTCACCGAGTTTGCCACTGGTCTGTGGCTGGGGCTGGAGCTGAATGAGCCGGGCGGAAAAAACGACGGCTCAAACCAGAGCACGAGGTGAGGCGCGGGCTGTAGTAAAAATGGCGTTGCTGCTCGATCTTTTGCCGCTGCAACTGTTGGCGCGGCCTCTGGTATCTGGTATTGCTGCTGCTGCTGCTGGCTGCTGGTGTGGCTGCTGATGTTGCTGCTGGTGTGTTGCTGTTGATTATTCTTCTACTGCTTCGGCTGCTGCTGCGTCTGCTACTGCCACCCCTCTTATATATTTCCTTCCCTCCTCCCTTCTTCAACCCCCCCTCCCTCGCTCGACGCTTACGATAGGTACTTCTGTTGTCCCCCGCTACATGGACTCTTCGTACGCCCGGCAAACGTAAGCCTTGTTTCGGCGGCCCCGTCCCCTACCCCCGCCGACGTCCCCGCCACCGCCGAGAGCCTCGAGCAGTTCGATGGAGGCGTTCCAGAAGCGGGGTGCAGGGAGGGCCATGGCCTGGGTGGGAGGGGCGGGAGATTGTCGATGGACCGGTGAGTTGCATGAAAATGTCGTTTTGCCGACACCGCTGTTGAGGCGTTTTGTTCTCGGGTTTTGTGAAGGGTTGTGTTTTCGTTGGTGTTTGTGATCGTTGGTGTTTGTGAAATTTGGGAGGCTGGTGGTGATGGCGGTGGTGTGTGTTGTGTGGCGGTCGGGTTGTTGGTGTTGTGTCCTTGCTTCGGTTGGGGGCTTTGTGGTTGTGGTGTTTTTTGTAAGGTTGCTGTTGTTTTTCTGTTGTCCGTGATGTTTGTTGTTTTCTTGATTTTGCTTGCGAGGCACCTCGTATGATTTAGAGTTGCGGCGAGATCTGCCGCTTCTTTCTCTCCCTCCCTCCTTCCCTCCCTTTCCACTTCTTCCCCTCCGGGGGGCGGCGGGGCGACGGGGTTCCGACATCTCGCCCCCCTGCCTCGGGGCAATAACCGTAGGAGGGGGAAGGAGCGAGGGTGCTGCTGCAGCAGACCACTATGTACTGTATATCTCTGTCGGGACACAACCGGGGGTGCCGATAGACGGGCGGGTACGCCGAATGCCTACCTTTTGACTTGATCTCGTTTTAGTTTCCACCTAACCCTTAACCCTTTTACCACTGCAGTCCCGTTTTGGGGACAAACTACTATTATTGTAAATTTTTTAGCAATTTTTCCCGGGACTTCAGCCCTTAAGGAGGTTAACCTTTAATTTGGAAAAAATAATCCCGTAATAATTTCCAAGCAGTTCCCCCCCCCCGAAATATGTGTGTGATGTTTCAAGACGGCTAACAAATTCACCGCTGAACCCGGTTTTCGAGGACAGGGTTTGTGCTGGGATCGTCTTTGGCTTGGGAGAAGAGCTAGCCCGTATACCATGTTTCATTCGTAGGCCATGTATTTGGTAGTGCTTTCGACTTGGTACAGCTTCGACAAAGTGATAGTGGTCGACAGTCAACACTTCGCTCCCTAGGGGTGTTTTTTTTCCGAGAAAATTCCCAGGTGGCGCACTATCTCCTTACCAGGCATTACGTACCTGGTATTTCTTTTCCGGGAAATTTTCCAGGTCGTTGGGGTTAGGGTGTCATAGGGTTACGGAATGTAGCCAGGCATGTTTCTACCTTTTTGGCGGAGAAGCTGAACCAAGGTCAATGCACCCCCTTCACATGCTCGGGCGAAGACTTGAAATATTAGTTTGTGCACAATTCATAGGGAGGGGGCTAGCTTAAGCCAGGACTGGTCACGGGTCGGGTCAAACATCGCGGGTCTGATCGGGTCTGATCGGGTAAGGGTGGCCCGACGACCCGACCCGTTATACTTTGGAAATTTCCTGACCCGACCCGACCCGACCCGATCGGACCGGACCTGTGATATAAACAAAAAATCCTGACGCGTGAAGATTCCCGATTCAATCTCCTTTCCGTTTTTCCAACTAATGCCACCATCCCTGTCTTGCTCGCTCGCTCTGCGCGCATGCTTTGTGTTGGTGTCTCTCCGATTTTTGTTTTTGTTCGTTTTTTGTCTCAAGGCCTAAGACGACTCCAACCACGCCGCCTAAACTGCTGAATCCTTGCACCCTACCTGCGGCGGCGGTAGTTCGATCCCCTCTTACCGAGGGGAGAAGGAACTCGTCGAACAGCAACCCCGATATGGAGTCCGGGCGACCTGTCGTTGTTTCGGCCGCTAAGGATAAGTTATCGCCACCTCGACGAGTTTCTGATAAATTTGATGGCGGTAGTGGTGGGGGAGGGGGGGGAGGTGGGGCAGGACGGGGTGGAGGGGAGGGGGGGGAGGAGGAGGAGGAGGAGGAGCGGGAGGAGGCGGAGGAGGGGGGGGTGACGCATCCGATGCGGAAATCGAAAACGTTGATGTAGCGGTTGGGGTCGCGGCGGCTACATCTTCGGGGAGCTCCGCCGCTCCGGTTTTGCCTGCTGTCGACAGGCGGCTCGGTGGGGAAAATGTGTGTCCAGCATCTCCCTTTGAGAGCGGCAGCGGCAGGAAACCGGTGACGCTGGAAGCCCTGTCGCGCGACAAGATTGGGGAAGGAAAGGGGGATGAGGAGGAACGGCGGAAGGACGATGGGGACAAAGGGGAGGAGAAGGAGGGGGGCGTGGAGGGGGGCGGGGGCGGGGAGCGGGTAGAGCGGGAGGAGGGGGGTGGCGAGCAAGAAGCGAAGGTGGAGGACGGAGAAGTGAAGAGGGAAAGAAAGGAGGGGAAGGAGGAGAAGGCAGAGGGAGAGGAGAAGGACACTATGAAGGCGGCAGCAGTGGCGACGACGGCCGCGGAGGCGGCGGCAGCGGGGGGTAGTATGGTTGGGGGAGATGGCGAGGCTGCAGCCTTGCCGCCGCCTGCTTGTGTCGTCCCGCGGCTTGGCGAGGGGGTGGTTGCGGATCGCCGGGGTTCGAGTTCGAGACCATCTGGAAGGAGGCGTCTCCGTAGAGTGGAGACTCTCGGGAAGGCGGGGGGATCGCGACTTCTCCGGTCTCACGGCGTATATGACGGCCTGGTGTCCGGGGGAGAGGAGGTGAGATGACTAAGCGGGGTAAATCCTGTGGCGAAGAGTTTTGCTGCTTTTTTTCGTACAGTAGTCCGCCACTACCGTACATCGTGTAAAACTGCCAGGTACTTCGTAGTATAGGGTTTACAGGTCAACTGCGCGCTCACGATTCGGGGATATTTTTTGTTCGGCCACGTATCGGATACATTTTGCTGTATCATAGTGAGTGTTGGATTTCGATATCGGTAACGAGTTCGATACCACACCGATAAAATAAAAAAATGCGCAATGGACAAGATTTCGATATTTGGCACCTGGTACTTGATAAGCTTTTCGTTCGGTATCTGCATAAAATACGGAGGTATGCCAGAGGATGGGAGACGAAACACGCTCCAGGTTTCGATGTATCGAAAGTTCGATATTTCGACTCATCCAAACCTTCGATACGATATCCAGCACTAAACGTAGTATTAATAGAAGGGTCGACCACCAGTACACAACAATACTAACGATTCGGGGATAATGTACTGTACTTGGACTCGGTATCGGTTACGTTATGCTGCTGTATTATACCGCTCTGTGGGGAAATATGGAACGCTTACTATCCATATTAATGTTTGTTACATCGTTACATTCTCACCCAGGGTGGTATTACGGGGGACCATAGTAAATAGGACCAGATATTGTTATTGCGGAGGAACATAGTAAATAGGACCTATGGTACACACAAAAAACCCATATATTTACCTATTTTTACCGACAAAATTTGGTCCTATTTACTATGGTCCCCCGTAATAGTAAAAATAGGGGAATATATATATAGGTTTTTGTGTGTACCGTAGGTCCTATTTCCTATGGTCTCCCGTGATTGTAAAAGGGTTAACAACTTACCTGCTCGTACAACTGCGCTCACGATTTTGAAGTAACTGCTTCAACTCTTGGGGTGGATATTTTTTTTTGATTATTTTTACGTTGTAGCATAATGGTTGGCGCGTCGTTCCCTCGTAACTCTTCCCTTCAAATTGTTCGCACTTGTTTTTTTTTTTTTTTGCTTTACAGTGGGAAGGCATCCGACTTTTGTCACCGTCCACCTCTCCCCCAAAGCCGAGGAAAGAGGGGTCCGTCGGAACCCCTCCCCCCTCTGGAACTGACGCCGCCCTGGCTAGGAACTCCAGCCTGGCCATTGCTGACGCGGCCGACGAGAAAGCTGTCAACGCTGTCGGTGCTGCTGGTGGTGTTGGTGGTGTTGGTGGTGATGGTGTTGGTGTTGGTGTTGGTGTTGGTACTACCGCTGTCACCGCTGCCGCTGCTGCTGCCACCGGTAGGTGGGAAGATGGAAACGCCGGTGGTGGGTGTTCCGTATCCCCCCGGGCCGCCGCAGCTGGCACCAAGACGCCGCCATCGACGAAGACAGAGGGCAAGGGGGGGATTACAGAGGCCGCGAGAGCTGTTCGAGATGCTGCCGCCCCCACCCCCACCCCCGCCGCCGCCGCCGCCGCCGCCGCGACCACCGCCGCTGCCGCTACCCTTGCAGTCGATCAGGTAACAGTTTCGAAGAAAGCGGCTGCATTGGACATGGTAGGGGCGCTCTCAGCTGCTGACACGGCTGCTGACGCGGCTGCTGACGCGGCTGCTGAGAACGCTGCTGATGCTGCCGCTGATGCGGTTTCCACCGGGGGCTCTGCCGCGGCTACCTCCGCGGCTGGTGCGGCTGCGTCGGCTACTGACACGGCGACCGTGGCGGCGAGTTTGTCGCACAAGGATGGCGCGGCCGCGGGGGAGCGGCGGAAGAGTGGTGGTTCCGCCGCTTCGGAAGACCTTGGGAACGATGGTGGGCCCGTTCAGCGTCGCTCGTCTGGCCGCAACGCTCAGCGACGCCGCAAGCGCGCGCAGCGGGCCAGCATGGGTAAGGGCGGTGGTGGTGGTGGTCGTGGTGGCGGTAGCGCGCGCAGTGGGGGAGTATCCGATGCCTCTGCCGCCGCCGCTGGTGCTTCGGGGACAGGTGCAGGGAGCGCGGGCAGCGGAAATCGGGAAGGGGCGGGAGCGAGAGGTGTCAGGCGACCTTCGTTGCGTTTGGGCGTGTCCGTGTCTTTAGGGCTCGTGTTGGCGGTGGGAGCGGTGGCGATGGCGGTGTTGGGAAGGGTGCCAGCGCTGGAGCGCGCTGCTGGGGCTGTCGGAGCGCTCAGTATTGCCGTGCTACGGCTGGGCGAGAGATCTGCACTTCATGGCGCTCTGCGCGATGCTTACATGGCCGCCGTTTCCTCGCCGCCTTCTGGGGCTGGTCACTCGGGGGACGAGGCGCAGGGGGATACGAAAGGCGAGGGTGATGGTGATGAGTTGCCCGGAAGCTTGGGGGGGTTTGAGGTTGCTGACGCTGATGGGCAGGGTGTTTATCAAGCGCAAGAGAAAGGTCATGCGGTCTCGACGGCAGTAGAAGCGGCAGCGGCGGCGGCGGCGGCGGCAGCGCGGGGGTTTTGGGAAGTTGAATTCCCGGAGGGCGTGCAGGGTTCTTCTGTTGCCGACGAGCGGGACAAGAGTGGTGAGGTCGCAGGACTTGAAGGCGAGCTGTGGGAAAGAGATGGAGGTGAAGGACGGCGGGTCGAGGTGGATAAGAAGGAGTCAAAGAAGGGCTTGGAAGCGGGAGAATTGACGGCAATAATGGAAAGGGTGGCAAGGGCCAGGAAGGCGATGGCGGCCGCAAGGACACCCGATTTGTCTCCCTTTCCCGACCTCGTCGACGTCGATGGGTCGTCGTTGACGCCCGCTGAAACAGCGGCGTCTTCTGCGGAGCAATTTGAGAAGAATGCAGAGCAGTCGAGGGAGCGCTTGGTGGCGGTGGCGGAGGCGGCGGCGGCGGCGGCGGCGGTGGCGGAAGCGGCGGAAGCGGGGGATGGCCGCATCCCCGTGAAAAAGTATGAAAGGCCAGCTTATGACGAAGACGACAGTGTTGAGAATGCTGGTGGCAATGATGGTGGTGGTGGGGGGGCTGGTGGTGATGATTATCCGCGCGGGGTAGTGCCGTATTTTCCATCACCTCTACTGTCGAAGGTGCTGCGGAAGTACTCCCGATTTTCTCCAGGGTGGAATACGCCTGGTCAAGGAAACACCCACGGCGAGGTTCCTGCGGATGTTGAATTTTCTGATGACGGAATATTCGGTAGCGGTAGCGATAAGGCCGGCGGAGTCGGGGCGGCTGCGGTGGGTTTCGTCGATGAGGAGGCGCTTCCAGAGGAGGGTGTTGCTGCCGAGGGTCGCGCGCGCTCGGCTGGGGAGACTCTGCCTGTGCAGACGCCGGTGGAGCTGCTACCGCTGCCGGTGCTGCCGCTGCCATTATCTTTGTCCGAGAGTGATCTGGAAGGTGATGCTCCCGGGGAAGTGGTGCAGGGTGGTGATCGAGAAGGCAGCTACGGTGAGCGGGTGGAGGAGGATGTCGAAACGTCAGGGTTGTCAGAAGAGGAGAGGGACGAGAAGGAAGTGGTGGTCGTTGAAGGGAGGGAGGGGGAAGAGGAGGACGAGGGAGTGGGGCGGGTGGTGGTGGTGGGAAAAGAGGAGGGGGTATCGAGGGAAGAGGAGGAGGTGTTGGTGGTGGAAGGTGAAGGAGAGGAGGAGGAAGAGACGGAGGCGGTGAAGGAAGCCGCGACGGAAGAAAAGGAGGAGGAGGAGGAGGAGGAAGAAGAGGAAAGCACGACATCCAGGACAACCCTTGACCAACAGCAGCAGGAGTCGAGCGATGCTTTGGGGGCGATGGGCGAAACGGCTCGCACGTCTGCTGCGCTCGACGATGGTGGGCTGCAGGCGAAGGACACGAGCGCCGCGGACGTGCGGGTTTCCATCGAAAAGTCGGAGGAGGCGGGACAGGGGAAAGGGAACCCCGGGGTAGCTCGTCCCGGAGCGCTGGTGGCGGCAGAGCCGAAGGTTTGCGCCACTTTGTTCTTTTATTGTCGTTGCATTTTTGTTGTTCGTGTTGTGTTTTCGAAGGAAGCGCGACGCATCAGTACGAATATGTCATCTAGCCGGCCTTTTTTTTTTCGAAGGAAGATTGATCTCATTGCGACCAACAGCTCCTAGACAAACTTCACGGCTGCCCTCTATAATCCCTTCCGGGATGCTAGAGGAAGAAACTGACGAACGGTAATATGACGGTTCTCGTGAGGAGCGTTGAGGTAACACACACATTGGTGCGATCGTCTTTCACTGCGCTCGTTTTTTCTCGACAACGACAAATTTGCTGAAGGTCGAACTTTATGTTTTCGGAAGGCTCTCGACCAAACACTTTTCCGAGAAGACCTTATTCGTCACTGGCAACCTTAACCTCCCCGTTATGGAAAAATCGAGCGCTGAAAATCGATCGCAACTCTGCGCGAAGCAAACGCTGTCCGCGGTATGTGACACCGGCCAGACGAAGTAAGAAAGAACTGCTGGGTCAGCGGAGACGCACGAGTCTGAAACACGATGAAGAAAATGAGATGTAACGAGACGCGCGCGGCGTGACACGAAGCGTTATAGATAGGGTCGCTGCCTTGGCCGGTGGCGAGACACGTTGGGCACTATTTTCGTGTCTAACCTGTCTCCGTCCCTGTCCGTCTGTCTGTCTGTCTGTCTGTCTTTCTGTCTGTCTGTGTGTCTGTGTCTCTTTCTTTCTCTCCCCCCCTATCTCGCTTTCTGTCTTTTGTTTTTTCTTTGTCTGTCTGTCTGTCTCTCCCTCTCCGCTTCCCCCCCGCCTCTCTCCGCCCTCCTCCCCGCGCCTCCCTCACTCCCGCTCTCTATCTCACACTTTACGTTTTTTCTTCTGCTGACTTACGCTTGTGCCCCCGGCAGCTTCCCGCGTTTATGCTCCCCGACGGCGGCATGATTCCGATAACGTTCTTGATGCAGTGCAACGCTTCTAAGATTGCCCCGGGAGGCAAGGGGTGCAAGTCGGTTCCTCTGCTCCTGGGGCATTCCAGCAAGGTATACATACGATGCTGCGGTGTCTTGCTGAATGCTACGAGCGTACTAGGGTGTGGACTTCCTTCGTTTGTTGTTGTTTTTGGTGATACTGGTGGTGGTGGCGGTGGTCGTTGCTGTTTGTTGTTTGTTTCATGGTGGTTCTTGGTGTTGATGTAAGTTTATGTGTATCTGCTGCTCCTGCCGTTGCGGTTGCCCGAAGTTGCAATTAATGGCTCGGCGTTCTCGAAGGAAATATACATGACGAAGGGTATACATGTACCGGACTTTGTCAAATGTGTGCGACAGTCGCGGCTTTGCCACGGCGACAGGCTACGAACTAATCCGCCACACCTTTTCGCGACGTCGGGTTCGGCCTACTGTTGGAAGCGTTCGGCCCGAGAAAACTTCTTTGTGCCTTCTGTTTTGGTTGCCGATTCGTTGTGGCGGCGGCCCCGCATCTCCCGCGCCGCGCAATTGTCAGTGTATTTTTCTCTTTATGTGCCCCTGTTCCTGTCCGTGTGCGTCGTACCTCACTTTCTACCTCCCCTTTGGTCTCTCTGCATGTATGTTTCTCTTTATCCCTCGTTCGCTCTCTCTCCCTCTCTCTGTCTGTCTCTGTCTGTCTCTCCCCCTCTCAATGTCTACTTCTCTCCCTATCTATATTATATCTCTGTGTCATTTTCCGCCCGTTTCGGCCGGCGTACCCCCCCCCCCCCCCCCCCTTTGCTTGCTCTCTCCCTGCCTTCTATCCCCGGACAGAACCTGCTCGAACTTCGCGAGCCTGGCAAAGGCGGCAAGGCCATCTGGCGGTCTCGAAACTCGCTCATCACCAAGGCTAAAAAGGTAACCTTATCCCCATGCTAAAAAGACGCGGGCGCACGCTCCAACAAACACACGCGCCGCACACACCCACACACCTACCTGATATTTTTATGTTTTCTTACGAGCGAATGTGAGTCTCTTTTTTATTTGTCGGCGCCAATCAAAGAAGTGACTCCATTCGGGTTGTTTCTAGCGTCCGCCGTCACGGCCCCGCACACAAGTTGACGACTGTTTAAATTAATACCCTCCCGCTCGAGTTCCTAGCGGCAGCTATAAGATTTTCCCCCTATTCCCTCCCGCCTCCCATCGATGCATGACATGAGTACACCGTCCCCTCCCGTCGATCGACGTCATGTGTTGTTGGTCAATGACAGGATGCCTGGTCGAAGATTGCAGGGTGGCTGCAGCGCTCCGGAGGGGCCTCGATGCGGCAGTCGATCGGTCGGGGTTTCCCTGATGCCGTGGCTGGGATGTACCTGCGCCAGACCCCCGACTTGCGCCTGGCGATGGTGGTGATGGCGTACCCGTTTGAAAAACGGCTCAATGGTGGTGGTGGTGGTGGTGGCGATAGCGGCGGAGGTGTTGGCGGGACCGACTTGGTGCATGACGATGTTTCGTTCGGAATCATGATCGTGGGAGGAGGCGGACCGAGTGCGGGTGTCCAAATGGGAGGAGGAAGAGGAGAAGGAGCGGAGGAGGAGCAAGGCGAGGTGGGGGACATCGTGCTCGAAGAAGGTACGGTTGTCGGGGGCTGCCCGGGGGGGCGGGGGGGCGCGGGACTGTCGTTGTTCCCCCGCCTCTCGGTGTTACCTCTTACTGACCGCTAACTACACCCTAATGCTTGGAGAAAAAGTACTTGGAAATAGCGCGAGGTGCCGCTGCTCATATTGTCCCACAGAAATTCCGCATGTTTTGCCTCCGAAACGCGAGTGCAGCTCTGTGGAGGGTGTATTAACTCCACACTTGTTTCTTTATCTTTAAGGTCAACTTCGGGATATACCCCACAATTCTCGTGCCTCCCGGGAAAGGGGTCTTCGCCCTCGGGGAGACAAGTTTCTCTTCGTTGCACGAAGTCAGGTACAAGCGCACCCACGATGCGGACATGAAAATGTTTGTTTATACGTACTTGAATTCAAAGTCGGAGTATTGTTTGGTTGCTTGGTTAAAACCTAGTTGGCTTTACGCACGATAGACGCCAGCAAGTACGGCTTATTTTTCGTCTTCATTTGTCAGTGCCGTTCACTTTTTATTTTTTTTAATATATATATATATATTTTATCCTCCGGCGGATTGGTAAAAATAAAGCTTAAGCTCACCACTTCCACGTTCCCAATTTCGTGTCGTGTGTCAATTTAGCCCAGTTGGGCACGTTGACCCGACCTGACCCCCGAGAGGAGCAGGTGCGGTGGAGATAGCCAATAGGTATTTGTTTTTTATCCCTTCGGGGCTTCAGAGGGGAACATATAAATATAAATATATATATGTATGTATATTTATTAGATATATATATACGGCGGTTGCATCATCGGCCACGAGAAGGAGCCCGCGCTGCCGGGGTAGGGCGTGTGTCCGAGCTGCAACGTGAGGGCCGTACGGCACGCGCGTATGTGGTGCGAGGGTGGTGGTGAATTAATTTTTTTCTGAGGCTCTTCTCGCTTGAGGAGCTCTGTACTATGACTATTAATAAGTCATATATATAGTACTACCAAGTCATCTATACTCTTAATATTACTGCAGGAAGTAATCTACACTATTTCTACAGTAACACTATTTCTACAGTAAGTCAAATATACTAGTACTAAGTCACCCAAAAAAATGACCTTTGAAAAAAAAAAAAGTACAACAGTAGTGGTTGATGAATATCCCCATGGCCTTAGGTGAAAAAGTACTATTCATAATACTGGTATATACTATCGCGAAAAAAAAAACATTTCCGACGATTTTAGATGAAGGAGCCCCGTCATTCAGAAAATAGTTTTGTCCACACAGGGCTAGCCCTAGACGCGTTAGCAGAACATTTCCGCTAGACAGGTTTCTGAATGACAGTACTGTAGTCCCGTTTTGGGGACAAATCACTTGAAATTAGAATGGTTTGTCCCCAAATCGGGACAGCGGTACTAAAGGGGTTAACCCAAAATCGTCGGAACGCCAACCTTGTTCCGAAAAATGACGTTTTCGTCTGCTCGGGCCATGGGATATTCCTCGAGATGCAATGTAAGTTTTGCTGAAGTGAGTCTTCGGGTGAGGTATAGAGCTCCCTAAGGTCAGGTGAGGAGCCTTAGAATTTTTACGGTGAACCTCTGTCGTAGGACGCCTCCCAACGGCAGCACGTGTCCATGGTGCTGCTTCTTCTGCTGCACGCCTTTCACGGGCAATGGAGCGCCGGGACATCGCGCCAGGACATCACAATCGATCGACAGCCGGTCTTCTACGACGACATTTCCCCTGTGGCTTCATGGTATCACACTCGGTGTTGTTGTTGTTGTTGTTGTTGTTGTTTTTTTTTTGTTGGTAGATACACATGTGTCCCAAAGAAAGTTGACCACATCTGTCTCCTCCTTTGTGCCCGCCTCTTTTGTGCCGCCTGGAACTCCCGTGACAGAACGATTGGACCAGAAGGACCGTTTTGCTGCGATGCTGGCCCCTGGTGGCCATCTGTGCGTGTTCGGCACTGGAGGAGAGGTTTACTGCATGTCGCGCGGGGTTAACCGCTGGGAGACGCACACTTATGAAGGGTAAACTGCAGCCCTTGTGGTTTTCTTGTGGGCCGGGCGGCTTCGAGAAACAGATACGCGAATACTCCCGGAAACGTAGAGCGCGAGTTAAATGGTGGAAGGAGGGGGCTGCTCGTGGGGGCGTGACTTGATTGGTGGAAAGGTAGTGAGGCTCGTAGTTGTAGGACTGGGAGACGCACACGTACGAAGGGGATATGCCGTCCTCGTGTGTGTCCAGTTTGGCCGCGGACTCGAGCGCAGGACGGGATACCTACTAGGAAACGGGAAAACTGTCTCAGGCCGATTTGTTAGTTGGGACAGGGTGCGTTCTGCACCAACTTTAGTTTATTGGCTCTCTACGCCGACTTCACTATGGTTCCGTATTTTGGTATGCTCCTGTAAGCGTCTGCCTGCCTTGCTTAGTGCTCGACTTCTTTTTTATGTCGTGTGCTGCAACGTACATGCGAATGCTGGCGCATAAATCAAGAAGAGTGGCGTGTGATTCGATCGGACGAAGCTTTACACGCGTGCAGACACCCCGAACACTGAAGCAGGGGTTGATTGGGGCCGGAGCTTAAAGCCGCTCTCGGTTTGTAGGAACAGGGGGACAGTGGGGGTTGGCTGCGCATGACTTGAACCGCCGATGTGTGGCCGTGTCTAAGAATACGAGCAAATACTTTTTTGTTTTAGTTGACTAGATATTCAGTACACCCTTCGTGATAGAGAAACGAAGAACACTACAGTACTGCTCTATAGGTTTGATTTTGTGTCTTGTAAAGCTTCAGCCGCGCGGTGCACAAACGAGCAAGAAACATGGCTTTGGTTGGCCCGAGGTTGGAACCTGACGAAAACGAGAACATGCAGAAGAGTTTTTTGTTTGGGTAGAGCAGCAGAAACGGCTTCGTCGTAAGAATGATAAGTTGACCAGAGCCTAACGCTACCATCACTGAAACTAAGCGAAAACATGACCCAATTCCAGTACAAAGTGGTTTTTCTCCAAAAGCCTGTGCGGTAGGTACCACGGGGTTATCCTTTTCCAGCTGCACCCTCGTTAGGGGGACAGTCGCTTGGAGTTAGGATTGAATACTTTTGGCAGTGAAAAAGGGTTAGTCCGCTCTCGGTGGAAACACGAGAAAAGGGAAAGTTCGGTTTTGCTTTTCGTGGTTGACAATGTGCGAGATAGGTTTGATCAGCGAGGGGAGGGGGGAGAAGGGATGGAGAGAAAGAAGGGGCGAGAGAGCGGCAGACACAGACACATTACAGACACAAAGAGATAAATACATGAAAAAAACATACATTACATTGAGAGATACATGCAGGGAAGATGGAGAGAACGATGTGTCACCGCCGCGTGTTGAGATATTAGTGGAGGGGGCGGTCACGCATGTGATTGCGAGGCCGAAAGACGGACTACCTACCTGCTGCTTCTTGTTGATGCTGGGCGCCGGTTAGACGGCCATTATGGCACAGTCCCTTCTCGGTCGTTGTTTTTGTGGAGCAGAGATTCGGGACTAAACGCTTAAGAATCGTCTGGGGTGGTGGTGGAGTTGATCGTGATGGAGGCATTCGGGGAAAGGGGCAAGAGCCGCGACGGTTTAACCCCTTTAGAACTGAACTCTCGGTTTTGGAGCCAAAATGCCTGGAGTCGTAGCATGGGTTTGTTTTGTAGGAGTACAACGGGTAAGTCCACGAACGACTGCGGGCGACACACCAAGCCCTTGGAGTGCTTGGTGGTGAATACACAGTAATTTGTGGATTTTCCCCTCTGCCCTCTTGCTGACTCTCGAGTGTGTGCGGGGCGTCACGCAAGACGGGCATGGGTGGAAGGGGAAGGGGTAGAGTTCCAGTGGGATATATTTCACTACTGAGAGGAATATTCGAATTTGGTTACGTTCAAGTAGTTTTCGTTTTTTCCGAAACACGGGTGAACTTTGACCGGGGTAGTAGAATCGCCATCTGAAAGAAAAATAGGGCTCGTTTGGCAAGAAAGGGCCGACTCAGACCTGGTATAGTTTCCCTCACCCCCGGGGCGTGCAGTTTCGAAGACTTTGCCACGGGATTTTCGCTCATGTTACCTGCGCTGCGCGTTATTTTTCTGGCGTTTTTTGTCTCGATGTGTCGCTCCCGCGAGAGCAGAATTATACCTTTGAACGGCAAAATGTTCTTGGCCGTGTTAGATAAGCACCGTGCACCTGTGGGAGCAGTACCGGTTTCCAGCGCTTGTTTTAGGTCGTGAGAGTGACGTGGGCGCAAGCGGTGAGGTTGAGGCGCGAGCAGGCTTATCGTTTCGAAAGGAGGGGAGAGGGGTCGCGTTTCTGGTAGCGTTTGTTTGTTGGATAGGTTGGACCAGATGGCGTCGAGTTCCAGTTTTTTTTTTTTTTTTCTTTCTAGGTGCGGTCGACGGATGTTGTGGGTGTTTCCTGTCTCGCTCCCAGTGTAACATCAATCAATATGATCATTCCAATTCGTTCAGCAAGGTAGGTGCTGATTCCGTGTGCAGTGAGTTTGTTTGGCGTGCCAAGCTCGAGGCCTGGTGGATCCTGCCGGTGAAAGTTTTGGCGTGCCAGACTTCAGGCAGGGTAGGTGCTGACAATGCCGGAGGTCTTGGCGGGCCATGCTTGATTTGTGTTTCACTATGGGTATGTACGGGTGGGTATGTTTGCCTGGATGCGGGTGTGGTGGTGTGGTTATGGGTATGCGGCCCGTGCCTGACCGCTTCGTTTCAGGAGGAATGGGGACGTGACAGACCCGCATATGCGTGAAACCGAAGCGCGTCGTGGCCCTCCGAGCAGCGTCGAACCCTGGCCGTTTTAGAACTATACCCGCGTTTAGGGGGGACATTACTTGCAATTTCAGTCGATTTTTTGTTGCTGTAGAAAAAGGGTGCGCGTTATGCTAGTACAAGGCGCTCTCAGTGAAAGCCTCATAGCATCCAGATGTGTGTGTGTGACCCGAATCGGACAGCTTCCGTGCGCCTCTGTGCTGGCGTGTATGTTATCATTTTATTGTTGTGGTGTTGTTCTACGGTATCATGCACGCGTAGAGTGGAGCTGGGTGACAGTGCTTCTCTCTGTGCTGACATGGTGTCGCTTTTTGTTGTTGTGGTTGGTGTGTGTTGCTCTGTATGGTGATCGCGTAGATTGAAGCTTGGCGACAGCGCCCAACCTCACGTCGCGCAGATTCGTGTGCGCTTTAGCGCTGTCTACAGTAGTTTTGGTTCTGTACCAAGCCAAGCCGGTGCCTCCCATGGGGTAAGCGAGTTGCTATTTCATACGTTTACGCTGCCGCCTAAAGTGTAGGGGTCCGTTTTGAGTTGGTTGGAGCCGGAGACCTGAAGCCGAGGGTTAGAGAGTTCGCCCGCCCAACCCAAAATCTCCCAAAATCAAACATATGTTTCTTTCACATGTTACTTTTTGTTGCGTACCGGTCTATGTTTTCTACTACCGTACACGCAGTAGACGGCAGCTTTATACGAGTGTTCACCTGCTCGAGGTCCTAGCGAGAGCTACTCGATCTATAGGCCAACCTTTGTATCCCCCACCCGGCAGAGCACGCAAGTTTAAAGCTTGGGTATTGGAATTGGTGTGGTTGCGGTGGTGGTGATTTATAATTGGCGTCTGGAAAATTGTTGGTTTTCTTGATGTACGCGCAGGTTTCATTTTGAATTTCCACCCCGCTAGAGCTGGAACATGCCATGCCGCCTGAAAGGTGTGGCCGTGCGTAATGGTGGATTGGCGCGGGGCATGGCTTTGGGGGCCGCATTGTTTTCGTTTGGTTGCTCTGGGTGTTGCTTCGAATTGGTATCATACTGTGAGTTGACCCTGGGTGAGTACGCGTGGTTGGGTTCCGCTTGTAAACCTGCTCTAGAGAGAGGAGTGAGGAGTGAGATCATGCCGCAGGCACACACTCTACTCCACCAGAACTGCCCCCACGCTTTCAGCGACCACGCACTTGGAATTGGGTGAAGCCGCGGATGAGGTGGGCGCAGAGTCTTGAGGTAGCACGCAGGGCGGTGGTTACACCTGCTGAATAAAACCTCCGCCCTTTTCTCTTTTAGTTGATTCACGATGTGGTCTTTCACGCCCAGTACGTTTGGCCTTCCACTCGCAGAACCCCTTGATATGTTGCGTTTCTACAGGTGCATACGCTACACCTGGTATATTTTTTCTCTCTGCGTGTGTTTCGTGCTCCGTGACCACGGAGCCTGTACGTTGGTCTTGAGAAACATAATCACAGTACTGACACCATCCACGTACACCTTTGGAATTCAGACGGTATACGTTCTACAACAAGTATTATCCAACACTTGGCATTGCAGGGCAACACCATGAATGAAATATCTCAGTCTAGACTCTAGTAGACTTCATAATTTCCCTACGTATCATTCGTCAGCGCATAGTGCCGTTCGATATCACCGAGGCTCATCATCTGTTGGAATGATGTCCGTCCGTCGAAGCTCTGTCCTTACGATAGTAATTGCAGAGGTGGCACCACGCGACTGTAAAACCCGCTCGTGTGGTGTCTGATACGAGAGGTTATATGAAGCAAAGGTACCCACGTGGCCAAACGGTGGTAATGAAGCGAACGTGGGCGTAATCATTGCCCGGCCACCTCGGAAACACACGCGCTACCGGTAGATGTTCTTTGCACGGGCTGTTGTGTTGACCTGTCCGTCGAAGCTCTGTCTTTACGAGAGTAGTTGCAGAGGTGGCACCAAGTGACTGTAAAACCCGCTCGTGTGGTGTCTGATACGAGAGGTTATATGAATCAATGGTACCCGCGTGGCTAAACGGTGGTAATGAAACAAACGTGGGCGCAATCATTGCCCGGCCACCTCGGAAACACGCGCGCTACCGGTAGATGCTCTTTGCACGGGCTGTTGTGTTGACCTAGTCTCCGTCCAACAGCAACGTTTCCTGAAACATATGCTGGCAAGGTTCTCCGTGATATTGCCAAGTTCCGATGACGGCAGACATTTATTGAATGCACCGCAATGTATACCTAGCGGTGAAAAGTAACAACCGCATTCGTAGTGTCGCCGCACATTGCGCTTGGCGTGGTCGATTTAGCAAGTACGAGGTATGCGTTTGGTGTGGTGAAAACTCCACCCGCCAAAGCCAGTCGTCCGTCCCTTGTACGCATCTCCTGTAGCACTTGTCGTCGGTGGAAGAGAAGCGTATGCCCTGCACACCGGAGGCGGTGGGAGCGCCACCGTGCTGCGGTGAGCGTATTGCTTGTCAGCAGTTCTCGTCGTTGTGAGAAGCAGCCTCGTGTACAGAACATCGGGTGCTCTCCAGCCTTGCCCAAGGAGCATCTACTGTTCTACTGCATGTCGTGGGTCACCAGAGGATTTCCTATCATTGATGTCCTTCTCGCAGTTTTTGCGCGTGAGACCCCTGCTTGCCACAGTTGGAACAGGTCGGTGCTGCTGCTGGTATTACGATGTCCCGCCCTGCGAACGCACCCTGTCGAAAATGACTCGGCCGACGTTTCGGTAATTTCAGATGATGTTAATCGATCGACTCCACATGGTGCTGTTGATCCAGCGGATGCTTCAGTGATCCCAGACAACGTTGATCCAGCGACTCCAGAGATTCGGATAGTTCTTCCGACGCTCCGGTGATCTTAGATGGTGTTGATCCAGCGATCCCAGATGCAGTTGCTCCGGCGATCTCAGGCGATGGCGATCCAGTGACTCCAGGCGATGATGCTCCGATGATATCACGTACTGATGCTCCGATGATCCCAGAGATTGATGCTCCGATGATGTCGGAAATTGATGCTCCAGCGATACTGCGGAGCCCGGGCGATGCTGCTCCGGGGAGTGGATGGTATCTTGACGCTTCGCTGGAATTTTGATCACTCTGTTGTCCTCCTCCGAGCTTAAAGACCCGAAACGGATCTTTCCAGGTGAAGGCGAAATCCATAGGCCTATCCGAGGGCGTTGCCACCGGTGCTCTCTCCGTGAGCAGCTGAGCAGGAGTGAGATCGTCGTGCGCTATTTCGAAGATCCCCTCTGCATTTGAACCAAACCTCGTTCTGGCGCCCAAGTAATACGGTACATCCGGTGCGACCCTAATTGCAGGCGTGACCTCTGACGAAGTCGCTCCTGTTCCAGATGAGGCTCCTCTGGTTATTGTCGATGACTTGACCTCGTCAGAAGGTTGCCCGTACTTTCACGCAACCTGTTCCGGACTTGCGCGTGTTGGCGCTCCGTCTCAGCGACAGTAACCCCTCGCCGCGTGTTGTGCACCTGTTCTTGGTCGCAAACATGAGTGCATCCCGCTTAGATGTCTCGTTCTGTTCAAGCGTTGCCGTCGCGGCTCGAGCGGGCATTGAGGCCGTACTAAACGCGCCTCGCCGGATGCTGAATGACACGACGTACTGCCACAATCCCAGATCCTCCGCGAAGCGTCGACGGATCGCCAACGTCCGCTTCACCCGGGGTCGCACTAGCTTCTCTTGGGCTACGTCTTATTCCCGCCTAGTCACAAGCCAAGCTCAACGAAGAGACCACACGTCAGCAGAAGGTTCACAAACGCACCGATAGTCGTGGGTAAATCCCGCGGCAGAGTGTTCGGGTACCACACACGAGGATAGGGACCCACTTACGACAGCCACCGCCTCCGTTTACACCTACAAGCCAACCTCTGGCCCCCTCATCTTCCTAGACAGAAGGAACCCATCGATGGGCCTAAGACGCATGAACAGGCCACGTCAACAACAATGATGGAGACTGGACTGATCATGACAATCAGCTTTGGGGGGAAAAGTTATCTACTCCTCTAAGCTCAAGATGAAGTTCAACTTCACTTCCTAGCCAAGGAAAATCGACAGCGTACATCGGGCGCCCGCCGGCGTCTACACCAACAAGGTCGAGTCGCCGCAAGTGTGAAGTGCACATTCTCCCTTACCGCAGCTGTAGTGTGTCGCATGTTTTTTTTTGTACAAGTCGGGCAGATATTCACTTCATTGATCAACGAAGTGATCACTGGAATTATTGTACCTACCAGGTACGTGGTTTGGTAGCCTTTCCCGTCCATCTTCCCTGCAATAATTACCAAAGTTGCACACGTTTTGGAGGTTGCGAGACATCGCAGGCAGTACCAACTCAGGGTGAATTGCAACCAAGTCCGAATTTAGATTTTTCGATTTGGTAATGTGAACGGAAAATTTGGCTACGTCATCTGCAATACTTGAAGATACATAACCACCTGGATACATACCAACGGGGCATGCGCGTAGACGACGGGTAATGCCCCTCCAAAAACACCATGCTTTTATTTAGCTTGAAAAAGCTGGCAGCGTCCACGTGCTCCTTGCTTTGTTTGTGGGCTGCGAAAACAACTGGCGACTGTACGCTCCCGTGTTTGTTGCGGAATAGTGAACATTTTGACTGTAGGTCAGACTACTACTATACAAACAATTTCCACTCCTTGGCCGTTTAAACTGATCGGGATATAGCTGAGGCTTCTAGTATTGTAAACTGATAGCTCAACTCGCCCTTACTATTCGGAAGCCCTCACTGCAACAGAGCAGGATATTTTCAGTCCGCTTGGTTTGTGTTCACCCCCTGAGTATATTGTAGCAGAACGAGTCGGCTCTACATGTACGCATATTTGTGTCATTTTCCCGCATAAATTAGTTTGCTTTCTTCACCAAAATATTGCCTCGTCTCGTTGTCTCTACTCGTGCTATTTACTTCTACTGTGGAGCCATCCCACAGTAGGGATGCACCCGACGTTCCTGAGTCCCTCACATTAGGAACTCAATATCTCACCCGATACAATATTTGGAAGAAATTCGTTCGGGCCATCCGACCGGCGCTTGTAGGCGCTAGTCCTAAAACGAATATACGAGCAATTGTTTTCTTCCTAACTGGTAGTTCCTCACTTAAGGAGCTCAATTGGTCAGAAACCTTTCGCCAAAAAAGTGCAACCCGTACCGTGGGGTGACTTTGTGCCAAGTACTGTACAACAATACGACACCTACGCCAAGCGCAACACCACGACGCCCACGGTAATATCACAGCTACATTAACTCGGTGGTCACGCGGGCGAGTCAGTCTAGAGGGCGCACTATAATGTTCCCCTCTTCGTACCCGTGTTGACGCGGCCATCGATCGATGTCTTTCTTGATCAGTCTCCGTTGCTGATGTTGTTCCTGTGTCAGGCACACGAGTGAGCGATGTGTGTTAGAGGTTGTTGCGTCCTTGCTAGGACTCGGCGTTGCGTCGACAAAGTGGTCGGTGTTGACAGTACGGTAGTATTACTTAACCCCTTTACGTAGTACTGCAGTCCTGATCGGGGGACAAACTTCGCACAGTGACTAAAAGGAAAATTTCCTTCCTTACTCTTCGATCCGAGAAGTTTTCCACCGGCGCATCTAGAGCCGTAGGCCGTCGAACTGCTTCAGGGCGTATGAGTTGTACGCACATTATGAAATATTAATATTCAGCGTTTCTTGATGCAATGCAGTTCGCCGAGATTTAAAACGCTGCGAGAAAATAGTATGTGCTGTGTATGTACGGGAGAAGTTGACCAATCAGATCAGCACGGGTTGTTGCACTCGCATAGTCTGTAAGGTGCACCTGAAATCAGTTCTGCTGTAGCAGTTGACTCGCGATCGAAATGACGCAGCAGAGCAAGGTCGTCAACACAGGTCCGAGGTGTGATAAGGCCTGGTTTAGCTTGCTTTGAACTGGTGGGTGCTGCTGTGCTTCTTCGTTGCTCGATTTGGCGCTGGCTTTGGCATCTCGAGGCTACACACTGCTGCCTTCGGCTGTCGTTGTGTGCGATGGCGGAATGCCCCAAAGGCGGACGAGGCCGCCGCTGCCGCTGCTGCGGCCCAAATGGAGGCCGAGTCCCGGAACACTGCGGCTGAGTCTCGCTTTGTAGGCGATGGGTCATCGCCCTCGCCGCCGGTGTCTGGCTTTGTCCGGTCGTCCGACATGATCTAGTGGCTTGGGCAGGTTGGAGGCATCTTGTCGGTGACAGGGTGTGGGTCGCGTGCCCTGTCACTGTGGGCGGGCAACGCCCCTCGGGTCGCGGGTGATGGAGGGGTCGCTGAGAGCAGCGGGTCCAGCTCTGGATGAGGACACGAGCCCTTCCTCGCGGTTGGGCCAACATCTGTGGGGGGCGACTGCGGTGCCGACCACTGGTGGGGCGGTCGCGACGCCGACTACGCGCGGAGGAGCTCCGGAGCTGACGGCTGAGCGTGGAGCCGCGAGGGGATTGCGAGGCCGTGCGTTGGATTCTCCGGCCGGCGATGGTAGTGTTGTGCGCGAGTGCGTCTTCCTGGCTCCGGGATCCGTCTCCTATGGGGACAGAGGAAATTATGGTGCGCCTGCGCAGGTATGAACAAACGATCCTGGGTGTGGGTTGACTCGTGGTATTGCGGTGGGAGTCGTGGCTTTCCGCGCGGGCAAGTGTAGCACAGTCTATGTCGCGGTTAGACTTGGCGAGCCTCGATCACGTCGTTTGCGTAGATACCTCCCTCTTGCGACGTTGTTTTGGTGGCGTAGCCTCGTTTGTGATCACCGTTGTCTCGTTTCGTCTTGCTCCACACATCTGGCTTGAGACAGTTCGCTACTGGTTTTATACCGTTTATAAGTTTCCCGTGATTAAGTTTCGCGTGTTGGCTCCGGGTTCGCCGGTCTACCTTACACGTGGGAGTGATTTAACTACAGAGATCGCTCACGGTAACCACCCTATTAATAACTCGTTTTTGCATGGTGGTGCTAGATACCAATACGGTGTTCGCGGATGTGGCGTGCGGATGTGCCCTGGTGTTCGATTTGGGTTTCGCTGCTGATTTTCGGGGGGTCCTTATTTTGCCCTTGGCTGTCGTTCTGGAGCCCAAATTTTGTATCGTTCACGATCTCACCTCTGTGCGCAAAGGAAGAGATACCAGCGATATTAACGACACAGAATTCTACCGCGCCTCCTTGTGAGCTCGGCAGCGTGCTTCGAGATGTGCTGTGGTGGGTTCTATTCTTGTGTCAGAAACACGGTAGGAACATTTGAATTCTCTTGTGCTGGGTAGATGTCATATATGCCTTTCGCCAGGTTCCGGTGGACTCTGCCGGTGCGCCTGCCTTTGGGTGCGTAGCCGGCGGTCATGTGGTTGTGGACCTGCGGTTGCCTGTCGAGTGGTGGAACAGCCTCGGGGTTTGGGGGCTGGTAGCGTCGGCGCTCGAACACTCCCACACTCGTTTCAAAATTCAGTGGCGTCCCTACGAGGGTCGACTACCGTCGTGCATGTCGAACTCGCCCGCCGCGAGGAGGTTCGGTCTTGCCACTCCCGGGGGATTGTCAGCCTGTGCCGGGCACGGGGGGTAAAATCCGGGAGTTATTTTTTCGTACGTTACTACGTCGAGGACGGTACCCTTTTCGAGTTGCAATGGTGTCCGGACGGCTGCCGATGACGGACGATCGCCGATGCCGGCGAGCGGTGCAGTCACTTGCGTCGGATCATTTTCGTCTGCTGGGCGAACGTGGTGCATCTGACCCTCCCCTCTTATCGGCCAGCAAAATCACTGACTGAGATGCTCGACTGGAGGTATTGGGTTGGATCATTAACACTGAGGCTCTTACGGTGACGTTGCCGCGGCACAAGCGACGCCAGCTACGTACGCTCCTCGAGGCGGGGCCTCCGTCTCGGGCTTCGGCTTCCGCGGAGCAGGTGTCGCAGCTCGTCCGTTTCCTCATGTACATCTCTTTGCCTGTCCGTCCGCGGTCGTTTTTCGTACGGCGCATGTTGGCCTCGGTAGAGATGCCGGGCATCGTCGCTGGTGCTGATTTTATGTGCCGTATCGCAAATTCCGGCGCGCCGCGTCGCTCTTGGGCTCTAGTTTCATGGGGACCTCGATTTTTCGCATCGGTTCGATAGCGCTTGACGTGCGGGGGCGGGGCTTGTCGGCTCCTAATTACCAATTGCTTGAGCACCCAGCCCGACATTCTCCGTTCTTGGATGCCTAAAATTTCTATCTGGGATTTCTGTCTCGAAACTGGTGTATGCTAGGGCTACGAGCTTTACCCCGCCGAACAGTCTCGTTTCTGCTTCTCGAGGAAGGCCGTCGAAGGCGCGAGCGACATTCCTATCAACGTTCTCGAACTGTAGGGGATGGTGGTTTCGGCGTGGGTCCTTGTGCCTCCGTGCGGAGTGCGCCCGTCGGCGGCGGGCGACTGCGTTTGCTTTGCAAGGGGACAAGAAAGACGCCGTGAGGTGGATGCGGCCGTGTCGTGGGGTAAAAGCCGCGGTCAGGTGCACTGCTGCGCTTCTTTGGTGCGTTGCTGTTGTCCCATAGTTGGGGTTTCGACGCGAAACACGTGCGGGGACTTTTTAAAGTCGCTATTGATGGTATCTCACGCCGGGATCGCGACTTTATTCTCCGTAACCTGCGCTCCGTTCGTCCTGATGTTTCCGTGGCAGGATCGGGATTTGGGGGACGCTAGGAAGGTCTCCCTGTACTTCGGTGTTGGCCTCGAGCTTGTGCGCAACGTAGTTGCGGTCTCGTCTGAAGATACTTATCTGGGGAATTTTGGCGCCTGGATAGACTTCCGTTTACGTTGCGGGTTGCCGGTTTTTCTCCAGCACGGTAGTGACGACATGGCGACCATGTGGTGTTTGTCTGAGTACGTAGTGTTCGCGTTCGCCACCAAGACACTGCTTGCGGCGACAGTTGAGAGTATTTTGTCGGCAATCAAATAAATCCACCGTATTTCCTGCGGTCCCGAGCTTGACAAAATTCATCTCGTTACCTCTAGTGCTCTCAACGGTGCTGTTCGCTCGCACGCCGATGTGGGAGGCAAAATAGCCGTGTGCCGACCCGTTGTATGGTCTATGTTGTTTCCTGGCGAGACTCTGGTTCCTTCGTGGCGTACCAGGAGTCGGGTTCTGTGGTTTGCTCTGTGTGATTCGTTTCTTCTGACCCGCGTCTTGGAGGTGTTTGCGGAAACACGGCTGCGAATTCACGAGTTGCATAGGTTGCGGCGGGCCGAAGTAGCGTTCTTTCGCAGCAATTCCCAGCGACCGGAAGCGCTATGGCCGTCTGCGGACCGCGTCGACGTCCATTTTCGCGGGTCAAACGGTAATCAGAAGCGAAAGGGGACTGTTTTCACGCGCGTTCAGAAGGATCCTCCGAGGCCCGTGGGCGCCTGAGATGGTGCCGTCGATCTCACGATTGAGTTGATGTCCTGTGACCTGTTGCTTCCCTCGTTGCCCCCCCTGGTTGTTTTTGGCACTGGTAACGGCAGATGCTACACGTGGACGCAGCAATCGATGGCTGCCCTGGGAGCAGTGGTTGCGTTGTTTGCGGACGTGCGGGCGGAGGACTACGTCCTGCACTCCCTGAGGATTGGAGGCGTAGTCTCACTTGTGGGCCGGGGGGGCTACACCAGAAGTCCTTCAGCGTGAGGGTCGGTGGGACTCCGACGCGTACAAGGCATACGTGTGTAGTCACGGGAAGGACGCGGGTTGAGTGGCGAGTGTGATGGCCCTAGACGACGCGAGTAACGGGATCCAGCCGGGGCAGGGTACGGAGTGAGGGCAAGTGGGTATGCTCCCCGAGCGGGAGCGGTAATACCATCACGGTGTATAGCCGTGAGTGCGCATGCCAGGTGGACGGAAGCATAAATTGTACAGTATAATATCGCAGTAAGTGCGTGTGAGTGGGTAGCGTAGGCGTCCGTAAATTAGTCCACCCGCGTGTTGGAGGCTGGCGTCGAGATATCGACATCACCAGTTAGGGGTGGAGCTTGACTTAGATTTGAGGATGCTAGCAGGGGGTTGATGCTGGAGCATTGCCCGGGTAGTAAGTGCGTGTGAGTGGGTAGCGTAGGCGTCCGTAAATTGAGCCACCCGCGTGTGGGAGGCTGGCGTCGAGAGATCGACATCACCAGTTGGGGATGGAGCTTGACTCAGGTTTGAGGATGCTAGCAGGAGGTCGCTGCTGGAGCATTGCCCGGGGGTTTGACTTTCTCTCCACCCCCCTTGCTCCGAGTTGGGGGTGCGCATTAACATGATACAACTTCGAACGCAAAAAGCATTGCTGGGTGTCGTAGATTGTGTAGGTTGTGGTGGAGACTAACCGCGATTTAATTGTATGTTTTGGTGCACTGGACGCCATCCTTTGTTTCCTGTAGTCGGCAAAGGAGCAGGCCGTCAGGTGGCACCAGTTATTGGTACGGCGCAAGGGACGTTGCTGTTTCCTTCACTCCATATTCCGCATGCTCGTCCCCGGGCGGGGGGTGCTCTTTCCCTTGTCGGGGACATGCGTTAGGTGGCGCACAATATTGTGGTGAGGTAATTGCTGTTATGCGTGCACGTTATGGTGACGCGTCATCAGCTCGAATTATGCGCGCAATCTGAAACGCAGGAGAGAGGTTATTATCCGTTGGATGGATGGCATGAAGCGTGGAGTGCATCTCTTATGGCGAACGTGTGTTGCTTTCGGTTGGAATATGTATACGCCCTGTATATTCTATGCTGGTGTGATATACGGCCCAATGAATTTTAGTCTCTTTAAATATAGACACATATCCTTATTTTTGAGTGCTGCTCGGTAGTATTCATAGTGACCATGTTATCCAAACATATACCATGTATTCCATAAAACAGAAATAACAGGTATGAAATGCACACCGAATTTTTTCCCCACTCGTGACAAGCTGCGTGCAACCTTGAAAAAAACGTTTTTTCGGTTTTCTTCCTAATATAGACACACCCATGCCTTGACTTCTGCAGCTTCAAGTTTTGTCTTCGTCATATGTGGACTGCAGTTCTTGCATGAGGCCATATAAAACCCGTGATACGCGCGATCGAAGTATCACACAGTCTGCAAAGACGAGTTTCGACCAAATCATCGATCTCACAGATGTTATTTTTCTTTTTAGAAGTATATACAAGGGGGACTTCGCCGTGGCGAGCTGACACCCGCCTGCGGCTCCGCGCATGCCCGCAAGGGCTAAGGGCGTACCGGTATGCAACTCGAGGCTTTGAGGTGTATTTTTTTTTTTTCGTTTTGAGTGAAGAGACAGAAAACGCTGCAAATACGAGAAAGACAGACATTGCCATCCGCCATCCGGCCCAACAGCGCATTTCTCGTTCGTATACAGCAGCAAGCAGCACTACGAAGTACTACGTACGAGACGCTGGGCGTCTGTACTGTACACTTCCTGTACAGATAGGTACAAAACAATTAGTTTAGCAGCAGTCGATCGAGTTAGTCGAAGGTACGAAGCGTCGGCGATTACGTTGGTGCAGCAAGCTCAGCAGCAGCAAGCAGCAGCCGCATAGCGTACAGGTACATATCATACGAAAACTACGCTGGTTTGAGACCTCCGCCGAGACGCCATAGAAATGTCGATTGCGAGACGGTACACGTACAGCTTCCGAAGCAGATGGATCCGTCTTTCAGCTTCAAGATGGGAAGATACATCGCCGAGAGGAGTTGACTTGCACAAGAAGCGTGCTTACACGGGGATCAGCAGCAAAAACATATCGCAGACAAAGCAGCAGCACCATTAATAGCAGCCGAGCAGAACAGCAGCAGGGCATACATAGCAGTAGCACACAGGCCAGTGGGTGAACAGCGGTAGCAGCAGCAGTAGCACACCATGCACGCCCGAGGCTGCCCCTGGTACAACAGTCGGGGCAGGGGAGCCGATGGCGCACGAGGAGGAAAGCCATAATAATATGTCTCAGGCCGACCTACTCCGCGAGGGGGTCTGCGTGAGCAGCAGCAACAGCAACAACAGAACAACACAGCAGCTGCCCCTAGCAACAGTAGCAGAGCGGCAGCAGAGCAGCGGTAGTGGCAGCAGCAGTAGCACATCACGCACGCCCAAGGCTGCCCACGGCACAGCAGTCGAAGCAGGGGAGCACGGTGGGGCACGACGAGGAAAGTTAAAATGGCGTCCCCGATGGAGTAGTCGGTGAATCTCGTCCCCACTAAAGTCAACACCTTGACACTAGGATTAAGAGATGTATCCTGATGAACGTGATAGTACCAAAGCTAGAATATGCTGGACAAGTATGGGAAGGGAACGCGAAACTCGTCAAACAGTTGGAAACAGCACAAATGGCAGCAGCTAAAAAAATCATGAGATGCTCAAGTACGACTAGCAATACAGTACTAAGAGCATAACTGGGAATGCGCCCACTCAAGACAAATAGAGACATGGGAAGTTGAAATGGCAATATAAAGTAAAGAACCTGCCAAAAAAAGAGGTTGCCAGCCATAGTTGATAGAGCTGTATGGGAGACAGTAACAAAAGGGCGAGCTGGAATAAGGTAGGATGGCGTAGTTGAGAAAGTATGGAAGGATATAGGGGGAAACCAAGAAGAGATGATGTCCGCCGGGAAGTTTGGAGGTACAAGGCAGAAGTAGAAGAATAAAAAGAAAGGGAAGGGTAGCGCTAGGAAACAAGGTGGAATAGGGAAAACACTTAGAGATATACCAGGGATTGAAGGAAGGAATAGGGATGAAAACGTATTTGCACGATCCAGTGGACTTCGCGAAAACGCTGAAACTGCGCTTTCATGTAGGTGATCTGGACCTGCCAGAAAGAAGAAAGTGGTATACCAGTAGCCGGGAGGAGGAAGTAGATGCACAGATGTGCCCGTGCGGCAAAGCAATAAAGAGTAGAACTCACATAGTAGGAGAATGTGAAGTATACACAGACTAACGAGATGTGTTAGAAGAGGAGATGAGGGAAATATACGAATGTGACGTGGAGGAGTTTGATGCACTGGATAGCAGCGAGAAAACGATCGCTATCCTGGGAGATAGATGGTGGCCACAGGCGGCCAGACACGTAGGGGATAATATTAGCAAAACGTTTCTATGTAATATATGGAAACAACGCAATGAGTGCCCAATTGTTGGAGGGGTCTCTCTTAGGAGTAGGAGCGGTGCGCCATCTCGAAAGGGATGCGTAGTCAATGGTCAAATGACTGAGGCATGCAACAAATGTGTATGCCCCCCCCCCCAACCCAAGTCAAGTTGTGGGATCGAGTCTCACCGAGAGCGTGCTCGTGCTCGTAGGAACGTTTTCTTGCGTAAAACTTTGACGAGCGGCAAGCGTAAAAGCGTGACGTGCCCTGGCTGCCGGCTCTCCGGGTGTGTTGTTGCTCGGTTTCTACAGAAATATTTAAAATAGATCAGCTGTGAGTAACACCGGTTGAATGATCGAAAATGGATTTATCCCAGTTTCGTGGCCGAAGATTTTGGTTGACGGCCTACCTTTGCCCCGTCAGGCATACCTTTTGGCTCGTCGAATCCTCTTCTGATATATGTCTTAGGCCGACCTACTCCACGAAGGGGACTGCGTGAGCAGCAGAAGCAGAAAAATACAGCAGCTGCTTGTAGCACCAGCAGCAGAGCAGCAGCAGAACAGTGGCAGTAGCAGCAGCAGCAGCAGCAACACACCACGCACGCCCGAGGCCTGCTGCTGCTGCTACTGCTGTTGGACACTTTTCTTTTTTTCTCGTGTACACGCTCGCGCAATGCCCAGACGGGGCGCAAAAAGCATTTCAAAGGGTTTGCACGGGACGGGGCAGGGATCTCACGGGATTTGACCAAGTTTCACGGGACTAGTTTGCACGGGATTGGCATTTGAAAAAAAACACGGACGGGATCGTGATCGCGAACATTTCCACGGGATAAGTTTGGACGGGAACGCGATTTTCAAAATTCCATGGGATCACGGGATTATCCCATAGGCCGCGGAATTCCGCGGTATGTTCACAACGGGGAAAATCCCGGGGAAAGCCCTGCAAAGATTAACTCCTAATTCACATTGGTTCATGAGATACGACCTTTGGGTGGTTTATCCATTTTTCGGCTGGCCCAGCTCGTACGTACGAGCCGCTCGGCGTCCGTACTGTGTATTCCGTATGCAGATAGATACAAAACAATTAGTTGGGCAGCAGTTGTTCGAGTTTAATCGACAGTACGAAGCGCCGGCGACTACGTTGGTGCAGCAAGCTCATAGCAGCAGGCAGCAGCAGCAAGCAGCAGCAGCATAGCGTACAGGTACGTATAATAAGAAACCTCCGCTGGCACGACACTTCCGCCGAGACACAGAAAAAATGTTATTTACGAGACGGTACTCGTACAGCTTCCGAAGCGGATGGGTCCGCATTTCAGCTTTAAAGCGGAGACACATCACCGAGTGGGGTTGACTTGGATATTTACCATGCCCACGGGGGTTAGCAGCAAAAACATATTCCAGGCATAGCAGCAGCAGCAGCAGCAGGAGCAGCAGCGGCAATAGCAGAACAGGACACTAGCCGCACATACATAGTAGCAGCACCAGAGCAGCGAGTGAGCAGCGGCAGCAGCAGCAGTGGCAGAACATCATGCAGGCCCGAGGCTACTCCTGGCACAACAGTCGGGGCAGGGGAGCCCGGTGGCGCACGAGGAGGAAGAAACACGACGTCGTCGTCGTACCTCGTCGTAACCGATACATGTTCATGACTTTATTTTTGCTTGGCGGTTACACGATAAAAAATAAAAACGCATTCACAATACAATCGAAACTCCACGCCACTTGTGATACTGGTGCTCATTGGCAATGCCGAGTACTCGTCATTGCCATTGCTGGTGCCTAATAGGAACGACTATAGTCATTTCCATTGATGGCAATCATTGCCATTGCTGCTGCCCGCTGCGTGTAAACCAAAAACAAGATCGTAGACACCGTTTGTACTTCACTACTGTACCGTTCCTCCCGCGGCGTAGACTCATCCGATTCGGTCGAAACCAAAGACCCCGTCTTCCCTGCCTCACGGAGCGTGGTCGCCCGGCGTGCACAGCAGCCGAAGAGACTCGTGACGCTCGTTTCCCGACCATATGCTAGCTTACGAATCTCAACATTTTTGCGCAAAACTCGTGCTTTCACACGTAAGATAGCCCGAATCGGAATTCGACACTCGTTTCTGGAACGCCCAACCCTCAACGCACAAGCAACGGCGGAGCATGAGACCGGCCACCCCGGCCCACATTCCCCGCACTCTTGCCGCCATGAGCTGTCGAAAGCCGTGGAGGATTCTGCCTCTCCCGTTTCGGCCAAAAGAGAAGAGGTCCAATCTGGGTGCTGGCATCGGAAACGGAATATGTTTACCATCACGAGCGAGCATAGATGTCGGTTGACGGCACATTTGCCCCTTGACGGGCAGCCATCAAGGACATCTCAATAGCTCAAAACTTTACATTTCAGGAAGGAGTTTGACGGGTCAAAGGTACGCCCGACGGGGCAAAGGTAGGCCGTCAACCAAAATCATTGGCCACGAGACTGTCATACATCAAGTATCGACTACTCAACTGGTCCAACTCACAGTTGATGTGTATGTAAAAAGCTCCTGCAAGAAACGAGCACAGTACACCTGGCCACAGCTGCCAAGGACATCTTAAATATAAAAACTACAATATTTTGGAAGAGGGTTTGACGGACCAAGAGTAGGCCTGACGGGGTAAAGGTAGGCCGACAACCTAATTCTTTGGCCCCGAGACTGTCATAAATCAAGTATCTACCACTCAACTGGTCCAACTCACAGCTAACATATTCACACCCGGCCAGCCGGGAGCCAGGGCACGGTGCAAGCACGCCCGAGGCCGCCCCCGGCACAGTCGGGGTTGGGGATCACGATGCGGCAGTTTTGTCCAGTGATGTGAACCCCATCTCGCGCTAGCACGAACAACGCAAAAACATACGTCTAGGAAACGCCGAGGAGCGCTGAGAACACAGACAGGGTCAACAATATTGTATATATGTGTTTATATGTTCTGTTGCATACTATTAACATTAATGCCTACGTACCAGGTATACGTATTGTGTATGTTTTGTTGCCTACGGTACGGTTTTGTTGCCTCTGTATGTGCTGCCATTCGAGTCTGTGAGACTGGCGTCGAGAGATTGGCATATCCTTTTGTTAATGGAGGTTGACTCAGGTATACGAATGCTAGCAGGGGGTTGCTGCAAGAGCACCCCCGGGGGTCTGCCCCTCTCTTCACCCCCCCTCCTCCGAGCGGGGGGTGCGCATTAGTACGATACAAATTCGAAAGCAAAATGCAAACTCTTTTTTATGACGTACCTCGTAGAAATTAGGGATGTACATCAACTATTAATAAAAATCATCACCTAAGGATTGATTATGATAATTTGCTGTGATGAAGTTTTAGTCACGTGGTGTGACAGTTGTTAATTGCTGATCACGTATCAACTAATCATGATTATTAGATTCTGACCTTGATCATGATTAGCTTTGAACGAAAAATAGGCGTGTTGTGATGTATCCTGGTAGCCTTAAAAAATGTGCCTGCGGCACAGCCAAAAGGCATGCCAGGTATATCACCAACAATTTCTTCGTAGGCTAACCAATCTTTACAAAGACACGGAGTCGTCTGGGCGGGGAAAGGGTGGCAGACATAATTTTCCCTCATGAAAGCCTGAAGCACAGACTATGCCAGAATGTATCACTGCCGAATTCTGGAGTACTACCCACTACTACGGCAGGTCGTAAGGTGTCTTGTAACCACTGCTTACAGCGTGGTTGAAGATATCGGAAATCTAGCATGCACGCCGTTTGTGGTATCGTTAGCACGCGAAATGGAAACATATCGGGTATATACGCAATAAGCACAGGGCATTGTGGTGAGGTTAAAGTGCTTCCGAGCCTTGCCGTAGTGAAATAGAGTTCTGTTGTTGTTGTTGCACATACTACCATCGAATTGTGCGATACGCTACAATTGCGAGAGCGTTGGGGCGCCGGGGGGGGGGGGGGTCCGTGCATGATGAGCGAAACAAAAGGGTTCTATTCGCGCAGCTGGCGCCCGATCTCTGGTATATAAACGGTAATGCTATCTGCGACAGCGATGTCGTAAACTCTTACTTGCGACACGGTGTCACAAATATGCAGCTTATTTGCGACACCGCGCCACGTTCCCGGCACATACCTCAGATTGACTCCGTACCACCAGGGATGTGTTGCCATCGTGCAGAGCTATCATTGAAGCTATCGCACGACCTAAACGAGCAAGCACTCGAAGAGATATCTGGCATCCTGGTGCACCCGCAAAACGTTCAGATCGGTGTCGCCAATAATCACCGGTGTCGTGAATAATTCTTATTTACGACACCAAGCCATGTCCCGGCGCACGCATCGAGTTTGAACGATACTATCATGGGCGTGTGGGCATGGTGTAGGGCTATCATTGAAGCTATCGCATAGACAAATCGGGGCAGTACTCGAGGAGATATGTGGTATCCTGGTGCACCCGCAGAACACTCTGGCTGATGTCGCGAATAAGGCATATTTACGACACTGGTATACCAAATACGTTATAGAAAGAACGCGTACAACGAACATGACGCACACCTAGGCAAGCTGTACCATGGCCGACCTCCTGTGCATGTATGGAGTGTGTTCGTTGCCCTAACCGATATTCCTACCAACTGTGCACAGCGTTTCGAAGGCTTGTACAGTTCTGTGCGCCAGAGCGATAGACTTGGATAAAATCCTAAGCGATACGCGCTTTTACACGTCTGTTCAAGGGCAATTGAACAACCAGATTGGTGGGCGATGATGGTTGCACGGAACGAACGCCGGTTTTACTGATGGAATGCGTCTGATGATGCGTCTCGTGAAGATACTAGCTGATGGATGATGACACCCAGTGTGATCGCGAGATACACTTGCGTTATTCAACAGAACAAAGGATAGAGAGAGATGGTAGCGCTCATGTGGCCGTGCTCAAGAGAGCGGTGATGATGGTGAGTGGTGGGAAAGTGAGCTTCTGGGGCGCACATCTCTGGTGCGATCACCTGGTGTGAACCCCCTGATAAGTCGCGCATAAATTCTTTTACACGAGGACCCCATGATATGATCATGTGCCCTTGCGTCAGTACCCCCCCCGGGTTCCAGTGTCCTATGATACGATATACTACGAGTAGTCGTACTCTACAATGTTTGTCCCACCGACAATCGTACCGTAGATCATCGAAGATCTACCGACATCGGAACAATACAGGGAACAGATGTAACAGTCTTGTGTATATTCCAGCACACCCCCTCGATGGAGGCCTACTCAGAAAAGGAACCCCCTCGATGGAAGCCTATCTTGGAAGTCAATGAAGCCGATCAATCAATCGTTACTTGGACGAATATGTTTGGGCCTGAGCGTTGTCAGGTGCGCCATGTGTGTAAGTCCCTAATACAACCATTGTAACTAACACATTCAGTCCCGAAGTGTTATCAGCGGCAATGTGTGGAATCTGTCCCGAAACAAAGAAAGAAAACAAGACTAACACATATATTCCTGAGGGATAGTCAGTTAACGTGTGGAATGATATCCCAAAATAGAAAAGCGATACTCTTAATACTGACATGTTCGGTCCCGAGCATTGTCGGTGACAACATGCGTGTGGAAATCTCTGATAGAAAATTCCCGCCAATCACTAAGATTGACGTTTTTTTATACAGACAGCGAAAACTACTGCTTTGCTGTATCGACTCATACAGGATATTGCACATGTCACGCAGCTACTGAAAAGTAGGCCTTCACGTGTAAATGCATACTGTCCGTACTGAATCTTCTGGCAAAAGACTACTGCTTTGCTGTATCGACTCATACAGAATATTACACATGTCACGCAGCTACTGAAAAGTAGACCTTCACGTGGTAGTGCATACTGTCCGTACTGAATCTTCTGGCAATGTCCTGACATTTTATCTTCCGCAAAACCAGGGAGAAAATCGTTCAGCACTGCTGCTGCTTGCTTGTTTTAAGTTTAGCAATCAAGTACCTAACTTCGGACAATTCTTACACAAATACTGAAGAGTCCACAGTTAGCTACTGTTTCAACATACACCTAAAACTCAGACAGAATAGGTCACCAATAAACCTGGTATTCTCCGCTAGGCTCTTGATGGTGATACGGATGCTGGTGCTGATGCTGATACCTCCAATTGATGCCGTATGCCGTTGAATTCGCTCCTTCCTGTATTGCTGGGCCCAGTAATTTCTTCGTGGTGCTCTGAGAACTTTCCAGTGTAGTATTGAAGATTTCACAAATATCTTCATGATTATGAAGCGGTAGCGTTCCTGTCATGTTGGCCCTTTTTCGCGAGGCGCCCTGACGGCTTGCGTGGTGCACAGTTTGTTGCTGCTGTAGACGTTCACGATGAATCGTTCCTTGTTGTATCCATTCTTGATGTGGTGCGATGCGAACTGCCACGAGCTTTCTTCTTACGGAGTTCGTTGCGAAAAGCGAAGTGCTCTTCGGCTGTATGGCGATGTGATTCGGAAGCCTCCTCCTGAAGTTGTTCTCGCCCAACCGTCCAAGCATTTTTGACAGGTGAAGCCTTTGTTTTATGATGCACGTGGTGTGCACTATCGGTAAGTCCGGTATCGACGCCTACCGTTCCGATGTATTGTGCGACTTGATCCGGATCCAGCGTTGATCTAGCTATGCTCCCAGATGTTTGGGGCATTTTGGGATGTATAATTCCCGTCACCCTTCGTATCTTCTGGTTCCGGTCCTGTGCAGTGGTTTTGTCCGAAATATTTTTGCAGTCCTTGTTGTCCATCATGTAGTCCTTGATGAACTTGATGTGTAAATTCTTGATGCATTCGTAGTAATTGTTATCCGTATAGTCTTTTTATGAACTTGATGTGTGTATTCTTGATATTTTCGTAGTCATTGTTGTCCATGTAGCCCTTGATGAATTCGTTGTATGAATTCGACATGGTGTCTATCCCCCCTGAGTCCTGAGTCGGTGGTCGTCGGTAAAACGGCTGGCGACTGTGTTCGAAGACGCACACCTTGCGCGAGCTGATATCCATAGCTTGCGAAGATGATTTTGATGTAGCCATGTCCGCTGACATGGCTATACATGTACCAGGCTTTAACTTGGTGCCCGATATTGTTGTGAAAACTGATTCCGTCGCTAAACTTTATGGAGAAATGGCCAAATCCAAGTGTGGTACTGATGAACAATGTTTATCTGCTCGTATATCTACCTTGATTTTCTCCATATCCAAGTAAGATTTTGCGGCAATATAATCATAAACTCTCCTTTTGCAGCTGCTGTTCCTCCGCAAAATAGATGGCGACCGAGTCCCGGCACGATCGTGGCTGGAAGTTGAACAGCATGTTTGACGCCTTACCGGTCTTCGATCTTTACTATCCGGACCCCTTCACCAACCCCTGATAGAGGCGATACCCCCCTGCAAATTGTATTGCCGCAGGAGGATCAACACGCATGTAGTTGATTATTTTCTCTGCTCGATGTCTGGTGGTAGTTGACCGTCGATGAAGTGGCTTGATGCGCCGCTGTCTGCAGTCTTTGTGAGGTTGATGTCGCTTGTTGTGGACGGTGCAGCGATGAAGGAGTAGAAGATGTCCTGTGGAGGTGTAGGTCTTGTTGCTGTCGTGCTCGCAGTACGTAATGCACAACTCAGCTAACGTAACACTCTGATGACAGTTATTCACGTTATGGGGTCCAACGCAGGGACGTCGCCACGCGCTAAAACATAAGGTTAGCACTGGAGGAGCAATCACGTTAACGTCGTAACACAGTCGTGTTAACTGGAAGCCCTCGAAGGTGCACACACGCCTTAACGTTGTATTGCTGCTCTACGTCGTCCAGCCCTGTGGTACATTAACAATATGTTCCGTCGTGAGCTGTGCTTGTATCAACACTGCTTGCCGTAGCACAATGTTAGGGCTTGACCATACACGTACATTATCACCCTAACATGCCCAGATCGATGTCCGCAGATTTACCACAGTAATATGATAACATAAATAATGTTACTGACAACGCAGCGTTAGACATTGCACACGAACATTGCGTTTTATCCTTACTTAAAGGGAGCGTTACACAGAGCACCTTAACTAACATGGCGTTACCTTGTGTTGTTTGTCAGCACTATAACACCTAACTTTACGTTACATATAGCACACTATTAATAGCAACATGACGTAGTCGCCAGCACTTGTAACACCACGTTATTCGGAGCCCCCGTCTGATTGCTGTAGAGGGTCGGATAGCGCAACGTTTAACATACCAGGGTACATTAGCAACGTTACAGTCTTAGCCGGCCGATACGTAACATTCTGTTGGGATGTTAGCCTAAATGCAGGCCTCTCGAATATTATGTTGGCATGTTAGCCTGAATATAGAGGTCTCTCTAACATTCTTTTACGGTGGTGCTGCCAGTAAAGATCTGATTTTAACATTTCGTTTCTGCGTTACCATAACAATCAATCCGGGTCTATAATATTCTGCTAATGAGTTACTGTTGGGGACGAAGTCGTTCTGACGTTGTGTTGCAACGTCATTACCCTTTGGGTCTTCCCGAGGTCCGCCACGTGTTAGCTCTGTGTTATAGTGGTATAATAGCGGCGTCGCGAAGTGACGTAATGTAGCCGTGTGTTATCCAATTTCGTCGAGATCCCAGCAGGGGACGCCTGCAAATTATCTCCGGGGGAATATAACATATAACCCCCGGTAGAAAGCGCCTTAATTTTTTGAAACCCCACAACAGGGGATACCAATGGGAATGACTAGTTCCTAATCATTCCCATTGGGGGATACTTAGGGATCCCCGCGAAAAGAACGCAAGAGGGGGATACTTAGGGATCCCCGCGAAAAGAACGCAATAAAATTTAGAAAACCCCGTCAGTCCGTTTGTCCATCAACAACACCACACACAGCAGCAGTACGTTATCCATCCACAACGTATTCATCTGCATAGTCGCACGTACGGATTAACACAGCAGTACCAGGTAACATATTGTTGATGTTATCTTGCGTTACTACATAATGAATTGCATACGAGCTAGCACATTAACAACATGATGCTACTGACTTCTTGAAGTGTTTTATCGATCATTGTATGTTATCCGTTTTACGTATGTCATGGTAGCAAGACTTCCGTTGACACTCCATCAAAACGTCGCCCGAAACAGACTGCTACTGCGGCTGATACGGTTGGTTACGGTAATATAATGCTAACGTTACATTGGCTATACACGTTATTCCTCTAACGTGTGTTTCGATATAGCCAATAGGAATTCCGCTAACGTGCCAATATAGTGTCATGTAAGCGTTGAATTGGCCATGTACGGTGTCCGTCTATAGATTGTGTTACGGTACCACAATGCTAATTTTTTTATTGACCACGTACGCGTGACGTTATCCCTTTAACGTGTGTCAAGATAATAATCACCAGGAATTCCGCTAACTCACCAACTAATATATAGTGTTACTCGCTATGGGCTACATACCCTACTAACACCGTACACATATATACATGCATACACTGCTACGGTCAACACGGGATCAAGGTATAACACTCTAACATACTGTTGCGCGATCGCCCGTCAATATCATAACACACTTTACGGCAACTTTGTGTTTGTAACCGAATATTAATTTGTACCCAACGGCCGTTTTTTCCGGAATGGTTCACTTTTCTCGTTTGGCCGCGGGTCTTTCTCATGCTTCCTGCTGCGGGGCCCGCCGGTGGGCGGCGTGGACAGTACGGTGCAAGCGAGTCTTGCACGATAGATACAGCCCAGGCACTCACACGATTACGGGTACAAGCACACACAAGTAGCACGAAAGTACGGCAGCATTGAGTACACTGACAAACGACGCACGATATTATAGGAATCCACAACACCACGAGTCAATCACAACAGTCTCCGCACAGGCACGCAGTTTCACGCCACAGCACAAGCACACAGCCTGAGCGCACATTGCCCGGGGGGGGGGGGGGGGGGGGGGTGTACTCATTATCATGCATGGCCGTAGTCGTATGACCATATAAACCCTCGCATCCCTACAATGCCGGGACGGAGCGCGTCGGGTTTTCACCGACGAGGCGGACATTGCTCGCACCAAGCGCGAAGCACCGTGAGGTGTTGGGCGAGTCGCATGAAGGTGAGCTGCATCCTACTAAGAACCGTTTTTGAGGCGGATTTTTTTTGCGTACATGGATGACAGCATCAATGAATTAATTTAATTTTCTGGTGTGTGGCCACTTCCAGTGGCGGGGGGGGGGGGCGTACTCATTTGTTGCATGCCTCAGTCATTTGACCATTGAGCACGCATCCCTTTCGAGACGGAGCACCGTTCATTCTCCTAATCGAGACACCTCTAACAACTGGGCGCATTACGTTGTTTCCAATAAATTACATATAAACTGTATGCTAATAGTATCCCCTTCCTGTCTGGTCGCCTGTGGCCACTATCTATCTCGTAGGATAGCGATTGTTCTCTCGCTGCTATTCATTGTATTAAACTCCTCCACATTCGTCTATTTCCCTCATCTCCTCTTCTAACACATCCCGTTTCTCCTTGTATATTTCATATTCTCCTACTATGTGAGTTCTACTCACTATTGCTTTGCCACACGGGCACATCTGTGCATCTACTTCCTCCTCCTCCCGGCTACTGGTATACCTCTTTTCTCTTTCTGGCAGGTCCAGTGTCACCTACACGAAAGCGCAGTTTCAGCGTTTTCGCGAAGTCCGTTGGGCCATGCAAATATGTTTTCATTCCTACTCCTTCCCTCAATTCCCGGTATATCTCTCAGTGTATTTCCGATTCCACCTTGTTTCTTGGCGCTAACCTTTCCCTTCTTTCTATCCGTTCTTCTATTTCTGCTTCGTATCTCCCAAACTTCCCGGCGGACATCATCTCTTCTTGGTTTCCCACTATATCATTCCGTACTTTCTCAGCTACGCCATCCCACCTTATTCCAGCTCGCCCTTTTATTACTTTCTCCCATACACCTCTATCAACTACGGCTGGCAACCTCTTTTTTTGGCATGTTCCTTACTTTATATTGCCAATTCACACTTTCTCATGTCTCTATTTGTCTCGAGTGGGTGCATTCCCAGTTCTGCTCTTGATACTGTATAACTAGTCGTACTTAGGCATGTAAGCATTTTTTCAGCTGCTGTCATTGGTACTGTTTCCAACTGTTATACGAGTTTCGCGTTCCCTTCCAATACTTCTCCTGCATATTCTAGCTTTGGTACTATCACATTCATCAGTATACATCTCATAATCCTAGTGTCAAGCTGCGAGTCTGTTAGGATCACATCCATCTTGCCTTCGTGTGATTTACCCTTTCCTATTGCTTTTGCTAAATGTGTATCCCAAGAGCAGTCTTTTGAGATATCTACGCCAATGTGTAAATACTGGTCTACGATCGGCAATTCATCTTCTCCCCACTTCCAAACGAAATTTACCGGGTTTACCTTACATTTGTTACAAAGAACTACTGCGCATTTCTTGACGTTCGCCGTCACCCTCCATTCCCTGGTGTATTCTAGCACCTTCTCTATTTGTTTCTGCAATCCTTCGGGTGCTTCTGATATCCCCACGAAGTCATCCGCAAACATCAATCACGACACTGTATCTTCCCCTACCGTGACTCCCTGCCTTGCTGCCTCAACTGCTACTATCAGGTCCTTAATATGTCTTGAATAGGTTAGGTGACAACGTACATCTCTGTGCAACTCCTTGTAAAATATCAACATACTTCGATATTTCCCCGTCCAGCATCACACCACTTCTGGCACATTCCGTCGTCTTTTTCATCATTCTCCACATCTTTCCTCTGATTCCTATTTCCCACAGTTGTTTTTCACAATCCATGTCTCCATACTGTGTCATAGGCTTTCTGCACATCTAGAAAGAAACAGTACGCGTCTTTCCTACCTTGAATAATCTTACCTAAGGTGTACTTATGGTCTACGCAGCTACGGTTTGGCCTAAACCCTGCTGGCCCTTCGCTTGTTTGTCTTCCTTCTCCATCATCGTTCCCATTCTGTCGTTCAAAATCTTACGAAACGTTTTGCCTGCTGTGCTTAGTAGTGTTATCCCTCTATAGTTCCCCGGGTCAGCGTACTCGTTTTTCCGTATCCAGTTATACAACATCACAATCATGGTAAGCATCTCGTCTCCCCCGTACTTCATAAATCCATTCACTATTTGGTCTGCCCCTGCTGCCTTTCTATTCTTAACTTTAGCTACACACTTCTCTACTTCTTCCCTTGTGAACTCTCTCTGTAACCCTCCCGAACCACTGTCTCGGGGGGGGGGGGGGCTATCGATTCCGACGCACGCACGTACCGAAACCCCCGAACGGACAAAGGTTTGTTGTGAACATGTGAATGGGAATCACAGTTCCATGAGGCGTTCCCGGCGTTCACGACGTTCTGCTTAGACTTCCCGCGGGCGCGCTACATCGACATATCAGTCGAGGCGGCCACGGTGCTGAAGGCGCAGAGGCAACTCAAGGGACTCGTCGATTTGGCCCAGCATCCGATACTGCGTGAGGAGCTGCTCTTAGTTCAGGATCTGGAGCATGGGGCGAGAGGGAGCGTACTCATGAAGACTCCCACAAGCGCAGCCTTGTTTACAGCGGGGGCCCCCGCTGGAAGCAAACATAGTCGAGAATGGTAGCATTAATAAGGCCATACATGAGGCGTTCCACGATAGAGGTTCACCCTAATTTTTCTGAGGCTCCTCACTTAAGGAGCTCCATACCCCACACGAAAACTGACTTCAGCAAAATCAAATTGCATCCTGATGAATAATCCCGTAGCCCAAGTACACAATTACGTCATATTTCGAAACAAGATCGGCATTCCGACGATTTTGGGTTGAGGGACCCCGTCGTTCCGACACCATTTTAGCCGAAATGTGCTACCTCTATCGTAGAACACGTCACATGCGAAACTCGAAAACATCAAGAACTCGTACGGCGACAAGCACCGCGAGGCGGAATTTGCAGGATGGCAATTACAGAGGCCGAACCTTATGGGTTTGACACAGAGCCCCGGATCCTTCGACTTAAGGGTGCTTAGCAGACACGTCTTTCAACCCAACCTACCGGCCGCACCAGCCAGGAGCTACGCCAGAGGCGGTGGAGGAGGAGCCTCGGGACACTACATTACCAGTCCCACACACACTCCCAATCCCGATCAAACGGGGCGCGGTTTAGGATGCCAACGCGGCCGCGGCACTTTCTGCGGGAGCGCAAGGGGGGATAGGGGTAGCACGGCCACCTGCGGGGTATGCCTCCGTAAAGGGTTGGCGGCTGACCACTCGCACAGGACGTGCCCACTTACGACACGCCATCATTGCCGTCAGAATAGGCATGTGAGGGCGCACAGCTCGAACCCGTGAGATCGGAAAGGGGTTCACACAACATGTAGGTTATAGACATCATGAGGGGGAGTTAGATGATCGACAAAATGTTTGCAAGTAGCACTACACGCCATAAGAGAGGGGTACGACCATATGCGGTGACACGCACAGACTGCGGCAGTTTCCGGTAAACATGGTACCGGTAGAAAATAGCGTCAATCAGTAGCCATCCACGACAAGGGGCGTCATCAAAGCCAGAACGGGCGGTGGTTGGTTTCATATATAGGTAAAACAACGCAAGATGCACATATGGACGGAGAAGTTACGTGGTCGTGATTGCGGCATTAACATTAGTGGGCAGAGATGTTGCAGAACCAGAACGGGTTATCCGTGATAGAATATGTGACCTCTGAACTACAGTAGGACATGGTTTCCCGGAAAGTCTTGGATCACGTCCAACACTCGATATACAAATTGCATTGAGAGACGTACAATACGATTCGCAAGAAAGGGAGGTTGTGCCACTTATCAACCAGGTTCCGCGAGGTGCAACAGGAATGAACAAGACGATAGAAAAATTCCTCAATAAGTTAGAAACGAGCAGTCACATACCAGCACCGTTATCTTGACAGGACCGAGATTCCAAAGGTCGCTCCTACACGCAGAAATCGGACAAGTAGAAATCGGACAAGTTCTATCCAATTTCTACGCCGAAGGGAGCCTGTTCTTAGAAATACTAAGAATTTTGGATAAGTTCTACCCGATTTCTGCTCTGAAGGGACTTTTTCTTGCACATATCCACAAGGACGGAAGGACGCACGAAAACTACTGAAGAAGTGGAGCAACCAAGGGACCAGCAGAGATTTGACACTCATTAAAATACGTATCATACGAGAGAGGCAATAGTAGAATTGTCATAGTTATACATACATGGTAGCTTTGATGTCAAACCTGCTGCTGGATTCCTTGAAACTGGCCTTTGTTCTCGGCTTGGACTTGGATGACCGGTATCTGGAGAGGCGAGTCGCGCGCTCGCTACTTAGATTGGGTGCCGGAACGTTAAGGATAATTTGGTATACACATCACTAACACGACAAGCGGGGAACACATATTCGGAAACGTACATTCCCAAAGGAAGTCACCAACACAGCTTACGTTTTGCATGAATGATGTCCATTTTGTACAACGCTGGCAAATAATAGGCACAGTGCAGGTGGTATCGACTTCCGAGAAAACGAGCGTCAGAGTCAGCCGAAGCGCACCGCACGAACGTAGTACTTAGACGACGAGACGAAAATACCAGATGACATACACACCAACGAAAACACCAACCTCGTGAATCACCCGCATGATGTCCCGTCTGAGCACTGCTGGAAATAATACGAGTAGGAAGTACAGAGGTATAACCGCAGATCAAGGTGATTTACAAACACATTGTCTACGGGAAGCAAGCTAGTGTCTTAAGAGGCGCCACATCGGTACGGTACTGCGCGACCCAGTTCTCAAAAGCAAGTTTCCTTGCAGTCGTAGACTCAAACAACGCGATAGTGCTCGACGCTTTCGAAGAGGAAAGCGCACAGCTTTGCTATTTGATCACCAGACAACGGTTTGTGCGCAATTAACCTTGAAATTTATGTATGAAGTTGGGGTGGGTGCCATCGGAGGACTATCAAAAAGGCAGTCAGGCCTGTTCAGCTCAGACAAGGAGGTTTACGTCCGGTTACACGGGGGAGGTTTTCGGCCTACTCTACCGAGAGCGGAGAGGTTTAGATTTGACATGACGATGATCATGACAGGACGTCCAGCACACCGAATGGAAGGCGCACCACTGTAGAGGTATCAGACCGAAGATAGAGCCGGGATCGAGAGGGGCTCAGATAGGACGCGACCACGCATGGGTTCCAACAGTCCAGCCGAGAGTACTTTGTTTTTTAGTCCAAGCCCCCAGTACATTGTAAACCTCAAGCAGGGTATATGCGCTCTGTACCGCAAGACCCCAATGAACGAACAAGCTCACGCACTAATACGAGTTCAAATGATGCCTGGATTTCGCAGGACCCATGAGGCGACAGTGCGCGCACAGTTGATTTCAACGCCGGGAGAGCACCGTCAGCGTTTGTATATGAAATAGCATCATCAGAAGAGCAGCGAACTTGAGAGTTAAGCCCTCAGGAATGCGGGATACAGTTGAGCGAGTTTGACAACTGCGCAACGACGATAGCGATCGTCCTCACCGATGAAAAGCATTAGGCACAAGGTTTACAGGTGTACGGTTCAGGCGGCGGGCGCTTTAGAGAGGAGACAAATGGCCACCGCGAACTCTCGCTTAATCTATTTTCCACATGCCCGCACCAAGGGGGGAGCCACGGTAAAGCTAGCGAGTAAAATAAGCGCCAGAACTAGTCTTCTATTAGGCACAATCGTGAGGCACGATACAACAGGAACTACGGGCTAAGACCGACCTGATCCAGAAATCGAACGAGCTAAGAACATCACGTTATTCACTTTCCTGTTCACTAGGACGAAATGAAGAGAGACGAGATGACCAAAATACTCATCATACAGTGCATTTATCAGGACGTGAAAACCGAAGTGGTTTCAGATTACACTTGCGATGAGGCAATACGTAAGACCACGAGGGTTGGGACAGACGATTTCATCACGATACCTTCCGAAGAGGTACTTTTGGCGACGTGTCCGATCAGGGAGTAGAACAATAACCACGAACAACGGTAGGAAGTGCGCAAGATAGCACATACATGCCTCAAGTTTACCTGTTCCCGCACATAACAGCAGAGGAGACGGACAGAATACCAGAGAGAGGATCGTGTGGTGTTTTCAGCGCTACAGGATCTTCGCTTACTATGCAGTGCAACACATGACCGTTGTATTATAGAAGCACTCCCTGAGAGCAATGAAGGAACGGCAGTAGCTCTTTTTTGACACAAGGGGGGCAATATCACGGGCTTGCGAGGAACGTGGCGTCAAAAGTTAGGCAGATATCGTTCTGGGAAAGCCCGCGAAAGGCACAGAGAAGCAGAAGACTAGCAGACGGACTTTCGCCAGGAACGACGAGACACATTGGTAAGGTCCCCGGATTTCAGATTGACCCTACGGTAGACAACATATCGACGAATCCTCTTTCAAGGAACAGATCAAGACTTGTGTCGTGGGCGGCGTTCGTGAACGAACCGACTATTATGGTAAACATTAATAAGCGATCGGACACAGAGGGAGGAATGAAAAGTATAGGATAAACAGCCCTTTTTGGTACAGAGAGGTTGGATCACATGAACCAACCTATTTAAGGAAAAGGACAGTAAATTACAGTAAGTGAGGAGTGGTAGCACCGACAACGGGACGTATTTTCCACTTTCATCTCTCCATACTATACAGTATATGCAATATGCAAAAAGAAGAACTATCGACAGGATAAAAACGGATCCTGGAAGGAGATCGAGAGGAAAGTTGAAAACGATTCCCTATCCCCGTCACGAGGGGAGGCTTCATCCTAGGGAGTCTGATGCTGCTCCAGATAGATCACCTAGCAAGCCTTTGATGCTTCACTTAGCAAGCCTTTCTTTGCTTCTTCTTCGGACGAAGACAGAAACAAAAGAAGAGGATGTGATGAGTTGAGACTCCTCCACCACAAGGACAGCATAATATTGAAATATTTACGGGATATTTTGTTTATGGTATTATATATCACATGATACTACTGGATGGACCACCAAGTGTAGTTCACGGAAACCACATCAGAACGTACACGTAGTAGATAGTTCTTCTTTATCCTGTATCGCTGAAGAAAATCACACAGAGCAGGTGACATGCACGAGTCGCACGAGATGTCACCGCTCTGGGCCTGTTTTCGCCAGCGGAGAGCGGAAGCACCTGCGCCGAGTTGTTTCCACTCTTCTTTGATCCCATACTATTAATAGAGTGTCTGCTATCCAAAAATGCATAACTTCGTCATTTTTATGCAAATTTGATTAGGATATTTGATTAGTCGTCGGTAACGGGGGAATACATAAGCAAAATTCGTAATATTTCAATTTCTTCTTTTGCGCAGAGCGCAGACACTCTTCTACCAGTATTTTTTTTTTTTTTTTTATCCTCCGAAAAAACAGAACCAGGACTGTCGACAAAATACAAACGGATCTGATGAATCTGGAGCATTGGAGAATTATTTTGCCATGATTTTTTTTTTTGTGATGAGGATGCGGGATGATTTATTGAACGAAGGTTTAAGTACATCTTACTTGAGAATAGAATACCGGTCGTACCTGCACGGAACCACGACCATCGGATGCACATTTGAAGTGTTGAATCGAAGACTTTACCTTCGAGTTATAGGGCTTTGAGTATGGGTGTCCAGTCCACGACCAAACACCAGTATCCTATGACGAGCAAGGCCTACCAGGTATGTCAGACGATATTGATTGATTGCAGGAAACAAGTAAATATATAACAAGGTTGAGACCGTGTGCGTAGAGAGGACTGGGTTGCCTCGCGTTTGGGAAAGCGTACGTCTTCAGAAAGGAACTTGGGTCCATCATACCAGCAGCAACATCGTCGGGCAGCAGTGAGGGTAGGCAACAGCTGAGGAGTCCGAGCAAGCAGTTGGGGTTTGGAGCAGGCTATTAATAGGCCGCGCACCAGAAGAGCGAGGAGTGCTGGTTGCAAAGAAGAAGGCAAGATTTTGAGTGTTGCGTTGATTTGTTTGGTTTGGTTGGAGAGTCGTTGTTGGGCAAGGCTAGAAGATATCACGACATCAAGACCAAATCTTTTAGCATGAGCAGTTCCCTCAAAATTGAAAAGATGTCGTCCATCCAATACCTAACCCGCAGGATCAATATACTGCTGTAGAAGAGGTAGACTGCTGCTGTTGGCCAAGTGTGCCTCGCTAGCGAGACTGATCTAGCTACGAGGGTATCGAGTAACGAGCACTACAGCAGAGTGTAGCCAACTGCTGTAGACGAAAAGAGTCTGGTTGGTGAGAAATGATTAGAAGACCGTGTGTGTTCCTCCGAGTGCTTCGATAACAAAGGAGTACAGCAATTGATAGGTGGGAGTATCGTAACCTAATATGTGAAGTGCCCCGAGTTTTGCAGCCCGATGAGCAAGCTCGTGACTAAAACACAGACAGCCTCGTCTACATCTTATTACGATCCTCCACGTGATTATTCCTGTTAATAATAGTCAGGGATGCTGGTCGGTGACTCCCTTTGTACTAACCGAGGGTGAACCAAACTCTACTTTCGAGACTATTGCAGCTTGTCTCGTTCTGTCAACAATAGCAGAAGTACAGCAGCAATACTAGCCTGTACTCGGCCTGTGGCCTGCGTACGGGGGACAACAAATCACTCCACCGTTTCTATGAGAGTACCTGATACCTGGTGTATTGTAATTTATTCCTACGCATGTGTTGTGTACTGCCTGTGTGTGTTGCAGGCCAGCGGGGGTCCAGCCCTGTGAGCCTGTGAGGCTTGGTGTTTGGATACAGAGCAGTATGCTGCTGCTGTTGTACATAGATACGATACTTGGTTTGGTGGATGTCGTGCGTGGTCACAGCTGACGTATTTCAAAAATTAAAAAAAAAATAAAAAGTTTTAGTGTGGTAGACCTCTCGCGAAAAAAACATGTTCATACTGCCACACAGCAGTATAATCTGCATTGTATCGGACACACGAAGATATCACCGGTGACCGGGTATCTACTATATTGCTCGTTCGAGGAGCCTTCGCATATCCTTCCTGCCACCTGCCTGTACCTATGGCGTGGCCTTCCGCTGCAAGGCCGAACGGGGGCCTCCGTTGAATGCGTCATCGTGTGAGTAAACATATCCGGTAGCTGAAATTCGAATTTTGTGTACTCATCAACCTAACGGTTTTTTGCTGACGACGTACGACTGCCGCAAGCAGCTCATGCTCTGTGCGTGCGAGCGAGAGCTCTTCGTTGGTCCAGCGACCAGGAAAGACACACGCAGTTCCTCAGGAGGTCCACATTCCGTGCCCTGTTGGTGGAAGGTTGATCGCCCAACCCGGCGTGGAGCACTCCTGCGTTGTGTCGTGGAGTTCAAAACCTTGAGGTCATCATGGTGGAATTTTTTGCCGGTGGAAAATCCGACATTCTTCTATTTTCAGAGCTGTTATTACATAATTAGCGTTTCAAAAAAGATCCGGTTTGAGACATCTCCCGAACTACTACTATGTCGAGTTTGTTCTCAAACGCTTTAAGAATTTCCGAGCATCAGCTCGTAGCCCCACCGCTCGGCTCCCTGTGACCTCGGCGAGGGACAGGTGACAAGCTAGACCCTACCTCTACGCGGCGTCGATGGCGTTCGCATGCCTTGGCTGTACTCACGGTGCCCGACGCAAGCTGCAATTTCTGTGAACCTGGAGGAGTCATAAAAAAATACCATAGCCGTGTCTCGCCGCATCTTTCGCTCTCTTTTCGTCAATATTTTGCGACTTTCGGAGATATCACATTCAAATGTCGGCCATGTTTTTTTACTACTCTCACACAACCAGCCTTCTGCGGAAGGCCATAGAAAATAGCAAGACCACACCGATAGCCTGGCTGCAAGAAGGATCGGCGAAGGCGACGACCAACACCAAAAGAGGTGAAATACCCGGTGACCGGTGACTTCTGATTTTGTGCCACAGATTCAATGCTGCTGCTGTATGGCACGCGGTATCAACTTTTTTTTTCACGAGACAAGTGAGCACGTAGATATATACGTGGTACCAGTATACTACGATACCAGTAGCATGATCATACGTATAGCGCCTTTGCACTGCTCTGTGTACCCAAGGATGAAGCTTTGGGGCTGGACCTTTGTCGGCCTGCAACATATACAGGGAGTATAGAGCACCTATGTGTAGGAATAAATTACCACATACCGGGTACCAGGTACCGGGTACCAAGGGTAGAACACCTACCTATCATTTAAAGTGCCGAGTGACTCGTTGTCCCCCTTGCGCAGGCCCCGTGCAAGCTGTTATTATTGTATAAATTTTGAAATACGTCAGCTGTGAGTTCGACTGATTAAATAGTTGATACTCAACTTTGAAAGCTAAGTAGTACGTCTCGTCTATATTCCATTTTATTTCTAAAATACCTGGTAGTACGTAATGCTGTCGTGTGCCTGTTGTAAGTGCTCACGTAACGAGATAACCCTAACATAATCTGAAAGTGCTACACAAGCAGCATCTTCCCGTCGACCTTCGAGTAGCCTCTAAGGGGAGCCACCTCCAACATCCTTCACTAGCAGCGTGTAGTGCATACCAGGTACCAGGTATACTGCTGTAGTAGGAAACGCGCGGCCTGTGTTTCTGGGTGGCAGGAGTCGAAGCATTGTGTATGTTCGAAAATGAAATACATGCACACGAAATACAACCGTTGTTTTTTTGGTAGATGAGACCATCAACGAACAGCTTCGTCGTGTTGTACAGTAGTGGGGGCCTATGGGCTATGACTCCACAAAAGAAAATTAGAGTCATAACCCACAGGTGGGGGGCTCAGTGTTGAAAAACGCCAATCTGGCGTCCAGGCTCGAAGTCTTGTTTTGTGAGAGCTTTCACCACCTACTTTTTTTAAATGATGGTTTCTTCTATTGGCCAAACCGTTTTTAGCGTTCGTGCTTCTTATTTTTGCAGTGTATCGCAGACACAGCAACTGACCATACCTCCCGTATGTAGGAGCGAAACGGGGAGGGCATCTCTAGTAGATACGGACCGTACGGGCTCATGGGGTGTGTGTCTGTGGTTCTCAGGAGCAGAGAAGATGACACTGAACCGACCGTAAGCATATTCATACCACAGCATTCTTCTTGCTGGCAACAACGCTGAAAGGTCGTGATTTTTAGCGTTTTTCTTGTGGGTAGGCGTCGATCGCTTCTTCTGTTTTTAATAATGTGACTGTTTCTTTACATCGGTACATGCAATGATATTACACCAGGAGTGCATCACCGGTGATGTAAACAAGCGTTTATATTGATCACCGTCACTTGTTCACCTCGGGCAGGCAAGAACACAGCTGGAGTATATCGGTATGTGCCATTAATGGGGCTGTCATGGAACTCATCGTTAAGACCGATACGTGCCAGTATTCCAGAGGACCGAAACTTGCCTCTCTTTTTTTTTTATCATCACTTTCACTTTCCAGCTTTACTCCTACCTGGTACGAGGTTTTACCCTCAGCGGTCGTCTGGACAAGCCGTGGTCACAGGTGTCGCCCACCCCCCGGATACGTACCTTCATTTTTATCGGCATAGGGTTCATCATTCCCGCTGCTCGTCGATTTTTTTGTCAATTTTAGCTCACTCACGCTTTCGCCCTTTCCGCTAATTAATTGTTATACAAAAAATAGTTTTTACGAATATGCACTCGGTGAGACTTGAATCCACGAAATTATTCTTAGTAGGCACGCGGACCACCCACCAAGCCACCGGGGAGGCCTAACATAGTTTGCTACCAGCATTTATTTAGACCGGAGTACATGAAGCCATGTTTCCTTGTATATATCACCAGTGATGTATCCAAGCGGTTAGTAGTACATACATCGTCACCGCCCATTCGACCCGCACATGTCTTGGCCGGGTAAGGGAAGAGCCGGGGTTGGCGAAAACTACCGTAGGGCTGTCTTGGCAGATCTCGTGAAGGCGAAACGTGCCAGTGTCTCAGGAGTTGTGGGCCCCTCTTGAGGGGACTCTGGCACCCAAGCGTCCCCTGGTTCCCGGGTTTCGGGTAAATTTAACATCCAGATGTTTTATCGGGACAGGAAAACACATCGCTAGTTTAACACGCTGTGTTTATAACTTCGACTGGTTCGTGCTTATCACAGAGCGACGGCGACCTGAAAGAAGTACATCTCATTAACTTGTGTTTCTCTCGAGATTGATCTCCCTCCCGTTCTCAACGGAGGCCTACACCTCGACTTAGAGGTGCTGCAGTGGTCGGATTTGGTCGAATTTTGGGGTGCACAAAATGAGACAAACAACAGCCCCCACAACTGAACGTTTGTACCTCACTTGCGGGCAGCTACAGCTCCTCACAAGATACTACAGCCCACGAAATTGAGGGATGCTCTTGGTGGGATGTGTAAGGGTATCGGGTGCGCCAGACGGCAGTCGTATGCACCCAGAAGCGATTCTCGAGGTGTTTTCGTGTGTACTCGAAGTTGCGAGCGAGTAGCACAAAAAGCTCGCAAAAGCGCTAAATTGATTAATTTTTCGCAAGGGAGCATAGCACAATGGCTACATCACCGATGAAGCAATGACCTTTACCACAATGTTGCTGTTCTCTGGGCGGATGCTATATCTCTTAGAGAGTCGTCGTCGAACATAGGGCGGGAAGAAAAACTTCGTTCCGATGATGTGTAGTAAGTTCTGGGGTCCAAAAAAGGGCAAAAAAGCGCCAAAAAGGTCCGGATTCTTGTGAATTTGCATCAACAAATTTTACAACTACGAAATACCAGGTACGGATCTTGGCTGCTAATCCTTAACTCAAATTCCAAGTCATACGTATATGCTGCCGAAACGCCTACACGTGGGTACTTGACGATGCATTCCTGAGGGTGTTAGTGTCCCTTTAGAGCTTGTGGCATGTTCAGATCGGTGATGTATATAACCAAACATCATTACTTGCATAAATCAGCGGTGATGTATACAAGCGCATATTAGGATACATCACTGCCGCCGCTCGTTGTCCTCGCGCACACACCTCGGACGTGCAAGGAAATGGCCGCTGGGGTATATCCATATGACCTAGGGCTGTCTTGGCAGCAGTCGTGGAGCCGAAACGGGCCGGTGTTGAAAGAGCTATAGGCTCCTCGACAATATTGTGGCATACTTAGACTGGTGATGTATGTAACGATATCCTATGATGTAACGATGTCCTTATATGCATCACCGGTGATGCGTGCAAACGCTTCGATACATCACCACCGCTCGTTCGCCGCATACAGCTTGAGCGCTCAAGGAAACAGCAGCTGGAGTATGTCGGCATGGGCTAGCGCTATCATGGAATCCATCGTGGAGCCTAAACGGCCCAGTGTTCCACGAGTTATGGGCCCCTTTAAAATCGTGTGGTATATGTACTATAAACCGTAGACATGCAGTAACCATATATACCCGGTATACAAACGCTTAGATACACCACCGTCACTCGTTCGCCGCACATATGTCGGATGGGAACGGGAACATCCCAGGGTATTTTGACACGGGCTAGAGGTGTCATGGAAGCTGTCGTGGAGCCGAAACGGACCAGTATTCCAGGAGATATGACACGTGTTCTTCCAAAGTGTATCAGGTACTTCTTTACTGGCAGGCCGGTTGTATACCAGGTTCGGATGTAAAGTCAGATATCGGGTACACAATATTTTTGGTGGTAATATAATGGCGGCGACATTATAAATATGTATCAGGCCTATAAGTTCGGGTACGTCAACCGCAACATGTTTGGGTCTCACGGCCAACAATAACCCTCAAGGTGGGTTACCCGTGGGCTATTCATGGACTGTAAATAGACTACCCATGGGCTAACCATGGGACCAATCCTATTGGGTGGGGAAGTGGGTTGTTCGTGGGTCATCCATGAATAGCCCATGTGCAGCCCGTGGGCAGACCAGTTCAGCCAAAGCTCGAGTAGTCTGTCGATAGCCCCTGGATATCGCATGTGTAGGCCATGTGCACCCAATGGGCCGGCCAGGGTAGCACATGGATAGCCCTCGCGTCGCCCATGGTTCGAACCCATGCGCTACCCATAGGTAACACTTAAAAACCCGTGGGCTTTCAAGTGCCGCCCATGGGTATCTCACGGGGAGCCCACAGGAAGCCCATTGACTACATGGGTAGCCCGCAGGGACGTCCATGGATTGCCCCTGGGGCAACATTGAACGGCCCTTGAAAGGCGAAAAAATGTATGCATAGAAAAAGCGGAATAAAGGGCGATACGTATGTTTTGTCTTTTTTGGGAAGCTTCACGGGAGTCCCATGCAATACCGCTGTGGGTTGGCCATGGGCCGGGCATTGGAAGTCTGTGGGCTATCTATGAGTTACCTATGGGCTACCAATTGGAAGCACTTGGGTAGCCATTGGCTTCGCATTGGCTACCCATGGCTACCCATGGTCTACCTAATAGTATGCGTTACCGCGAAACGTCAGGAATTACACACGGGCCACGCATAGACTACCCATGGGCTACTCATGGACTAACGATGGACTACCCGAGGGCTGCCACGAAAACCTCGTGGGCTTCCCATCGGCTGCCCTTGGCCTACTCGTGGGCTACCCATAGACAATTCCTAAGACTTAAAACGGGGGGGCAGTACAATAGTAGATCCGAGGAAAACATTGTTGAAATGTCTTGTAGCTAATCTCTTGGGTTCGTACAGAGAAACACCACCCTTTGGTTTGTTTTTCAAATAGCATTTTGTGCCGAGGTTTCCTATGCTTGTCTTGTGCCCTCGCCTCATTCAATTCTAGAGCATATTTTGTTGAAGAAAGTGGTGGTGTAGTAGAGGGAAACGGTAATAAATACCAGGTATATAGGGTATGGGCGGGAAAAAATCGTTAAATATTCCAGATATGAAAATAGTGTGCGTTAATTAACTGGTAATTTGTGTAGTTTCTTCGTATCGAAATCACACTCTGTAATCTCACGCAGGACGATATTGAAAGAGCATAGGAACGTGTCGACTTACAGCCTTCTCCGTGCTCCTCGTTTGATGTTTAGGGCGATCGTGATGGCTGTATTGACGGCGATACTCGTTGTCAACGTCTGCGCTCGCCTGGTAATGGCCATGTCGGCCCTTACAGCCACAGGTGAGGACGGAAAACAAACCGTTTTGAGTTACGTTTGGACCAAAAGTATTCGAGCGAGGCGAAACGTTTGTAGGGATAATGATGGTGCTGATCCGCACGAGTCGCAGCTATTCAAAGACGACGGGAGACAGTTGACCTGCTGCAGTTGTACTGTAGATAGATGCTCACTACCGCTACGGACATTTCCTTGTGAGGCACAACCCCCATCTGTTCTTTAGGGGGCAGGAAGTGACGCTGACGCATGCTGCGATATGCTAGCTTGCCATAGGCGCATAACACGTGTATAATATGCTACTCGTACCTCTCTCGTAGCGCGCGTCCGCTGCCGAACACTGCTATGTCTACGGTGTGCGAATGCATTGATTTTTGGTTTGACATGTGCACGCGTTGTGGCCGAACACTGCTAACCCTAAGGTGTGCAAATGCATCGGTGATTGACGCGTGATGGATGGACGATATGTGCGTCTATTTATTTATGTTGGTTGCTGCTGTCGACTGTTCCGTGGACTGTCCGTTTGACGCTTCGATGTCGCTTCTCTCTTCACCCGTGTGCGTGCGTGCGTGCGTGCGTATTGGACTGCTTGTCTTGTTTCAGGCGTGGACGCTTTCCTCTGCAGTGACAAGTGCTCCCCTGGCGCCACCGCCGTGTAAGAACATGAAGACGCTCACCGATATCATGCTGATCGCTGTTCCTCGTGCTCGACGTTCACGTGGGGATCTATAGACCAGTAGATTACTACTACAATAGGCACAAATATCAGCTGTATAGACATTTGACGTTTTATGGGGAACGCGGTTTTGGGCAATCCGGAGAATACAATTTCAATCCATGCGCCGGCATCTTTGCTTTACTTAACGGAGTTGTGGCCTGTGCCTTGCATCCCGGGAATATGTATAAATAGGCTATAATTATGTGTGCGTGCATACTTGGTACCAGGTATATCATACAGCAGGGGTCCGTGGCAACAACGGTTAGGTATAGTCGGTCAGATACATATTGCATGTAGATACATAAGCTACAACAGTAAGTCGTAGCGTATCGTGTGTGTTTGCCCTTGTACGAACATGTTCGGACATCACTGCACTGAAGAACGGTTGTCTGTCCACAAATGCATGCGCGATTTTCTAAAGGTCGTGAAAGACGGTTGCGAACCGATTAGACGTTGTCCGTGCAAAGTGGGCCCAGCTTATAGCAGAGAATAATGTGCACGCACACTTGCAGCACCCGACCGTGCTTTTGATCTGAAATTCGCGGCCGATAGGAAAATCAAGCTAATGTAAGTGCATACCGGTCACGTACACTATAATATGTGTATCATGTTCTGCGCCGAAAAGGATAATCCCCTCGCACTCGCCTCGCGCATTGCTGCTTGAATGCATGCTGATATTGCCTACGACTCCGTGCGCCGCAGGGACCTGAGGTTGTGCAGGCTCTCCGATGCTGACGTCCATGCGCTGGGGGGATGTTTGGACAGCATAGGGCGCAGCAACATACATATGTTGTAAGTCTATATGTGCTGAACGTGTTCGTATGTCTGGATGCGGTGAAGGATCAAGTACGGACTCTTTGAAATATCGTCGAGGCACACACCGAATTTGCTATCGGCAGAGTCGCGTAGGGCTTCTGCGTGGTTCCAACATGTGGGATTTTTATTCCCTTCGAACGCAAGGATAGATACAGTCCCGACTGTTATGATGCACACGACAACTATTATATAGGCAGCAAGGATATTCAATAAGAAACGGGAAAGCTGGTCTAGGCTGGATTTCTTTTTCCGAGAATGGGTGCGTTCTATGCTGAATTCATAATAACGACTTCCACCAATATTATTGTTTTCCTATATATATCAGCCTGCGGTTCTTGATGCTCGTTTTCTTGTTATTAATAGGTGGCCTGTACTAATACGTAATCGTGTACACGAAAATGTATGCTGTGCTCTCAAGAGGCCTGACAAGGACGCACATTGATCACACCTACCTGGTACTGTTTACTAAGTAACAATAGAAGGGAGTTGTCGACCCTGTGCGTAGATTTCCGGTTTTGGTTTCCCATGGCGTTCTTCTTTCTGGAAATATTTTTGGGTGATCAACGTTGAAGCCCACGGTATACAATGCCGGATGGCAAACCCAATATTGCTACACTTGTATGTGATCGACGCGGGATATTGCTGCCCGTTGAATGTGTTATACACAATCACTTACTTGTTATTGTGTCCAACGGTGGTAAACTTGTTATTTTGCCAACAGAGTTGTATGACTCGGAAAAACAAGGGCTACCTGGTAGCTAGAAAAGAAATGACAGGTCGCCGTTTTGTTCGTGAGCGTGTTGTTTTTTTGTGTATCTTCAGAACGTACGGGTAGCAGTATGTCGTAATGTTCATGAGTTTTTTCCGCTCGAGTCTTAGCTCCGGCGCATCGATACAAAGGCGCGCCTCCTCTAAGTTCCGGCTATGACCCTCCCCCAGGCGCCCAAACGACACGTTGGGTATATCCCTTCTCTCGACTTGCATTCCCGTGCCAAAACTGTTCCTGCATTCACGCGCTTTTGCCGAAGAATACTGTCAACTGTCAAACTGCTGTGCCTACGCACGTGTATGTATACGTATAATTGTCAAATTTTCGTACTTTAGCCAAATTTTCTCTTCGTACAAAGCACCTTTCGGCACAACACCAAATGCTCGGACACAGGAAGCCCGGCCGGACACATTGGTCGAGGTCTCGGTGCGATCCGTGAACTCTGGAGCACGTGACGGGCGCCCAAAGTTTTTTTTCCGGCGGGAGTGGATAAGACGATTTCCCTGGTTTCAGTACGAGAGGCCTTATTTTGTACGTACGTATCGGTACACATACATTCTCTCTGTTTTCGCCCCCCAGCTCTCATGAGCTGTGAGCACATGCCTGAGGTACACAACAGACAACATGCACAGATCCTATCGTTCCAACGCTGCCGCCCACACGCCGTGCGTGTTCGACACACCCATACGCGCAGTGTTGCTGTGGTTGGTTGTGTTTGTCGGAGCCTGCCGTCCGCATTCCATCGTCTGCCATATATTTTTTTATCCGTATGTACCCAGGATGACGTATAATATCCCTACATTTTTTTTGGGTTGTTCCACGGAGCACCGCCTAGAGAACAAATACCCACAGCAGTGCACTGAGCGTGCTTACCTCCAGCACCACAACCAACCCTGCTGCCCAGCAGCAGCAGCAGCAGCAGCAGTGGGCACACCTCGCGCGTATGGATGATCGTACTGCGGCTCATTCGCACAGCAGCGTTCGTACACACAACATACTTACAGCAGTACAGTAATAATTGCAGTGTGTCCTACATTGCTGACCGATAGATCCTGGAGCCAGCTGAAAGGGGATCAGTACACGTACGTTGCTCGCGTGCCATTTTACGGCAGTACTGCTGAATATGCAGTCGTACCTGTACAAGCTACTCTACTGCTGTAGGGAATGGTGTGTTTTAGATTGCGTAAAAAAAACACGACGTGCCAGTTATACGAGCACCACTGACTGTTGTTCTAGCGTATACCAGGTATACGTTTATTCTGCATGTGGATAACATTTTCGTTTCGGAGGTTCGACTCGCGCCATCCACGTTTTTATTTTAAATTTCAGGTATACGTTTATTCTGCACGTGGATAACATTTTCGTTTCGGAGGTTCGACTCGCGCCATGCACGTTTTTATTTTATATTTCACTCTTGACCTTTTTTGTGCCAGGACTACAACAGAGTACTACAGTGATGAAGATACATTCGTCCACACCTTGCTTTTCTTAACGTATAATATGATATATTACATGTTGCTTGAGTGTTTTAGCCCAAATTAAAGAGTTTGGGCGCGCTTGCGTGTGGCGTGCGTTCACACCTCAACATTTCACAGCTACTCCGAATACTAATACTTGGGAGTAAAGCAAAGTATGTTCGAGAAAATACTGCTGCTATTACCGTAGGTATTACTTCGTACACTCGCAGTATTTTTGGGGGTTTTGTACTCGAGATACTGCAAGTACTCGCAGTATTTTGTGGTTTTCCTTCTGTAGATATTACTGCGTATAATATTTTCGGGCTCGCACTGATGCGGGGTTCGCTACTACTGCTGCTGGCATGCCTGTTGTGCTTCAAGTATCTCGGGGTTCCGTACCGCGGGTACTCGAGTATATCAGTACTAGTCTAGCAGTATTTCGTTCGTTGGTAGTGTTCGTACTGCTGCTTCTGCGAGACTAAGGACTCGCAGTAATGAAATACTCTCAATATGCCCAGTATACTTCACATAGTATACTTCAACCGTCGGTGTGCACCGTGTCGACAAGTCACAGGCCCAGCGTTCGGCACAAAACACACCCAGATAGTCCCACACGAGTGGGAGTTGGAGCAAACTACTTTATTCGCTGGAGACAACTTGAGCACTTAATAAAGCTTGTTTCGATATATGCATGTACTTCGAATACTCTCGGTATCCGAGGTTCTGTACTGCGCATATTGCCTTTACCCCAAGTATTTCGTGTTTTGAAACTACTGCGGGTACATACTTACCTGTAGTATTGGGGTTCGGTACTGCTCACATTCACTCTCATTACTCTCAGTATTTGGGCCTTCTCAGTACTGGCAATATTTTTGCCGCCAGTACTCCAATACTCTCAGTACTCGGACTACGATTGTTCTCGAGCATTTACCTGTGAAACCTTGATATTACCCTTAGCACCAAGAAACATTTATTTTGGGGGAACATACGAAGTATATATTGTAGTACCAGTATGCATTTTATGTATTTATGTGCTGTACCTTACTCAGCCGGTCACAAAGTATTATGTATGGCGCAACCTCGACCTCGCGCAACTTTTTTGTGCTCAAGAATTTATCGCCGCGAGTCAGCTGGATCAACATATCTCCACTTACCGATACCTACCCTATTATATACCTGGTATATTATTGTAGTAATGATCCCACACTAATTCCGCGAACAGTATAATATAGTCTGTCCTCAAAAATATGTTGTGTGTGTTCTTCGCGTCAAAAAATGGGTGGGTGCAGGTGCTACAGTACTTCTAAACAAGTGTGCAGGGTTTCATACGAGTATTATTTCGCTCTTGCGCCACTCCCCTATTATTAATTAATACGGCACCTCCCGGAGGGGAACCTTGTATATATATATTCGCCTAAACTTATCTGCACAGGTAGATACATTGTCATACGTATTTTCTGCATGATCTTATAGCCCTACGCTATTATTATTATTACCGTCTTGCGTGTTTAGACCGGGGTTCGGGGTAAGGGCCGATCTATTCTAGCGGGGCGAGGATACCGCTCACCTGTACTACAGTAGACGTCGTTCCGAATAACATGATGCTGGTACAGAGTACAAGTATACACTGTAAATTGATACCGGTAGTCTACTCGTAGCAGTACGAGTAGAGTTCTCCATGTTGTAGATACATAGGTTTCTGGGAATATTCTCCACAAAGGATGGGACGACAAATCAGGTTCATGGTTGGCTCTCCTGGCCCCACCCGGATGTGATCCCATTTGACAACCTGCTCCCACCCACAAGGTGCAGAAATATAACTAGCCGTCCGCAGGAGACACCGGAGGCCGTGAGCGCGAAGCGCGAACCGTGAACGGTCAAAAATTGTCAAACGGTCGAAAATCGTCGGATACAAAAAACCCCATTGCAACCCCGTAATTGCCCACAGGGGGCAGAAATATTACTAGTCCTCCGCAGGAGCCATCGGAGGCGGTGAGCGCAAAGCTCGAACCGTAAACGGTCAGAAATAGTCGAACGGTCAGAAATCGTCGGATGCAAGCAAAAGTTAACCTTCGCAACCCGGGGATTGAACCCAGCATCAGAATCATGGTGCTGGGTACCATAGACCGCGAGGCTGTATCACCCTCCACCCCCCCCCCCCACCACCACCTCCACGTTATTTTTAGGCTCTTTATAGTCGCAGTACGTGTACGTACAAGCGTATACCTGGTACAGAGCAAAGGAATACTTCTGGGAAAATTTCTTCGTTGTGCAAAGTTGTGAACTCGGCTCACGCGTAAGTTATATTCACGCGTATACGCAAGATAGCACACCCGCTGAGATTAACCCCCGTTTCCCGGAAACAACGGGAGGGGGGGACGAAAATGATGATATTGAATAAAATATCGTGATATATATTTTCCATAGATGTGTCGCTCGTCGCGGCAGTTAGAACTCTCCCGTTATCGAGACAAACACCAGCTTGAAAGTCTGACCGAGGGGGGGTGTTATCGTGCGTGCTATGATACGAATAAGGGTTTGTGCGTATGTAAGAGATACGCATTGGCTGTGTCGTTTTCGTGGGAACGTCCGAGTTCATGGGGGCGAGTCGGGCACACTTGCGAAGATGTTTGTGAACGCGCCAACTCCGGTTCGTGTACCAAAACTGCCTTTGTCGCCACCAGGAAACTTACCGTTTTTGGGAGGGGGGCATTCTGGCCAGAACGGCCGTGCGCATAAGCGCCTCACGTAGCCATCCATACTTGTGGGCGGGAATGATATTTTGAGGCGTGCCCATCCTGACGAACATGACAAAAACTCGCCATACTCGGCGAACTCAATTGCCGACGTCGATGCGTTTGTTGTTGTTTCGTAAAAAAAAACTTAATGCCTCTCTGCCTGTGTTGAATTACAGGGATCTTGGGGGAAACGAGTTCACCTCGCTGCCGGGCGACATGCTCAAAGGCCTAACGTCCATGACCTCACTGTGAGTACTCTCGGACAACCCTTCCTGCTTACGCCTGTATCTACAAAGGGCGAAATGCAGGAACAACATCAGCGACTCCAGAATTCGGTTGTTGAGTGGACGCACCCTACCGTATAGGGGTGCGACCGATCTTTTTTTATTTCTGCCCGGGCTCGCCTCACTGTTAAGGAGCTCGATGTAATATGCCTCGACCGAACAAGACTGACTCTGGGAAAAACGGTATACCTGGTACATGCTTTCGTCCGGATGGACCATGTCCATGGATGATGTAAAATGCCAATGGATGAATGTGGTTCCAACGATAACGTGTGCCTTATCGGGTAGTTCCTTAGCGCCCTCAAGGACCCCCGCCCCATCGACCAGAACTATTTTCGCCAGAAAGTGGGACACCGGTAGGATATGTAAATAGAACGTGTCAGTGGAAAATAGAACGCTCCTGATGGAAGGAGCCCAAGAAATAGTGGGTGTTACGTACCCATACCTGGTACCAGGTATACCGTAGCGCACGTCTTCACAGGGGCAGTCACCCACTTTTTGATGAAACCTCTATGCTCAAGGGCTTCTACCGTGCCTTGAGTGGGATTCATAGCACGATGTATTCGATGGTCGCCTCAAAACTTCGCCACACGTCGAGCGCATTTCACTTACAGCAGTACTCGTGAAAAACAAGTGCGTAGTAGTGCAGCCACGGATATTATCATACTACGCACTGCATGGGAAAATGGTGTCGTTTACGTGCGATTCGAGCTGGTTCGGGTGTGAACAAGCGTCGCGTGTGTAATGTACGGTTGTGCGAGCACATCGGCACAAAATACCTACCGTGCCGTACATACCTGTTTGTGGCAGCTGCCAGGCCAATGGTACGTCCGGGTTTTTGCACGAGTGCACCCCAACACCGTACAGTGACATGAGTGATACGAACATCTACATATGGTGACGTGTGCTACATGCGATGATGACAAGAGTACAGTGAGCGCCCGATGTTAATGTTCAGGCTCACCATGCCTTATTTTCTTCCGACTTTGATCTAACTCTATTGCATAGGATTTAGAGTTAGTCCCACCGTTGAGCTGTGCCGTTTTGTTTTTCGTGCCGATGTGAGCCTATTTTTCTGAAAATAATGTTTCTTAACTGCGGGCGCCGACTAGTACCGTACCTTGTTTTTTCGTATAATTGTACAAATTCGTCAGCTGTGAGTACGACCGATTGAACGAATGGAACTCGATTTTTTAAGCTGCGCGGTCCGTCACACACACTCATCGGGCGTGCTTGTTCTATATCCTATTTTTACAATTATGATTCGTATGTGAAAAAAAACTACGAACGATATACTATTACGGGGGTCCACAGTTAATAGGACATACGGTATGCATAAAAACCTATATATTTACCTATTTTTACTAACAAAATTTGGTCCCGTTGACTATGGACCCCCGTAGTAGTTGACACTCAGTTTTTTATTGGCCAAACCGTTCCTCACTAACTGGACTCCTCGACCGACGAGAGCTACTTGTCGATATCGGAGGAATACCATTTGGATCTCGCGGTATGATTCGTTAAGCACCTTCGAGGCCACGGGGGAGAGTGTTCATCTGTTTTCACTTTGAGTTTTTCCTCGAAACGGGTTTTCTACGGGGAATATCGTTATTGAGATTCCCAAGCCAGGAGCCTCATCCCCAATCTCAGCAGTAGGTGCAACCCCCCGGCATATCATAGCATGCACCATGTAAATACTCCTATTCTCATCGTCTTAGGTGCGTTCCCCCTGCCTCGCTTTGTTGCGGTTGCTATCCAGACGCCTGGACATGAACCATCTTCAAACTCTCCCTGCCGAAGTCTTCCAGGGTCTGGACTCCCTCGTGGAATTGTGAGTACAGGCCGGTCGATGGTTGGTTCAAGGAAGGGAGAAGGGGGCGTGTCTCGCCTCGCATCTCCTGCACTTGGATGGGGAGGTGTCATCCACGTGCACCTAGAAGGATTTCGCGAGAAGAACGTGGGACACGATGTAGGGAGTAAACGCCTACGCTACGCACCAACGACGAGGCGTCCTGCTAAACCTTAGGAGACGTCTGAAGGATTTTTCGTCTCCGGTTTGAGGGCTAACGCTTTAGATACACGGGCGCCTCGCCTGCTAGGAAATGATTTGTGCTGCACAACTGTAGTGTGAGGTATTGCAATAAGACTATCGGCATTGAAGGGCGACCAATATCGGTGAGTCAAGTCTCCGACATAGGCCGATTGCTCATCGTTCTTCGCGGGGATATTAATTTCAACGATTTTACCGTGCCCGTGAGATCGCTACGGTAGATGTCGCTGAAATTGAAAGGACGGAGGCTTTCCAATTTGATGCAAGTACGAGCTACTGCTACTACACAGGAACCTCAAGGTACTGTACTGTAGCCAAACTGTTACCTGGATCAAGGCAGGTGTCAAGCTAAGACCACTCGTCTCGAACCTATTATGCCTTCGACGCTCGCACAGGGATCTGCGTGGAAACCCGGATCTGCAGTGCGTCTATTCAACAAGGTGAGTACGACCCATGCGACGGCACAGGTATCACCTACTGTAGGTACGTAAGCATTACTGGTATGTGTCTCCCCACTTAGGAGCCTCTACGTCTCATCCAACACCCGAGACAAATGTTGTTAACAAATGCTCGATCATAAAATATTAACAACCAGGTACCAGGTATACACTTACTGTACCAGGTAGGTATATATCAGTAAAATCACATACCCTATCAACTCTTTTGGAACCGCAGTCCCGTTTTGGGGACAAACTGCAAAACCCTTTTAGGACTCTAGTCCCCTGTAGGGGATAAACCGCAGTCAAATTATCAGGTACGTTATCTCCGAAACGGGACTGCAGTCCTCATCGGATCCTTGCTTGATAGCTCAGCTCTTCAGTTGAGAAGTTTGGTCAGAGAGATATATATACACACACAAAAGCGCTACTCGTAGAATGGCACCCCCTACCGCCTATATAGCACGTCTCGTACCTACTGGTGTACCGTCGCAGAGACCGTCGCAGGCACGGCATTATTGGCAGCGGTGTCGTACCCAGTGGCCAGGAAGCAGAACGCCATGCAGGGGCCCATTTGGGACATTGTTTAGGTTCTTCCGGCAAGTAGAACCCCATAACAACGGAACGTCTTGCCATTTCCTGAGCTGCAGTACAACCCGAACCAGGCGCCCACTACCGCAGTAGAGGCCCCCGTGCATACCCCATCCCGTCTGTCGAGGAATGCACGTTGTGAAAGCTCGAGTACTTTTTTAATGTACGAAGTGTACGAATTCGCTTGAAAACGCATCGACTCGGTGACGAGACAACAACAGCAACCGATCACACCTACCTTTGTTCCTCACACGTTCGGTTACACCTTCGGGCGATGGGTGCCGCAACAGTACGCCGATACCCGTGTGCGAGAGCCCGGCCACGGGCAAGGAGGTCAACACCGCGCCCCCGGAGGAACAGCCCCGTCTGTTACGGGGACGAGAAACATTAAACCGTACCCAAGACGAACATGAATCGAGAAAACTCCTGGGGATTTTCCAGGGAGTGCTGGGGCTAACGTACGACGTGCAAGAGCACATACATGCAGCAGATCGGCAAGAGGTATGCGCGTTTGCAGTACTCGAGTTCAGCCTTCAGAGGTCGTGTGGCCAGTTTACCTGCATATTGTACAGACTGTAGTTGCACTCGATTGTCTCAGCGATAACCTTGTGCGCAATGGTTTTTGTTGACCGTGTACTTCAAAGTACCGTTTATGGTCGTTGCAGTAGTACGTATATGTGTGTCCCGGACGGGCGGTGACTTCCGTCCTCGACGCATACAAGCACCATCTTCACTCTTCTCGTGGACGCCACCCGTATGGACCTACGGTAGCATTTGGCTTGTGTTTCTGCATTCGCGACCACAGCGAGGTAGACTCCATAATACTGATAAGCAAGGGAATAATCCATGCCGCATACGGCGGAGTAAGTACCAGGCCATCCCTGGAATGTCGCGAAGTCTAAGAAGAAAACATATGGACTACCGCATGTGTACTACCGGTACGGGGTTTGCCATGTGCTTCCGTCCGTACGGATTGCCGTGATTTCCCTGTTTTACCGCAGTAGAGCGTACTACACTTTTCGAGAGAATGGTTGACGCGCACTGTGTAGGAGACGTAAGAGGACCAGCCTTAGGGATTGTATGATTGAACAACCCTAAGGGCTTGGGATTAGCATTCGGGTTAGATGTATTCTTACCAAACATGCTGTACAGGAGTGACCCCCAATGATTATACGAGTAGTGTCGAGTATGTTGCAGTCCCCCTCCTTCCTCGACCTGCTTCGGTCGCCTCGCGCCATGATTTTACGCCGGCTCCCAAGGGGGGTTCAACCGCCTCGTCAAGGACGAGGACTCTCACCTCGTATTGCCGAACGGGAGCCACCGTCCTGTACACATTTTCCCGAAAACGTCCGAATCCCCTTCTCACAATGCGTCTCTTATTTTGGACTCTGCATCTTGCTCCGCCTTTGTAATCTTGGTATTTTGCAGACTGCCCCCGACGAGAACGCCGTAATTGCACCTGCGTGGGACTCGACTGCGTGCATGACTCACTGGGGGCGGCCGGAGCTTGTTGACAACCCAGACCCGAATGGATACGTCATTTTCGTCAACGGGAGGTGAGAACAAAGCCCCACGGCAACTGGTTTGTCTCAGTGTTGCCACCGCTTTCGGGCTCTGGCACGTTCCCTACCCAATGGGTATACATGGCATGTACCTATATGTATACGCGAGTGTGTCGAGCAGTGTCGTACTGCTGGATACGTCGATAATCAATTTAGTGCGGCCATGATTCCGCGGATCTTCGTTGGAGGAACGGAAATCCGCCACGTGATTCGTTGTAAGGTATCCGCACCGCTTGTTGTCGAGGGGTGACGCTTTTGGATGTTTTGATCATACGCGTTTAACTTTCAACTGTGTCAGCGTTGCCGCCTACCATTACCGTATCTTTGTCGGTTTTCGTGCTTTTTACAACAGGTGCGGTGCGTCATCTTACGCGTGCACTACAGTATATAACAGTATACCTGGTAGTAGACAGACATCTGTATGTGTTCATACATGTAATATGCTGGTATATGTTGTTGTGCGCACGCCTCCCGCCCCCCCTGGACTCATCAGAATGTCACTCCTCGGCGTATGGATAATTGGTGACTTTCGTGTGCGCGAATACAACAGCAGTATGCGGAATACATTTGTACAACACACCACTTGGAACGATGCGGCCGAACCTTCAATAGCGTGCCCCTAAGGCGGTAGGATTACTGTACGTAGTTGATGCAGTACGGTGGGATTAATTCATTAATCATTTCGGTCCGATATCAATCGAGTGTCCTCGCGTACAGCAAGACAGTACTGCTGTAGCTCTTTTATCACTCTAAAAGCCAACAATTTCCTCACTTTCCCTTGCCTGGAGACTTTCTTGCTTTATTATTGTTGCATCCGTTCGACTGGTAGGTGGTACGAAGTCCGCTTCAGTTTGACCCTACTTGATACAGCCAGCTTCTGCTCGGCGAAATCCAACTTCCCGAATGGTGAAGTTTCAGTTGCATGCCAACGGCCAACATCCATCGCAAACCAAACCCATCGCCCGATGTGAACGTACTGCGTGCGCGCCTGAACCGGCAGGGAACAGCTCGGGGGCAACAAGTTCCTTATTTCTGATGGGTTAATCATCGCCAAAGCGCTCGGCCGAACGCTCGTGGAATACCCGGTGAAAGATTCAAGGTGAACTGACTCTTGTGGAGGCGGGCTCCTTGTTCGGTACGAAGGGGTCGCTCTTTTTGAGCTCGAACAATTTCTCACCGCCGTGAACTCCTCAAACCATTGCAACTACAACAGTAGTACTGCTGCAGCAAACTACCATTGTACCCAAGCATTAGTTTTGGATATCTCGTGCAGATTACGATGCCACGCGTTCGATACCTGCCATAGGCCATGGGATTGCGCACCATAGGATTGTTCCGAGCATATCTGGTGGTACCGCTACATACTAACTACTCTGCAGGTTACAATTGTTTCCAAAAGCTGGTTGCCCCCGGGAGACCTCATAGGCCGGGAGACCTCATAGGCCGGGAGCCTCAGGAGCAATGTGCCCCACCCCTACCTTTGCACGCGTCTTTGCACCGTTATGAACACTTTCCTGCCCCGGTGCTCTGTTGGCGTTCGATCGGTTCTGAACATACCAACGATGTATTGCGATTAGGGTACTGCAGTGCCCAACGCGCACTTTGCAGCACAGCACAGCACAGCCCCCACGGGTTGACAACGAAATTTCTGTACAATAGTAAAGGCACAATGTCGGGTGGCTCAGACCCAGGAGGCAGAGTACGGAGTGTCACCAGCATATCGCTCTTCCGCTGTCCTCGACATTCCTTTGGCGCGTTAGGCCCGCGTCGATCCAAAAAAGCGCAGAACATGATATGCGAACACCACACCAGCCGTACAACGTCAAATTTATTATGTGGAGTAGTAGGTTCTAGCTCACGATACCGAGCGAGCTATGACTGTTGACCGGCGGAATACGTGTTGGATCAGCCGGGTTATCCCACCGCTATCCGGCAACATGGGCTACATAGATCATACAGTACCAGAAATCCATTTCCCTGAAATATCTAGACCAAGAAGTGCGAATCGATTTTTGTCCGATGCGTGCAAGGTTTGGTGGGGAGTTGGTCTCAGTACATCGTAGACACACAGAATAAGTCGCTTGCCGGGGCCATGCACGAAGCACTTGCATCCATGTTCCCTCGCTATTCATACCAGTTCGACATGCAGTATGCGTGGTAGATGACTGGCGCCTGATGTGGTGTAGTGCGCCGCATCCATCACGTGAAGTTTCTTGGCATGACAAGAGTGCCCCGACAAACTTGTTCACAGGCACATTGCAGATCTTCTCAAGAGAGATTTGGGATGGAAAACGTTGTCTTTACGTCGTCGCCCGAAACTTGCTCTGTTCGCTGCATTGCGATTTGGCAGAATCGTGGGCTTCGACGAAAGTCATCACGGGTTCGGCATATACTGGGATGCCACGGAGCTCTGCATGTGAGTCGTCGTTCCTCGTCCGAGAGCGGCGGGCCTCCCTATCCGCACCGTAAAGCACTTGCGACAGACATGCGCCCGGCAATTCGATAGAGTGTATTCCTCGCGTGGACACAGCTTACACGACAACCGTCGTGGGCCTCAAATAAGGCAGCTGCTGCCTGCCGGTGTAGGGTGACCTGGCGTAGCTTGGTACGACTCTACGGTAAGATTGTAAAGGCTGGCCGGTCTATCGTACGATCTGCCGGACCTACCAGGTGCTTCTGAGGAATGTGTTTTGTTTTTTCAGCATGCTGTTGGGCTTAGTTTGTCCATTTTTCTCTCGGTGTATCTGTCTCGCTGGGTTGTGTATGTTATGCTTGCCGTATCCAGCATTGGGCATAACATCGCTTTTCAAACCCTTACGCACTGGATTTGCGATACGCTATCTCCGTCTCGTACGTTGTGGCCACTAAGTTTGTATATATATGTGCAGTAGGGAAACCAACGAGGGCACAGGGTGTGCTTGGCGCCGACTGGTAGAACGAACGGTAATAGCAAATAACACGCAGATATATGTTCATAACGCAGTCGCTTGTCATCAACAGTCCATCGATCACGTTTCAGCCAATGATACCAACCAATGTCATCCATTAAGTGTCAACCCATGTCATCCTTGTCATCAGTCGATTTCTCAAATCCATTATCGTGAACCAAGGCTATTATGAAGCACCTCAGTCAACAATGACCTTAACCAATGGAATCAATCAACGTACTGCAGTATGTATGTCGTCAACCAACGAGTAGGCTTTACAATCTTTGAGCTCCGATCTGTTTTGGGTGTTTTTGACCTAAAAATTGAGAGCGTGGTCTGCACTTCCGAATCGTCGTGCGCAATTGAGAAATTTCCCGGTTCGATGCAAACGCGGCGCACCCGCGTTTATGGCCAGTTTTGGCCCGTTTCGGCTGTGGTTGGCGGTCAGGGTTAGGGATATCGGGTTAGGGGTTGGGTTGGGTCTTCGCCCGTAACTTGATTCCAACAGGAATCTAATACCTGAACAGCCTACCAACCTGAAGATCTGAGCTCACAGATTGTAATAGGACCTCCAATCAACACAACAGCACAATCAAGCATGTAGGATCGTCAACCAATGTCACTAACCCAATAGCACCAATCAACGTGATTAACGTCACCAACCAAGACTATCACCAATTGCCATCAACTAAATAGTATCAACATATAAATGCTATCACCCAACGAATTGTCACCAACCAATGACGTCCGCCAATGTCACGAACCAATAACGTTTGGCATCAACCGATATATGTAACCAATCAATGTTACTCCATCAACCTATCAATAATGTTGTGAGCCAAGTTATCAACCAACCAATGTCATCAACTAATTTCATCGATCAATATCACCATCACCGAATGCCATACACAGGTACAACCGGATTTTGGACTTGGAGCGCTTTCGGACGATGACAACGGAAGGCCGGATACCAGCCAAGAACTTCGTTACCATCAACTCTGACGGGAACGATCTAGCTCTGCTCGGTAAATTGGGGTCCGAGAACGATATCGTCGAGTATTTCAAGCCGTACTCCCACTCACAGGCGAGCACAAAATCACAGCGATCAATCTTACCATGTACAACTACTGTACATACATACCTATTAACCATAGATGCTACTGCGCTACGTACGCGCTAGGTAGATTGCTGTGCTTGATGGCTTCTGGTCGCAGTTAGGTGATTGCCCTAGGAAAGCGGCGTACAGCATATATGATGTATATATGGCACGTACAGTATTAGTAGTCCGTCTTCTTGATTCCATCAACCGCGCAGCACATGGAGTTATCCAACCTTTTCGACGATCGATGGTCAGAGCAATGCTCAAATCAGATGACCAACCAATCAATGCCGTGTGTCTACTGCTGTAGAGCGGCACGGCAGTGATGGGGTGCAGTCAACCACACCACGGACACGTACTGCCTACGTTGTCGAAGATCAAGTATTAATAAAAGTAGAGTAGAGTAGAGAGTGGTGTGGGGGGTATTCCTCTTGGAATCATCTCTCACAGTAAGTAGTGACTTCCTGGGACCCTACGTATGGAGCGAAAACCCAAAGTGACCTCAGTTGTATTGCGGTTTGGGGAAAAACATACCCTTCTCAGTCTCCGTAAATCACTATAATAGGCGTTGCACGTATCAATATGACTGGACAGTACTAGATGCGCGCTGCGATAGGGATATAGGATAGCACCTAACTTTTTTCAGGCTCCCCCACCTTGGAGAGCTCTACATGCTATTATGGGGGACCATAGTAAGTAGGACCACATATTGTCAGTAAAAAACAGGGAGATATATAAGGTTTTGTGCTACCGTGGGCCCTGTTTGTTGTGACCTCCCGATTTGCTGCTGTACGAACATCGCACCCCAACAACCGACTTTAAAAATAAAAAAGTCGTCAGCTATACGATACAGTTATTAACAAGTAAACCTAGCTACACATCACCATGTCCTGTTAGGTATATAGCTGTCTAACGGCGAACATGGTAAACAATAAAAACATGCATACGCATCGGATCCAATGATTGTGCGGGCGGCTCCTCGGTTGCAATGGTTCAGCGGCGCCGTCGGTAACAAATGGTCAATGGTTGGGCTCAAGAGAGCAACCCCTGCTTACTGTAAGCCCCTGCTGTACTGTAGCACGACTTGGTGTATAGAGCATTGCCACGGCCCTTGAGGCTGCGCCGCATTCTATGAGCTGGAGGAGGTGGAGGAGGAGGAGTAGGAGGTCGATATCTCACCCAGAATATTACTTCAAAGAAGTTTGTTCTCGCAAACCCGACCAGCAGTTCAGTTCTTTTGCGCCAGTCCAAGGATGCACGAGAAAAAAAAATCACGCCGCAGATTTTGTTTCCTCTAGACAGGGAGCGGGGGGGGGGGGGGCTACTCTAAAACCATGTGAAAATACAGATACAAAATTACCTCCTTATTTCGTCCTGTGATCACAACGCCCCGGTCAGTTCGGCTTTCCGTTCTGCTCTCTGGAGGTGTGGTGTGTCGTATTCTCTAATCGGCCAGTCCTAAAACCAATGAACCACTACTTACTTGTAGTAAAATATATCGGGGGCTATATCCGGCAGTTCCTTCCTCGCTTGAGGACCTCAACCTGTGATAAAATATTGAGACAAAAACGCGGCACCGCTAGCACCGCTACAATAGGCTGGTCCGTATAGCGAAGCATGTGCGGCGTTCTGTGCAGTCAGCCTCCTCGGAAACATGGTACTGCTGTTCTCGTGGGGTTGTTTTAGTTGAGCGTTTCGTTGTTTTTGGTGGTAAACCTCCCTGTTGTCGGCTCCTTTCACGGCTATGTTCACGTCTACGTTGTGACAGTCGGGTTGACATTTGTGTTCACGGTTGCGTACACGACTGGCTGCTATGTTGACGGTATGATTGTTGACGGTTGGTTGTGATCCCGGTTGTGTTCACGGTTATATTGATGGTTACATTGACAGTTATGTTCACGGTTGGAGGTATTCTTCGCGGTTATGTTGACGGCTGTTGCCACAGGGTATGGATTCGACAAATGTGTCCACCCTTACGGGGGACCATAGTAAATAGGACCAAATATTGTTAGTAAAATAGCAAAATATATAGTTTTTTGTGTTTGCCGTAGGTCCTATTTAATACATCCACCCGTAATAGCAGCATGCTTGGTAGCAATGCCGTATTTATGTCAGGTATATACATGTACACCGCAAATGAACGACGGCGGCTCAACTGAGCCGTGCTACCTTACGCACGGGTGGCCCGTTTCGGCCGAAACGTTTGCTGATGGTCGGGGCGCCTCGGCTGAGCAACTACTGTAGTACTGTGCCCAGTATGTTGGAATCACACACACTTTTTTTGCAGCTATTATTATTGTTAATAATAGTCTTCGGGAGAGGAGCCTTACTACCACTCTGTCCCTATTTAGAAGGAACGTTTGTGCACCTACATGTACAAAACAAGTCCTTATATTTGGGGACAGAGCGGTACCTTTTTTATGTGCTACGAGTACCCCTACCACTGTAGCACGCGTCAACTGTACCTTTTATTGATCGTTGGATACCGGTGAGGTTCTTTCTAACCACCTCTGACCGCAACCAGACGTGTCAATTGCAATGCCTTCAGCGGCCGTAGAAGAAACACGAGGGAAACTCTCACGAGGGCTGAAACTACGGACATGCGCGCGTGCGTTGCGTGTTACCTTCTACGCAATGGCCTTGCTGCTGTCGCTGATGTTGCTGCAGGTCATCGTTATGGAGCGCATGTGGAAGCGTGGGTCGAAACTCGGCGCGTTGCGGTATCTCAGGCCGAACCCCTTCTACGCGGGAGTTGCGCGCACACTGGTCCAACAGCAAGAGGTAAGTAGTGTGTTTAATGCGCACACTAATCCAAGAGCAAGAGGGAAATCAACTGGATAAGGCGCACACTCATCCAAGAGCAAGATGTATGTAGACTGTTCACTGCACACACTAGTCCAAGAGCAACAGGAAACCATCCTGACGTCAAAGGCAAGAGCATGATTTTAGGTAAACTGTTGAATGCGCACACTCATCCAAGAGCAACAGGCAAGTGAACTGTTCGATACACACACTAGCTACTGACAATACTAAAGCAAGAGGCGAACGACCCCATTTCATGCGCACATGAATCCAAGTGCGAGAGACAGGCAGTGTGCTTCGTGCGCGTACTCATCCGTGGGCAAGAGGTAAGTAGTGTGTCTGTAATGCGCACACGCACGCAAGAGCAAGACGAAAGTGCCTGTTCAAAGCATTGGGTTATCATTCCTCGAAGTACTGTTATTAATAATAGAAGTTTGTAACAGGTTTGTCCTGCGCCGTGACCTCCTGTCCCGTACGTACGTCTGTTCTACATGTACTACAGTATATACGAACGTACAGCAGTGGTCGCAGCTGGAATACACGCAGAAGGCTGCGTAGGGTTCCGGGTTCACCCAGATTAGGGAAAACAACCCCCCAAAAGCACTCTGAAGGACGCGGGTCGGGCGTTATTATTTCATCCCCGTTATTCACAATACGAAGTTCTACGTATTCATACTTATTCAAGACTCGAACATTGGTCGATGTTCACGTTCGAGAGAGACCATGTCTCATCTACAGCATTATACAATAATTATTGCGGGGTTGAATGACCCGGCCCGGCCCGAACCAAAGGCCAACCCTGGTTAATCCTATATGTGCCAAGCAATTTCGCCGGCATTGTATCGGGCACCGGCTTTCTTAAACCAGCAATATAGAGGGACCCCTGCCGTCACTACGCTGCCAACGGTGTGGCGAGCGGCGGGCAGAGAGACACGCACAAAGGACAGGTCAAATTTGTAAGGGAAGCCTGTGCGCACTCCCTGGTGGAGAGAAGACCTCTTGGCGAATGTGTAGACCAGCGACACCGCACTTCGCGCTCGACGTGTCTTCTTATGAAGATCGTTTGTGTGCGAGAAAGGCGAGCGATCAATAGCCACCTCACCATTAAAATATGTGTTGCCCGCTGTTTGTTTTCGTATGAAACTGCAGCCCTTACTGCGTTTAAAAGAACGCCTACGCATATACATTTCCCGACCTCCAGACCATGCGCGACACCAAACGTTTTTGATAGCTTCCCCTTGCTGATACGGTTGTCGTTTAGATGTATTCATTAAACTAGACTTGGATAATTAGCCAACGTAACCATGGTAGTACGGCCCCAAGGTGAAGAAGTACGTCCTCGCCGGAACCCGCCTACGAGGAAAAATTTCACGGCATCCGGCGTCCTAGCATGAATATCCGAGGGTTGAACATCACCTGCGATTTTCCTCTCCTTTCCTGTGCTGTGAACCGCTCTGAAAATCTAGTGATCAGTCGGAGCATTTAATGTTGAAAATTTCACACGTTGGTTGTTTTGTTTCATTGTAAACGTGCACATAGTCCCTTTTGAGACCCCTAGAAGAGGGCGGCCAAAACAATGATAACCTCTACTTCGTGTTACCGGTATCGACCGTCTACAAGCAGCGTGACGGGCCCGCGTGCCTCACGGGCCCGCAGGGACGGGCATCGGATCGTGCTGCGCCCGTGCCGTGCGACTCCTTTAAACCATAGTAACTTAGACACCAATTTGTACCATCCCTCCCACTGCGCAGTGTACCGTCGCTGTACTACAGTAGTCACGCACCTACAGCTGTCATCAAGATACCACTCTGCAGTCCCAAGAAGACTGAGTGTTCGTGTCGTCTCTGTTTGTCGCGCTCCCCTATTTGTTCCAACCCTTTCTCCGGTCTCGATTTCACAGGATTGGGGAGTCGGAGATTTCGTGGCGGTCCAGTGGCGGACGGAGACGTCAACAGGAAACCTCACCCAGTGCTATGAAGAGGTGACGCGCGCTACAACAACAGGGTTACTGTACCTTTTTTCCGGCCTAAACCGTTTCTGACTGATGGGGCGGGGCTCCTTGAGGGCACTGACAGGAGTGAGAAACTACCCAATGCAGTAAGGCATGTTTTATCATTGGAACCACATTCGCGTTTTACAATACCCGTGGGATTGCCCGTCGGGGTACCACAGCAGTAAAGCGACATCGCCCTCCTCAAGGGGACGCTGGCACCCAAGCATCCCCTTGTTCGCGGGTTTCCGGTCCACTCTAGTATCTAGTTGTTATCGGAACAGGAAAACACATCGCTTGGTTAACACGCTGCGTTTACAGCTTCGGCTGGTTCGTGCTTACCAGAGAGTGACGGTGACTCGAAAGAGGTTCATCACAGCCGCTCGTGCTTCTCTCGAGATTGATCTCCCGCCCGTTCTCAACAGAGGCCTGCATCTCGACTTGGAGGTGCTGCAGTGGTCGAAATTGGTCGAAATTTGGGGTGCACAAAATGAGACCAAACTCAACCTCCAACAGAACGCTTGCACTTAACTTGCGGACGGCCACAGCTCCTCACAGGACACTGCAGCCCGCGAAATTGAGGGATGCTCTTGATGGGATGTGTGAGGGTATTGGGTGCGCCAGACGGCAGTCGTGTGCACCCAGAAGCGACTCACGAGGTGTTTTCGTGTACTCGAAGTTGCGAGCGAGTGCACAAAAAGCTCGCGAAAGCGCTGAAATGTTTCGTTGTACGCAGGGGAGCAGAGCACAATGGCTACATCATCGATGAAGCAATGACACTTCACTATAATGTTGCTGTTCTCCAGGCGGGTATGTCTCTTAGAGAGTCGTCGCCGAAGATGGGGCGGGAGGAAAAACTCCGTTCCCATGATTTGCTGTAGGTTCTTGGGCCCAAAAAAGAGCACAACAGGGCAAAAAAGCTCAGGATTCTTGTAAACTTGCATCAACCATTCTAAAACTGCGAAATACGGATCTTGGTTGCAAATCCCTTACTCTAATTCCAAGTCGTATGTATATGCGTTTCTGAGGGTGCCAGCGTCACTTGAAGTGAGCAGCCTCAGAAAACGATAGGTTGCACTCCTACCATCTTCAGGTACTGCTCGTTCAGTGTGTACGTTGAGTGTACTTGGTGTACGAGATGCCTGTGTGGCGACTTGGGGGAACGTTAAAAAAAACAAACAGGTATGTTTCTCCATGGTGCATTACATGCTCAGGGAACGCCCTCTTTGCCCTTCCGTACTACTGGTGGATTACGCATGTACCCGTTGTTCCCTGCCACGTGTGCACTATCAACCAGAAACGTTTCGGCCGGAAAGATGATACCCCCAAGCACCGTCGCAGGTGGCATTCCTGTGAAGCACCATCATGACGATCTTGATGCATGTTTTGTGTTTCGTTTGTCTCGTTGTTGTGTCAGGTGAAAAATGTTATCGAAGAGCAAAGGACTGCGCTTGGATACGGGGTGCACCAGGTCTTCATCAACACCGATTTAGTCGCTGGGGCTTCGGGCACTTACAAAAATAGGGTAAGATTACTCCAATACGTTCGTGCTTTGTGTTCATATATATATATCTTCACCGCAGTATGTTGTGTGTCAAATATAAAGGATAATTCGATTGCTTGTTCGATAGATTTGATATCATCCCATGGCTGTCAAACGCTCCACACGTGGAAGATTCGCTGTTGAGGGCGGCGCGCTTACGAGGACTCTACGGTGTGTTGGCTCGTAACTGATGGTGCTGTCCTCCAAACACAGATCAATGGAAACACTAATCAATGGAAAGAGGCTGTCATGAAAAAACTGCTGTTAGTTCTGCAGTACCGATGCAGACGCAGACGCGCCTAACAAGCGGGGGCGGCCCGTGTTTGCCTGGTAGAGGGGTGGCTTCTAAACTTCCGGAGAGTCTTTACTTTAGGGGCTTTAACACAACCTATTTTGAGAAAGAGCGTAAGCCATTCCCGATACACAAATAAATCATTCCTGTAGGCTTGGTATCTATCGAGAAATGTTCCAAGAACGTGGACCACTTTGGGCGTAAAGGCAAAAGGGCTGTTTTGTGTCAGTATGTAAACCCCGATGACCCGTACAAATTCTGCCCAGAGTGAGGGTATAGAAGTATAGCTTACCCCGATGACTCTTACAACTTCTGTCCAGAGTGGGCGTATAGCTCCGCGGTTGAGGGGTTCCGTCAGCCATTAATGTTTGGGCATGAAATGCTCACCCCCTGCCGTGCTGGTGCGACACCGGTTGGGTGCATCTCCCCTCGTAGGAGGACGCATCGCATCGTTCCCTGGCGTGAAACATGATATTGTGAACACGATAATATATTCTCTCTCTCTGGTCGAAACTAGTGAACCCACACGTACTGCAAGTAGCTCTGCCAGTAGTATATCCATTCCATCCACCCCTGCGTGTGCGTTACAGTATACCTGGTATGCAGCAGGGGTGCACGTCAAACCAAAACCCGACACACCCCACGACCCATGTTGCGACACTAAGACGGGGGCCTCGGAGGTGGATACTAGATCCGAGTACCAGTTCTAAAACTGAAGTATCATTTTGGGGAACAAAACACTCAAATTCCAGGTAATGTGTCCCCAAAACGGGATTTCAGTCCTAAAAGGGTTGACTGTTATAAGGATTACCCTGGGCTGGGTATATGGTTGGCAGGGCACCCTCTTCCACCCGTTCAGAGGGGGGGAGAGTGTTATAAGGATTACCCTGGACTAGGTAATCGATCGGTCTTTGACCCCTATAGCTCGGTAGGTAATACCATCACATTTGACGCCGTCCAGGCGACGGGTTCGATCCTCACTTTGAATGTTTCTTCTACAGAAACGCTTGCGCGTGCCTAACAAAAACCCACACACACATATCACACTGGTTCCCCAGGTAATGAAACGAAGCGCGTAGGTCAGCGTACAGATGTATACGGTCCTGACGCCCCAATGATCCCGCCGTTCAGAGGGGGGGGGGGGGGGTGTTACAAGGATTACCCTGGGCTGAGTAATGGATCTATCTTTTACCCCTATAGCTCAGTAGGTTCCACCTTCACCTAACGTCTTGAATATAATCTCCTGAACAACACCTACTGGTAATTGATTTACCCTATAATACGTAGGGCTGTGAGTCGGTAGCATTTCAAGAATAATAACTACTCGCCAGTCGGCGAAGCCGACTAGCTGACTTCAGTCGAAAATTACGCTATTGGCTTCATTTGACACGAAAAATGCACTAAACATGACCTATTAATAGATCCACGTACGATTCAAATCGAAAAAATAAACTTCAGCTGTCACACGAAAAAGTGAAAAAAAATGAGCAGTAGAATAAACGTACCAGGTAGTGTTCCACCCCGGACTAGAGCACCCTATGAAAGCAATCGTTTCAGCCGCACTATTCTATTAATATTACCTGACGGGGATGCGAGCATAACAGCGAACTCATCACGAAGCCAGTGGTACATAAGTTATCCTCAGAAGAAAAGGTCTTGAACCCATCTGTGATGTTACCATTGTATTAATGTCTCTCCCAACCTTGCGCGAAAAGCGCGCGTCGATGACTGCAGCAAGTCCTAAACCATGTATCATACAATATCATACGAAACACAAAGCGTTTTCGTGAAAAAAACAGACGCCTATCATATTACGTGAGGAAGCTGCTCGATGAACCCACAACTACAGTACGGCATAGACTCAGATGATTCGTCGGACGCCAGCTCTACTCGTAGCATACTGCCCCCGCTTTCCTTGCCCACCCCCTAATCGGAAATAAATACGCCACCATTCAATGCGATGTTTTCGAAAGGTGTACTGGTTGGTAACGTTGGTATCGAGAGAGATGGCCTATTCCGCCATGGGTGCGTGTGTGCGTATGGATCTCCCGCCGCGCGCTGCGGTATACCGCAGGGAATGCGAGGGTATCCGCAGTCCGTCCGCAGCAATTCACGGCTAAAATCTGTTTCCCTTATAAAAAATGCCTTCCTACAGTTAAGGAAACCCAATAAATCCGAAAGTCGGCACCTCCGTTTGACGACTGACTATTAGTCCGGCTAGTGACTAGTCGGCGAGTTAAGTCGTGCCGACTTACGGCCCTAGTAATGAATAGATAGCTCAAGTATCAAGAGTTTGTTATCTACTGTAGTTTGCCCACCACTACCCCGCTTATGTATGGTTTGTCCCTCGAGGTATTGCCGGCAGCAACACAATCAAACAACCAAACACCACAAATATCAGTGCGATATCGCTTGCTGAAAAGAACGTTTTATCAATTGTTGAAGATTTCTCACCTCCCCGCTATTTGTACATACATCGTACCTGGTATGTACAAATATCGAATCCTAATAAAACACACACGATGACAATGAGAACGTTATGTACGCATGAGAGTCCGATTTTCGAAGGCAGCCGCCAGAATTTTGCAGCACGGCGTGATACATATATGAGTACGATCCTTCAAAAAACCAAATCCAAACTATGGGGAAATAAACAAAAAATAACAACTTGGGGCGTGTGGATGCCGGGCAAAGATCCGCTTGAGAACAAGTCAGGGGAAATGTTCAATTCGAAGCGGCGAGATTCCGAGTCCTCGACAGACATCGATCCACAAAACAAACGACTGCGTCATGAAATCTGAACGGGGCGTGCTTGCTAGGAGCTCCCACCCACCCTAGAGTCTCCGTGCTAACAGAATGGCCGGTGACATGTGGCGGGTGCTGGTCACGCGTATCATGCTTACAAAACAGACCACACGATATCTCGATCCCTCTCGGATGGCCAAACATAACGTTTTTTCAAGTTTGGGAGACTAGCGTAGGACACCGCCGGCAAGCTTTCGCCCCCTAGACCCCGGATCCACGTGATATGTTGGAGGCCGTCAACTACATTTCTTGGATATATGTTGCGCCTATGTCAATATCGGGGGTCTAGCGTCGCATGAGCGGATATTGTGATCGTCGTGTTGACAAATTACAACTAGCAAGAACCAAAATTGGCGCCGCCCGCAGCGCGTGAGAAACGAGATTGCAAATCACACAGTTGTTTCCCTTTTATCCTACAGCGGCGGTACGGGAATATCTCGAGTTGTCTGCTGAAAGCAAAAAACGTGAAGCTCAGCTTTGAAACATCGCGTTTTCATTGCCATCGATCTTGGTTTTTTTCGCTTCCCTCGGCTTTGTTTTACAGTAGTTTCGGAAAATGTTTGTGAGTGATCAACGTTGAAGCTCATGCCGCACTTTCTCCGATGGCAAACGCAACAATAAATTTCCTCGGCTTTCTTCCTTCGAAAGCTCATGAGTGACCAACGTTGAAGCTCATGCTGCACACTGTCGGATGGCCAGAATATAAATATGAATGAAATGATCAACACGTGTTACGATAGGGTGGTGCATACGAGTACGGATCTTTTATGTTTCGCTGGGGTACTTTTCGTTTCGGGGTGCTTTACGAGTGATCGACGTGAAGCTCATGCTACTTCGTATACTAAGAATATTATTTCAAGGGTTGCGCCCATTCTTTTGTGAGGATCCTCACTAGGAAAGCTTGATACCTCATCCTTCTTTTTTTTTAGAACCGGAATAAAATGGTAACCCGATGATCAATGCCGTTCGCAAATGATGCTCTAAAGACACTGACCAGGTATTTTTAACTGCACTCCAACGATATTGGGTAGACAGTTCCATAGTGCCCTTAACCTTTCTATGGTAGAACTGCAGTGCCATTTTGGCGACAAACCACTCAAATACCAAGTGCCATGTCGCCACAATTGAACTGGAGTACAAACAGGCTTGAGAAGCCTTCAAGGAGCCCCGCCAATCAATGGTTTGGCCGAAATTTGTGACCCCTATCGCAGCAAGCCTCATTCGTTGCACCTCCCCCCTGACAACACACGTTCCATCCTCACGTCGTGGCGTCGTGTGGCAGGAAAAGTCAGGTAGTGCGGACTTGCTGGATATGATGGAACGGGAATACCCGGCTGCGTTCGACAACAGGCTTTACAGCTTCACCTCCAAGGTCAAGGTTAGTGCACTCCCATGTACAGCAGTCCGTACCAGAGTGATGCTGCTCAGAGCGCCTAGCGTGGGTGAGCGCGGTTCGACGCGAGTTGATTAGAGACGAAAGAGCTGAGCTCTTCTCGCGGTACACAATCAAGGCACGAGTCGTATTGGGGAACGAGTGCAAGAGCCTGCCATATTTTCGACCCCGGATCCGAGTCAAGCAGTACGACTACAACAGGACTGGGAGAGAAAACAAAGACGCAGAAAATATATGGGATTCCCAAGTATATATGCTGTGGAAGGGTTGCACCTACAGTAAGCGTTTCTGGGGCTCGTCGCAGCGGAAACTGTACACCGTAACTCCTCAACCAAACAACTGAGCTATTAACAAAATGGAAAACCGTCCACTGCCGACACTGCTCCTACAACGACTGACCCGGCGCCGATACGTTCAGATCCCCACGGCAACAGAAAATATGTGTCTGACAGTAGTTTAACGTACGGCCAATACTTCACGTTAAGGTCGACGATAGGACCCGTACTAACGAGGAACGCTTTGGGTGGCTGGCGTACCCCTGAAGCCCCGCGCGGCCAGCAGCGACAGGGAGACAGCGATCGAATTCCTGATCGAATTTGTTGCCTGGACAATGCTAGTGTAGCTTGGGAGGCGAAGAGGGATGAAAAGCTGGGCTTGTACTCACTTTAGACGTCGCGGGTAGCCCTCTCTGTGCTAGGGGCCGTCGGACCTAACGCGGCGGCTGCTTCAGGGACCCTTCCTCTCGGGGAAGATTAGTCTAGTTTCTGAAGTAGTCGACAACGCCGCTCAAGTTTACGTGACTTGCTTCGGTTTCATGGAACATGCCACGTCGAGTTGGACAAACCCAAAATGAAGAACAATATTGAACGAAAAGGGCTAGCAAAGAACCCCAAAAGACATTTATTTGTGTATTTAGGTTTTTGAGTTTCACTCACTCACTCGAAAATGCCTGCTTAGTGAACAACTTTTAGACCAACCGGACGCAAAATTATGTCTGACGAAGATATCATTTTTGGAATACGAAAACATATCGGGTTCTGATGCCGATGTGTTGTGGCTGGGCGTGCGTAATCTGGTTGGCCACTATTCCACTACAGTACCAGAAATGTGCTCCGAGTATTATTACGGGGGACCAAAGTAAATAGGACCAAATATTGTTAGTAAAAATAGGTAAATATGTAGGTTTTTATGTATATCATAGGTCCTATTAACTATGGACCCCCGTATTAGTTAGCTACAGCATTTGTTTGACGTCCAAACTCAAACGTGCCCCGCCCCGTCCCCTCCCCCGAAACCCCCGCCGACGAACCTTCCAACAAATTATGAAACCAGGACACAGGGATTAGATCTATCGTGACCGGGCTTGCCACGGCATCCGCTAAGAAGATGGTAGCGTCGTCGCTGAATGACAAGTCGCACAGACTTGATGAAGACGCCTTCCGCTGCCAGAAAGCGGATTCGGCCTACATCCTCCTTATTGCTCAGTGGCGGGAAACGGTCATGGGTACGAGTGCAGAAGGCGTATACCGCCTCTTCCCTCTCGGGCACTTCGAGCGCTACTACCGTAAACAGCGGAAACAAATCGTAGATCAGCAGCGGTTTCGCATGGCTCAGAGACCACGCGCACGTTTGCGCAAAAGAGTGAGAATCGGCCAATTCAGCTGAGTTTCCGCGCAGGGATCGTTGAGTTCGCACACGGACGCAGTTTGTTCTTGTTGGCCCCCTCCTGACTCCAGGAAACATCCGTTTTGGAATGTGAAGTTGCGCGCTACCGCGAGTGGGCCCAGCACACTCAATTATTGTGCTGCAACATGAAAAGATAGGATCTGTCACTGTCCCAGTTTTATTCGGTGTCGGTCATTGCCGTTGGTCATAGGCTTACCCATGCCTGATAAGTCTCATCGTGCGAATATGACCTACAGTAAAAAGAAGGGGGTCGGCGCGCCGAGGACGCGTGGCGACCACCCAGCGGAGGGATGGCTGCGCGGCGCGGAAAGGAACGCGATGGCGCCTGCCGACGTTTATACGGCCACCACCGGCCTTACTGGTGGGATACGTTTGTTTTTTAGGTCGATGTCGGTTGCGTAGTGAGAAGGTCGATTAGTATGAATGGTGTAGCTGTAACTCATGTGTGAAGTTCTGCGGCAGGATTAATGTTTGGGGGGTATGTTAGTACTTGGAGATTGAAAACTGACGTCGATGAGTTTTCGTTTCTTCGAAGTCGATATATCTTCACCTCGTTGGTACTCTGGAAATTTTGTTTTGTTTTGGGCTTGAGAGATTGATTGAGAGTTTTTTTCATGATAGCAATGAATACTACTGTACGATGTATCCTGGTACTTCCTACGTCACACACCGAGTGTCGACTGATTACTGGCCTGGCGCTCTAATTTTGACGCTGATGTGTTTATTACTGAAAAAACGTTGCAATTAATGCCAGCATAGTTTAGATATTTGGTTTGAGTTTTTGGAATATGAACGGTCTTGATGTTTTTACAGCAGGGGGCAGCCCTTCGGTTTTATCGTAGCGGATTCAGGAAATTCTATGTTTGGAGTGATACCTTGTAGCATAACTGGTTATACGAGTAGTGTATAGACAACAGGATTCATGTGCTGGGATGATTGCGGACATAGTACGGCATGTACACGATTATTAGGACAGTGTTCTGCGACTAGGGAGGCTGTCGGTCATAGCCGTTGGTCGTAGGCGTATCCATGTCAGATATACCCGGTAAGTATGATTGTACGGATTGGTACGACTATTAATAGTGTAGCTGAGATTCATCTACGGAGATTGTGGCGGGATTAAATGTTTCCCGGATGGGATGCATTATTATATATGGATGCCTTTAGAGGGTCCCAGGATGTGGGGGTAAAAGCCCCCCTACCTTTAGTTATATTAATAGTCATGGGTTTTCCTAGTTCTACAGTCCAAATTGTTTTGTGTAGTGTTCTCTACTTCTTTGATGAAAGTATATGTGATATTGCCTGCTTGCTACCACCGCCGAAGGGCTTATTGGGTCTCCACCTACCGCTCTCCCGTGAACGAGGCAACGCGCCAAGCCCCCGTGCACCTGAGTGATCTCACAATCGTGGTAGGTGTGTCATCGGAGCTCCGCTGGTTTATGCATGGGACCGTGGCGGTGCACACGTAGAAATGTAAAGTATTTCCTTTCGATCAGTAAAATGTCTCCTGCTCAACCAAGCACGAAGAAAATGAACGCACATGTACCGCAACCTACCGAAGCAGAATATGTACTCACTACACCAAACGAAACGATACAGGCAAGCACATACATACATCAGCCAAACCAATAAACCTGGAAGGCACAACGGACTTCCAGCAGGGGCAGCCGTATCGTACTTCATTATTATCACCCTGCTACAACGAAACTCGCATTCTGCCCCGCTGGTCACCACTCGCTGCACGTCAGAGCGTTCAGCGAAGAGGCTGCCACGCACCGTTCAGTATATCACGGACTGGAGAGAACGCACAGCGGGCGCGCAAAGCAGACAAGAACGAAACTGTATACTTCGATTTTGATAACAGAGACCGATGATACCGCACGGATCGGGGAGAACGCGCAGGTGCGCGCCAGAAGCGAGAACACCATGATGATGCTAAAAAACGATCGCGCAGGGGGTGCGTTCTCTGTGCTCTATACGGTAGGCCGAGGCGGCGCTCGAGGCAAGTAAAGGCGTCAGTATTGTGGATCGATGCAACGACGCCCCTCGGTAAAAAAACATGCAACACATTTACAATAGTACACAGTAGTCAAAAGTCGAAAGGGGCAGATCGGTAGTAGGCGGCCGTATTCGGGTGTAGTGTCGGTACACCCTTGGCAGGTGGTGGTAGCGCAGGCTTGTGCCGCTGATAGTGATTGAACAACTAACTGCTTTGCTGGTGTTGAACCTTACTGCGATAGAGGTATAGCACCGAAAAATGTATTGCTGGGATCCCTCACTTGCTTGACGAGAGCTCCGAAGGCTGGTTGTGAGATAACGTGTAAGCTCAAGCTCAATCCGATACAAAGTATAATATATCACAGGGTTGAGGTCTCTAACGAGTAATACTGTTAAAAAAATCACGCCAGATCCAACGACATTGAGTAGTTTGAGAGTTGCAAAGGTTGGTGCAATGGTTATGGTTTAGGAGCTCGGTCACGGAGCAATATGTGGGCTATGCAGGTGATAAACATACGGTAGCACTGGCTTGTTTCGAGTGCGCAAGATACCTGATGATACGACCGTGCCGCTTTAAGAGACCAAAAAAAGCTGGAGCGGACTATGGAGTTCCGACGTCCGAACTCGTACTCGTACCCGGTGAAGAGAAAGGGTATATGTATATCAAAGTTGAGCAGAGAACAGGCTCGGGTGCTGCACCTTGATTGATGCCTCGACGTCTAGCGCATCGTTATGCTCGAGAAGCCTAATATTCCTTGACTATACTTATTTATATGTGCTCTACAGGCCTACAGCAGTGAGCGTTTCTTACAACATAGTCGCAAGGATCTTGAGGTACGGGATATGTTTTGTCGACTCAGTTCTATGGCCGTTGGCGTGGGATCAGGGTGCTTGGTGTGTAAGGCCCTACCGGCGGCTGAGAACAATAATATCCATATCCCGTTTCAGATCGGAAGGCTCAGGCCCACGTGGGGTCAAGTCGGGATGTGGGTTGAGAGTGCCAAGCGGGAGCAGTTGACTCGTGTGGTTTTTACAAACACTTTTGCAAGTGTTTAAACTAAGTATTGTGTGGTCCTCGGCCAATAAGGGCTACCTGTGGTACCTTATTAGCCCCTGCGACCACGTTGTAAAAACTGCAGTTGTACGTATTTCCTGCAGTTCTGGCGGAGTTGGGACCGGTCTTTGTCAGCTCGAGAATCTTCTCCAAACAAATTGGTTATTGGTCTATTTATAGCTATCCTTGTGGACAGTTGCTGACTGAACGGTCACCATTCTACGCAATATCATTTAACAACACACTTTGACTTTTGTCCGAGGTATACGATTTGTTTCGTTTTATCATGTGCATATTTTCTGCTTCATTTTCCTTCCTGAGTTATTATTGTGGCGATGAGTTCATGTGAGAACAACAACCATAACAACAACATATTACTATAGTTGCAGGTTGTTGCTTCGATGTAATACATATAGTTGGAAAGCAGTCTCTATTGATCAGCTGGTGCCCATTTCGTAACACTCCCCGCTCATGGAAGTCGCAGCGACAAGTAATGCCTCTCATATATGGAACTGTAACCCCGAGGTCGTCCCCAAACGTGTAGCTTGCTCAGTATTGTTTCCTTGGGAATAAGATTGTCATATTTCAATGTTGAGCGTTCCACCTCAGCGGTTGAAGGTGAACGCATCTGTGTGACGAAGTTCATTGTCAAGAGTAAATTTGGTTGCCAATCGTTGCTGGTAATCCAAACGAACGTTGCAACAACTGTCTGCAAGAAGGCTAACGCAAGAGTTCAGCGAGTATATCGTACTCAACGCCGAATTCGAAAAAAATGGAAATAGTCTTAAATTACTGCCACACACGCTTGGTTCGTGCAATACAGCGTCCATTCGCTTGGTCACAGCCCTCGCGAATTTGAATATTGTTCCATGTACGACACCGGCCACGGAAGTCGTTGTTATTGATGCTGGTCACAGAGCCGATTGAACTAAGTCAGCTGAAGCTGAATCATAATGCATGTAGCTAATGCAGCTAAGCAATGCTGTTTGTAGCTGCCGGGGCTGGTCTGGCTGATAAACTTGTGTAACTGATGGAGCGCGTGATTATGCCCCAGACTATGTGTTCGATATATAGTCACAGCACCCCTTTGCACAGATCCTGTTTGGGTCAGACCCTGAAATATATTGGGTCAGCCCAATGAGATACCGGCGGCGACGCTTCCTGCTGAGGAACTTCGATCCCAGACTTGAGACGTTGTCCTTTGTCGGCATGTAGTGAATGCTAACATTGCCTTCACATACGTTCTCGAGGATGTAGAAAATCATCAGATTCACGTGGTTAGCACGCGAACGAAACGTAAAGTTTCCGACACATGCAGAGCTTAAGTAATTGTGGATGTGGAGGGGGACGCAATTGAAAATATTTGGAAACACACCTCCTCCATTGTGTCAGTGCAGTAGACTGACGTGCATCGCAGGTACCGCCGCGCGACAAGTTCCGCCCCCAAGGTTAACGGCCGCGTGATTCCTCGAAGTCCTACATGTAGCGTAACCGGACCGTTGAACATCCTAATGAAATACTATGACATTTACTTGCCCTTCATCAAGCTGTTACCCCGGCTACACACCGTTAGGCCCAAAACCCCTTAATTGTAGGGGAGATGATAGTTGATCGTGCCGGCCGGGCATCGGAGAACGCTCTTGACAGCCATCACGTGTGCATAAAAGGGCCTTGACGTTGCTTTCGCGAGGTGGGTGACACCGAAGAAGGTGCTGTACCGAGTCACGCTCGACAAATACCCCATCTGACGACCCAATGATTGCCTAATAACGCTGGTGTTTTGTGTCGTTGAGGAGGCTTCTCTCCGGCTGAACGAGCGGCTGTTCCTTGCTGTTTTTCCAGGCATGCCCGCAAATTTTCACTCCTGCAGTATGTGCTGTTCGAGCACGGACTCGATGTAGTCTGCCTGAGAGATGGTGTGCAGCCTGCTCCCGTGGTTGCGGGCGACTCGTATCCCTAGCGTCAGCGAGGTGTCTCCCACGTCTGTTGTCGTCAAGCGACTCACCAGGCTATATTTCAGCGTATTCAACACCGCTCCGTTTCCCTCAGCAGGCATCAGATCGTCAACATAAAGGGTGTATGCGCCACACGCCCTTGTTGTTGGAGTCATGATCCGCGTAATTGACGTACATGCAGGTGTCAGGCTTGAACGATTGTCTAAACCGAACAGGTCGATCAGCAGAGATGTATTTGTATGATATGAGTGGTGTGATCGAGTATGATGAAAGGAGCATAACATCATAGGTCGATGTAACATCAACTAACAGTGTTTCCGGATCACCCTCAATAAAACAAACTACCAGGTCCTGGTGGTATAGAAAGCCATGTGTAGTTCCCCGGGACACATGCCTTTTTTGTTTCGCACAAACGAGTACCAGATACTGCAGCACCCTGGGCGCAAAGTTGGCCATTCACAGGTGACCTGGTGGCCGCCCCCCCCCCCCCTGCACAATGTGGGTGTAAAGAAATCCTTGTAGAATCGTTTTGTTCAAGGCAGCACATCATTTGGCGTACCAAATTGAGAGGTTACCGACACCTTGTGGGGTTTGCCACATTTTAATGTCCCAAACAGGATGATTTTAACCCCACATTATCAAAGGGGGGGGTCCCGGTCACCTGTGTTTCAGCGGAAACTCATCTTGCTACCACTAGCATTGCGAAACCTTACTCTAGGGCAGACATTCGGTTAGTACGACAGCCCGTACAACACATCTGCCGTTGGCGTGTACAGGTCAACACGAGATTATTATAGTGCTGAAGGCAGTGGGAAAGTCTCCCATGACCACCGCTTCTTCATTTCCATATTGCGCCCATCTGATCACTTTTTCGTGAAAGCTCTTTTTCTCAAGTATCTCGTGTTGGTGGCCTTCCCATGCAGTGACTTCGCGCCCCCTCTGCAAAACTACCGCTGACACAAGGCCTCGACAGATATCACCCCCTACAGATTATGAGCCTCGACATTTGATCCCGATTGGCACCATGCCTCGACGTCAAACACGTACTGTAAAATACGACATTACTGCAAGACATTTGATGAATGTTATTGACAAGCATTGAAGGACACGGAATAGCTTGAAGTCCATAGGTAGTTAATGCGCAGTACCCAGACCCTGGGCATGCCACGAGTCAATAGCCCACATAGGAGGACATTTATCCGTGCTGTCTCGTGATGCTCCCGTGGCGTGTCTATGATGCCTCCACGGTGGGTCCATAGTGGGTACATGGCGCCTCCATGGTGCCGACATGGTGGGTCGAAGGTGCCTACGTGGTGGGTCCATGTGGTTGGTCCATGGTGAGTTCATTGCGGTTCCGTGGTGGTTCCATGATGGCAATGGCGTGTCCATGGTGCCTCCATAGTGGGTACATGGTGTGTCCATGGTGCGGCCCATAGTGATTACTACAAAGCTATCATGGATTTCCAAACAAGTGTACACATAAACAAGTTACATAATGTACATCGTCGTCACCTTGGCACCAAAATTATTGGGAAGCGCTAGTGCAGGACGGGTAGTCAGTCACTTCAACAGCCCGGACGGCAGTGCAGATATACCTGTAGCGTGTGGATAGTGCCAAGATGATCACGCAAATGGTGACGTCCACCTTGATTTTCCTCTTTCACATTTCCACGTACCGGGCGTGCGACCGCCTACTCTCCATCACGTTTTACTCAAGCTTTAGCAGTGTACTCCACAGCCTGTCACTTGGTACCACCTCTGCTTATCTTTTCGCAGAGGCGGAGCCTCTTCACTCAACATGCAGAACTAAAATAGGTAATAAGCCCAAACTTTGATGTATGCATCAATCGACACCGCGCATCGACATTCCACGAGTATGGTCAAGTTATATCCAGAACCTCGAGACAATATCGTCATAATATTTGGCTTCCCCGTGAAAGGAAAACACATGTCTCCTCACAAATTTTCGTTTCCTCGGTTAGGCCGAGCCCGCGAGAAAACCGTGTTTCGAAGCGTGTCATTTAATTGACTTTGTATGCCTTTTAGTTGAAATACTGTTACATTTTGGTCAGAAACAGCAGCAGACAGCACAACTGAATACGGCAGTTATCGTGCCTCCTGCTGCAACTTGGCGGCTTAATGTTCCTTCTACTCATCATGTCGCCGCCGGAGCAAGTGGATAGTGCTTGCCTCATTTGTTTGTGGTTTTCAAGCGCACTCGGTTGTTTTAACAATGTTGATTCAATATATTGCGAAGCTGTTGTATTTTTAGCGGCCGGGCTGAATTTATTTTTACGAGACTACCCCTCGCCAATCGCGACTACGTCACCTGCCGGACCCACGACTCCCGAATACCAGCAGTGTCGTGCTTCTTTTGTCCATGGTGCTAAAGGACCAGGTGGATAGCACTTATGTGTTGTCGTATGTGTGGTGTTTTAGCCGACTCGATGGTCCAAATAAACTGATTCCATCTCTGTGAAAGTGGCATGCTTTTGGGTGAAATACGCGCAGAAGAAGGTTGCTTTTTTGGAGGCCACCACGCGCCCTTCACGATTACGGACGCTACCACCCCTCCCACTGACGACAATAAGCAGCATCGCCCTTTCGCGCTACTCATGCGGCCAACGTTCCAAGCGGGTGGGGGGGTTGTCTCGTTCTGTGTGTGTGGTGCTCCTGGCAGCGTTGTGCTTTCAAGGCCAGTTTAGTTCTACCTATAGTTCGCGCTCACGCTTCTCTCCTTAGCTACTTGCTACGAGCCACTTTTTGGTTCGCGAATAGCCCGCAAAAGCGGGGTGTTTTGATACCGAGTTTTTAGCACAGAGATTTGTTTGGGTTGAAATTTAGGAGCCTCGAGGAAATGTTGTCGCTCTTCATTTTAAGAGCACGCATGAATCTCTCTAAAAATAGATCCTGAGCACCTTTCTGAGAACCAGTCTAAACTCAGAGCCACATGTCGTCATTCCTAAAATCCATCGAGAGATTTTTCAAGAGAGAAAACAGCTTGCTTTTGTGCTTTCACGTTCGACTCAAGAGAAATGTACTTACGTTACCGTGCTTTGCATGATGCACATATCCGTATTCTTATATATATTGATTTCATGCTATCAAGCACGACGCAACATGATGTGTCATTATTTATTCGACACCGTCACGCGTGCAGGAAGTGTCGAGACTCAATATACGGCTATCGTCACACTACCCACTACTGTACGTACCACACGCGTAGCAAGACAACCGACCGAAAGCACTTTTTCAAGTACGGATGAATTACTCCAAGAAGGCGGCATGTGCTCATCAGGGGACATCCTCATCCCCGGGTATCATTGGTGGAATATATTATGGTATAACGGATGTGGTCTAATACAGGGGCTATCTGCGGTATATCCCCGGGTTTCAAGTTGTATGAGGAGTGTGTAGGGTGTAAAACGGAACTGCTCCTTGTGCTGAGACATCGCACATCGCAGTCGTCCTTCTTCTCGGTCATGATTCACATCTCTTACTTCGCGTCGACTAGGGTGGCTGGCTCGCTCGAGTGGTACAGCTATGTGCTGGCCTCGAGTTTGAGCTAGGTCATCCGGGGCGTACCATAAGCATCAGCACCATGGTGGGAGAGTCACAACCAAACATAGCGACTGACGCGGTGGGCAAGCTTATTAGAGGAATGATGGACAATTTCGTGAAATTTTAAGTACTGTAAATTCGTAGATGAATCATGAATTACGTCAGCTGTGAGTTCGATTGATCAAATAGTTGATACTCAACTTTGCAAGAGCTGCGTAATGTGCCTTGTCTATACGCCGTGTTCTTGTTGAGGATATATAGGTAGTGACTCATGAATTACGTCAGCTGTGAGATTAAATAGTTGATACTCAACTTTGCAAGAGCTGCGTAATGTGCCTTGTCTATACGCCGTTTTCTTGTTGAGGATAACGGTAGTGACTCCCCTGGATGCTACTCGGGTCAACAGGACAATTTTCATGGTATTCGATATGGCTATCTATGGAGGTGGCACCTAAATCAGGTATCAGTACTCCCGAAACTTAATTTATCTTGGCTTTTTATGCAAGTCAAGTTTTAGTTGTGAGGTGGTCAGCACTTAGTCTACCGTAACAGTAGTATGTGTCTGGTGATTTCCTAAACTCTACCAGGCACCAGGTATACGCGGTTTGTCTACATTATTACTTAGTTAATGGTAGTGAGTCGTTTTTTGTGTGTTTTTCCACCTCTGGTAGGTCAGCGTGAAGACGTACACGGTTCCGACGCCCCGAAGATCCCACCGTTCAGAGCAGGGGAGAGTCTTACAAGGATTACCCTGGGCTGGGTAATGGATCGATATTTCATCCCTACAGCTCAGTAGTAGGGAACACCTTCACATTTGACGTCGTCCAGGTTACGGGTTCGAGCCTGACTTCGAACTTTTCTTTTATATATAATAGAAACGCTTGCTGCGCGTGCATCCCTATAAAAAAAACACATCTCCGTGGTTCCCCAGGAAATGAAACGAAGCGGGCAAGTCGGCGTATAGGCGTCTACGGTTCCGGCGCCCCAAAGATCCCGCCGTTCAGAGGGGAGGAGAGTGTTATAAGGATTACCCTTGGCTGAGTAATCTATCGATCTTTTATTCTTATAGCTCCAGTAGGTAACACCTTCACAATACCGGCCGGCGTCCCCGGTGGCTTTGTAGGTGGTCCGCGTGCCTATCAAGGTCAATTTCGTGTGTTCAAATCTCACCGAATGCATGTGCTCGTAGGGACTATTTCTTGCATGAAAAAATGATAAGCGGAAAGCGCGAGAGCGTGAGTTAGCTACATTCGATGAAAATCGACGAGCAGTGGGAATGCTGAACCCTATACGCGATAAAAATGAAGGCACGTACCGGGGGGGAGAAGGGACGGCACCTGTGACCACGGCTTGTCCAGAAGATCGTCGAGGATAAAACCTCCTACGAGTGGGCTGGAAAGTAAAAGTGATGATAAAAAAAATGTATATACCAAAAAAAAAATAACGGTATTCATGAGACCAGCAGCAAGAATGGACTTATATACAAGAAGCGTGTCCTCACCAGCGTCGACATTCCTGCGTCCTTCTATATGAGGCGCATCGTCACAATAGCTCACAGCCGCAGTATTTTTGGTTTTCATTGTGAAATTAGTTGCAACGTGGACGTATCCGAGAGATGAGGCGCGCGGGCTTATTGGCTTCTATACAGCTGTTTGTCATGAAAAAATGATGAGCGGGGGACAGAAGCGTATAGTACACGGTGCACCCAGCCGGCACCGAGGCACCGAGCAGCACGCAACGGGCAACAAGATGCCACCTGATGCTATGCGAGTGCAGTAGAAACACCAGTGCACGTGTGCACGTGCACGTGCGCCTGCCTACCAAAGAGTCCCAGAACGTCTGAATCCCACCGTGTTACGATTATTGGTATCTGTATCTTTATTTCTGACAAATCTACAGCAGTAGTAAAATTCGTACCCGCACGGTATATTGGATATCGTGCATCTTGTGCATGTCTGATTAATCTTTGGGACATGGAAGCGTGAGCGAGCGGGGTCGCGAGTGGCAAGATCGCCTAGCGAGGTGCAGCATGTGAGCTGCATTGTGGGGCCAACGAGCCCGTGTCCTCCTCAAACAGGAAACATCAGTCGCGTTGAACAACACACACCCAAGTACAGCCATTGACCCCTGGCCCCTGTGCACAAAAGAAAACATTACAGCATGAAAACCCGATGAAGGTTCACGTTTCATGTGGTGCTATATCTCCAATCTCGGGTGTGCTTGCGTGGCGATTGCGCTGTTGCCTGTTTCCCTCAGCCTTCTTCCTTTGGCTCAGAGATAGAGTTATGTGTGCTCAAGGACGGGCAGGCTTCACAGTTGGTGCCAGTTCGGTGGCGAAAGTGGTACGGCTTGCTCCCAAAGTTACGATGAAGATGAGACATTTTCCTGTGAAACCTGAGACTGGGAGTAGGAGAGTGGCAAGTGCTCCTGCCAGGCGAGGTGGAGGCTTCTCCTTTGCCCTTGGCTTCATGCTGGCGGCCGTTTCAATGCAGGTAACCAATGACAGGGTGTGCTGTGCTCCGTAGGCTAAATATTTGCGGCGTTTGCAAGGCCGCTGTTGGGCCTTCTGCGCGACTGACTTGTCTGCCTCGAACAAGTCTTGTACACTGGTCCAGCAGGATGCCCAGCAGGATACCGACAACCGAAAGGACGATACGATAGTTGAGAACATGAAAACATGAACACACCTGAATACTCGAACGTATGGCCCGACAGCAGACAGCAGACAGCAAGTCCTTGTTGTTGGCGGTGGCGTATGTGGCGGTGTTGATGATGGCGGTGATGGTGGTAGATGTGGTAGTGGTGGTGTTCTTGTTGGTGGTGTGTCGTCATGAAGCGATTCCAAGATTCATGACTCTACCTACACACGTGTTGGTTGTTCATACTGTAGGTTTCGTCTTTCATACTCCTTAATTTACGGGGGTCCATAGTAAATAGGACCTACGGTAAAGAGTAAAACCTATATATTTCCCTTTTTTTACTAACAATATGTGGTCCTATTTGCTATGGTCCCCCGTAATAATGCGCTTGTGGTTGCTGTGCTGTTGTTCATGTTATTTATTGTTGTTCATGTTGTTGGTGCCGCTGCTGTTGTTGTCGCTCCTGTCGTAATTCCTTATTTCCACCCAAAGGCAATTATTCAACTCACTAAGCGCAAGGGTCCATACTCGTACGTACTATTTTTTCTTCCTAAAGAGATACCCTGGTACCTGCTACTGACTGTAGTACGGTAACTATACCTATCATGGTGTTGTTCGGGTACTCACTCGCGGATTATTCCCGCCGCCGACCGCCTTTCCGCGCGGTTTCTTCGCCTGGGTGCGCACCTGCCTCGTGTTCCACGGATGGCGCCACCGATCCGCCCGATCCGCGCGCACGCATCCCGTGCACGGCCTCGACGTGTGGTTACGCCGCATAGAACTGCCTTGTCAGCCGTCTGTGAGTCGTGGTCACGACCTGATGCTCGATTCTTGAGTGATTATTTCGGCTGGGTGTTCTCGGACCTCAGATCTCCCGGGAGCGTGGGCGCCCCTGCAGGCGCGCAGCCGGGGGGGGGGCGTGTGGGGGCGTTCTGCTACAAGAATCACAGCCCCGCCAGAAGCACATGCCACCTTGTTGTCCTCCCATGACGTACGACATGAAATTTTGTTTTATTTTGGGCGACAAGCGAAGAGAAATACGACGAGTGCTCACGATAGATGTCACTCCGGCAGCTCAATCTACAGGGGATGGTGAGGGAGGATACATGCCGCTCTTTGTACTTCTTGATAGATACGTACCTACATGGACTTCCGGAACGTTGCATGGTCAACGTTGTTCGTCGTGCCAAAGGATCGACGGCCTACGTGCGTACCGGTTATTTTCGTTTGTTGGTGGGGATTTCCACGAATGTCGTGGATGTTCCAACCGGAGGTCCTACAAGACGTTTGGTAACCGAAAACAGAGTGACAGCAGCCCCGCAGCAACACAAAGAGCATTGCTGGCTCTGACCCGACCTCACATGTTATTTGACACTGAGGCCTCCCAGGAAGCCTACTAACGGCATGGACGAGGGCAGCCGATGCGCCGCAGAAGCTTTTGCGGTGCTCACCGCTCTGTAACCGTGTCTCCGTTCGCCGTCGTCGTGGTACGCCTTCGGTACGGGTATTCATACGTACATACAGTAAAGCGTATCGGGTACGTGATAAAAAAAAAATCTGACTGTAGTGGCCGTACTCGCAGTAGTGCGACGACGCCAACGCACGGGAGGGAGTCCGCGACGGCAGCCAAAATAAAGTATAGCAGTAGTCATATGTTTGTCGGATATGTGATCGGAGATCGTACCGTATGCTAACGCAGCTTTGCGAAGTTGAGTTTCAACCATTCAATCGGTCGTACTCACAACAGACGTATGTATACAGCTTTAAATATAGTACTACAGGTAGTACAACAGCGATCACTTTAATTCTCGGTAATCCCGTACTCCAGGTATTTCGTGGTGCGATACTGCGGATGCTGCTCATACTCCCAGTACATGCTGTATTCAGGTCTTCAGTACTGCTCATAGTCTCAGTACTCGCAGTATTCGGACGCCAGTACTCCAATACTCCCAGTACGAAAAGTACAAAACATTATGTACTGGGAGCATCCGTGTAAAATTGTGACATGCACGTCACATGTGAGTACGACCGATTGATCGATTGATACTCGACTTTGTGAGCTGTGTGATACGTCAGACGCGCTCGTCGGAGTTCTTCAAGACCTAACGGCCACGGGAGAGAGCTGCTATTGGACCGTCATGACTGAAAAACTCCAACACGCCATCGATTTATTCGTGTATGGATTAATCTGCGCTAAGGGGAACCCTTTTTTTCCGACACATCTCTCGTATACTTGCAACGAGTTGAATATGATGTGTTTACAGTATCCGCGAAAACGGCGGGTGTCTGCCTGCGGTGCAGCGCTCGTGATGGCGTCGCCGAAGAGGGAACTTCATGATAAGGCAATAGCATCTCGGTAGGTACAGCCCACCCGCTGAACAACAAAAGCACAAGCAGCGCGCAGCAGTCTTACATATTCGAGAGGCTACAACAGCATTCAGGAGCTGTGCAACAGTAGTCATGTCTGTGTCGGATATGTGACCGAAGATCGTACGCGACAAGCATCAGTACCGTGAAGCCGTCACTCGGATTCTGCGTGGGCAGTGTGTAGAGTGCTCCCAAGTCTTGGCGTCACGTCTGGCCTTCATCCTTCGCCACAACGCTACTTCATATTACGGGGGTCCATAGTTAACGGGACCAATTTTTTTTAGTAAAAATAGGTAAATATATAGGTTTTTATGTATACCATAGGTCCTATTAACTATGGACCCCCGTAATAGTGTCTTGGGCATGACGCAAGCCGGCGACTCCAGGCCGCCGGTGAAGTCCCTTGTGTAGTATATATATATTATTATATTATATATGTACAAGTTTCCGTGGTCACGAACTCCGAGCCGGAGAGCACACGCACACATAATTCCTATCCTTCCGCACTTTTCGCTTCAGTACAATTCGCTGAGCCGAACGGACGATGTCACACGATCCATCGCTGCAGCAGCCCCCCGAGATGGTTTTCAACACGAAGAACAGAAACAACTTGCTGCCGCGTCCACGATCCCCCCACCCCCCCGTTTCTCGTTCCGTTTCCCTTTCCTGCCAATAAAACTTACCACCTCGATAAGACGGCCAAACGTGTAATATACGGGAAATCATACGGAGTGCCCAGATGCCGGAGGTGTCTCTATTAGGAGTAGGAACGGTGCTCCCTCTCGAACGGGATGCCTGGTCAATGGTGAAAAGACTTGGGCAAGCAACAAATGAGAACCTCCTCGACCCCACCCTTCCCGTCCCGCACTCCCCGCCCCGCCCGCCCCCCGCCCCCCCTCCCCAGGCCGATCGCTGCTCCGCCTTTCTCCCTGCAGCAACTCCATTGGCGTCGCACCACGCGCATTATCCGTCTCTCCGAAGGCTAAAACCGTCGTTGTCGCTCCGGCCACCACCACTGGCTCCGTCCCGAGCAAAAGCCCGTGGCGGTATCGCGGGAACAATAACGACATCAGCAGTTGCATCAGCGGCGAACGCGATATCGGCGAGGGCAGGGTCGGCAACGAAGTTGCGTCGCGAGCGGGGGATTTCACTTTCGGCAGGTGCCGTTTCGCATGAAACCGACGTAGTTGTGATCGGCTCAGGGGTGGGCGGGCTGTCCGCGGCGGCCGTTCTTTCCAAGCACGGAGACAAAGTGACCGTTCTGGAGTCACACTATCTTCCGGGTGGGGTGGCTCACGCGTTCGAAATCGACGGTTTCAAGTTTGACGCCGGACCATCGCTGTGGGCTGGCATGTCGGAGCCGGGGACCAACCCTTTGCGACAGATTCTGGACATTGTAGAGGAGGAGGTCAGGGGACGAAGGGATTGGGGAGAAGGGGATAGGGGGGAGGGGAGGGCTAGGGAGGGGGGAGGGGGAGGGAGGTAGAGAAGGGGGAGGGGGGGCGAGAGGAAGATATGGGAGAGAGCGAGGGAGGGACAAGATAACGAAGGGAGAAAGTAGGGAAGGAAGGAAAGGCGAAAAGGCGAAAAAATGTAAACCGAAACAAAGAATGACGACGAAAACCTCTTCGCTGTAAATGCTCGCCTCGTCGGTGAGGGGTTGCTTGTTAACTCGCGCGCTAGGGGCGAAGCAGGGCCGAGCGTGCGGGGGTGGCGGCTGAGCTATTGACACGTTCGGTACCCCCCCCCCCCCCCCCCCCCCCCTGTTGCTGCCTCAAGCGGTGTGGGAAGTGAGGAGCATCGGTCTGCCTAAGGGCTTTACACGGCAAGGTGGGGGTGTTTACATTTGTACTGCCGCTGGCTAAACAGTATTGGTCGTTTAATTGGAGTGGGGAGGCGGGCGTCCCTTGCTTGTTTTTTGTTTCATCAACAGTTGGGCGGTCGGACGGACGTGTGAAGCATCTGATCACCACGGGGTGTGATTTGCAACCGGCGCGCCATGCGTGCACCTTTCAGGTTACACGTTTTTTGTCGCTTCGACAACCATGGCGCATCGACTCGCGCGTAAGTACATACGATGTATGCCTGTTGTGTGGAACGCCATTGCTCCCCCCACCCCCATCCCCGCCCCCCGCCCCCTCGCCCCCCCGCCCACTCCACACGACACATACACCCCACCCACCCCACCCCTCTTCACCTGCCCCATTCCTCCAACCAACCTATCCCACGCCATAACCCCCAGCCCCCCCCACCCCCACCCCCCTAGCCTATCCTCCTAACACGCCCACCTTCCCACCCCACCCACCCCCGCCCACCCCGCCTCCTGACGCTTTGACTGAGTAAGGTAGACTGGATAAGCTACGACGGATGGGGCATGCATGTGCCAGAGGGCTACTTCCGATTCACGACCGGACCGGACTCTTTCGTTGAAGAGCTCAGGAGGCTAGGAGGGGAAGAGGACGTTAGGCAGTGGTAAGCCCGTCCGTCAAGTCTGTCAAATTGTTCAAGTCAGTCAAGGCAGTCAAAATTAGACCATTTAGCCCGGACTTTTCACGAGAGGCATAGCAATACCTGGTGGTGGTCTTAGTTAGGGCGATCGAATGAAAAGCCGTCGGATAGTTGTGTTGTGTCGATGACTGTCGTCTTTCTTGCTTTGTAGTATATGCCTTCCCTGGTGGTAGTATTGAATAGTGAACGCTCGCCTAACGCACGGCAGAAATTCGCGTCATGCACGCGAGCTTAGTTGACCTGGTCTTCCTGTTTGACGGAGGTATTGTGTCGAATCCGAGGGTGGATGCACCGCGCCGCGGCCCCGGTTACGCGTCCGCTCACACACCACATACCGTACCAAATCCACCCAACCCGTCCTAACGCAGCCCAGGCCAGGCCAGTCAAGACAAATTAACCAAGATAACATTTACATACAAGAGAAAAAAAAAACAAAACCTCTAAACCACTAAACACCTAGAAAAAGCGAACCCCCCCCCCCAGTACATACTCGGAACCCGATATGTGGGCTGACGGTCTACTTTGTTGCCCCGTTGAGGCTTCTTTAGACTTGATATACTCATTTTAGTGTAGGTGTTCCCTTTCGAGCCCGTCTGCCAAGCCCGTCGAGGAGCAGAGTGCTGTCAACCGGCGTCCTTGCTCGGAACGCCTACAGTTTGTTAAACCCCCTTGCACGGAAATGTTAGGACCATTTGTACATCAACATGAGGACCAAACGGTGCTTACAGGTCCGTCCACCAGAGCGGCGTGATTTTCAGTGATAGGAGCTATTTAATAGCGCTCCTTGACGGCTGTCCTGTCCGGTGCGTCAAGGGGCAGAGAGCGCCGTCAACCCTTCCTATTATTTACTCTTTTGGAAGGTGTATCCGCCACTTTTGCGGGAGACCTGTGTAGCGTAAAAGGTCGGCCCGGCAGAAGCAGAACACTCTGCTGGTCGTTCGTCTTGTCTGGTCTATAGCAGGCTGGCCTTTCGACGGTCCGGGCTTATTCGGAAAAAATCGCCACCGAAACACACACTGCAAAGCCGTGCGAGCGACCGCCCCTGCTGACCTCGAGCCCCCCAAGGCATCGATGTTAGGGTTCGCGTTAGACTTGGGGCTACCAGGTAGGTCGATGGTCGGGATAGTCCGGGTCGAGGTGCAAGAATGAAGTTGACCCCCAACGGCGTGCAGAGAGTGTTTTTTGTTGGGCCATCTTGCATTTAGGGCGAGCCCTTGCAGGAAGGAGTTGATCCAGAAAGTGATGCCTCTGTTGCTGGCATTGGCGGCCATCCCGCCCCTAGCCCTGGTGGATATTTAATGAGACCGTTTTCGAGACCATTTTTTGCCGAGCGGGGCGCCCTCGGGCTACCATCATGTCATTATCAATAGTCTGCCTATTCGCGTACTGTCTGTCTGTCTGCCTGTAAACGTCGTGGTTTTTGCACCTTATCACTGATCACTAGAGCTGTACGAGGCCAATTTCCACTAATCCGGGATCTACAACGGGCAAGTCTTGGCTAACGCGTGGAACTTGTGTCGTCGCAAGCCGTGTCGAGTTGACCTCGGTGGCCGCGATCCTGTGGGTTCGAGGGCTTTGCTGCTGTGATTTGGGGGCCATTTGGGATTTTTCTGGACTCGAGAGCACACGACCCTGTCGTCGCTTATAATTTCTCACAGCACAGACTACTGCGGAAGGAAGTACCAACAAGGCCGTGGAGACATGTGTTCCGGACCTCTGATCACGGCGGGTAGCTGAATGAGTGTCGTGTGGGTCTCACGACCCATGCTCTGGACAACTGCTTGTTCTCGGTTTCTTACAACCCATCGTGCAAAACGCACCTACATAGATGAATTTCCATAAAAAAAACAAACGGACTCGAGTGCGGGAACTGTGCTGTTGCTTTTACCCGCTGCTGTTTTTTTACTGATTGCGAGAGCTATACGTGGCCCATTTCCACAGACCTGGTGTCTACAGAATGGGGCGACCCTGGGCTAACGCATGGGACTTGTTGGTCGCACGCCGTTCTGAGGTTGCCGCGGTTGCGGTGCTGCTATGGGTCTGGTGGTGTGCTTTTTCGTGCGGCGGGAGTTCGATGTTGTGTCCGCATGTCTCCTACGAACGCACAAGGACCCGCGGCATGTATCAGGCGGCCTTGTCTCATTTTCATGTCTGCTATTAAAAGTAGAGGAGGGAGTTTCTTGACGCCTGTCCGTCCGGAGTTGACGCCTGTCCGCCGAGGGGTTGACGGCTTTCCGTCGGAGAACAAGAGACCCTTCAACCGACTTATTTGCTTGGAACGCGCCTCGGCCCCTGCCAGGAGCGAGTCGACCGAGAAAACGAGGCATATTTTGAGGGCATCGGCTGCCACATCCCGCCCATAGTCCTGGGAGGTATTGTAGTAGTTTTTTTGTGCAGAGAGTCCCTTGACGACTGTCCGTCAAAGGGTTGACGGCGGTCCGTCAAAGGGCTGATGGCTGTCCGTCACAGATACACAATGCCGTCAACCGACACATTTGCTCTGAACGCGCCCCCTCGCCGCCTCCCGTTGCAGGAACGAGTTGACCGAGAAAATGAGACCTCTTTTACGGGCGTCGGCGGCCATCCCTCCACTAGCCCTGAGGGGCGACTACTGGGCACCGATAACCCTTCTTCCCTATCTGATCGACGCTTTGCGACAAGCGGGGAACGGGGTGCAGGTGAGATAAAGGCAGTCCCAAGCTGGAGGGAGGCGGAGAGCCGGGAGGAGGGTGGGTGGGGGAGGGGTGTACTCGATATTATGCTTTGCCATAGTCGCATGACCGTAGAACCTCGTATCCTTACCATGCTGGACCGGAGCACGTCGAGTTTTCACCGACCGGACAGATATTGCTTGCTCCAAGCGCGAAGCGCCTTGAGGTGTTTGGCAAGTCACACGAAGGGTGAGCTGCATCCTACTAAAAACCGCTTGTGAGGCGGACTTTCTCGCATATGGATGACAGCTTCAGTGATTTAATTTATTGTCCGGTGTGGTCACCGCCCGAGACAGCAATTGGGGTACTTTGTAACACCTCGTGGGTGCCTTTTCCTTAAACACAACGTGATCAATCATTCCCCCTGTGTGGAGTATAGGTTCTCCACCCCACAAAAATGATCTAACTCGATCGCCAGCTACAAAGCAAAAAAAACGGTACCTGGTTGGCAAGCTCACATAGTGAGAGGCTTGTTTTACAGTGTCGTTGCCAACCGACGCCGACCAACCTCTCTATATATATAGGCTGGGGTGCGTGTGGGAGAGGGAGAGATAGTCTGTGTTATTAGACTATTTCCCTTTCTGGGCCCCAAGTCTCTTTCTTCCGTCCCTCTCTCTGCATTTTGATTTATCAGGCTCTCCAAGGAGCGTTCACGGACGTTCTGGAGGGCACGGTGGACAGAGACAGCTTCCTTTACAAATGGCTTGACTACCTTTCCTTTGCTCTCAGGTGTGCATGATGCAGCGCCCGATGACGCCTCTCTCCGTCCTTGAGATGGTGACGACGTCACGGTTGTATTGGTGACGGGCATCATAACCCGATGCTGGCAGTGCCACAGCCTGATGATGACGTCGCATTCTGATGTGTTAGCGTCACCGCCTGGTCATGTCACGGCCTCATGACGCTGCAAGCTGATGATGACGGCGAACACATCTTGACGAGGCCACGACATAATCTCGTAAGGCTCACCGTTCGATAGTGCCGTTGACCGATGGTGTCACTACCTGATGACGGGACAATCTGATACTTTACCGCCACTATATGATTTCGTCACCAGCTGGTGGCGTCACAATGCTATATACATTACCACAGTATGATGACGTCACTGTCTGATAATATTACGAACGGTAATTTTGTGACGTCACGTCCTGATGACGACACCGTTTGCTACTACAACAGCAAAAAATGATGCCACTGGAACTGCTCAGCTGATTATTATTGATTATATCACTGCAACTGCTGCTGATCGGTGTTGCCGCTTGTGTATGCTGATGGTTGGCGACGCCACGGCCGCTACTTAAATTTGTCGAGGCCACTGTAGCTGCTGATGTTCGAGATGCCACTGCAACTGCTCGTGATTGATAATGCCACTGTGATCGCTGATGGTTGACGATTCTACCGCAACCGCTTCTATTTGATGGGGCCACTGTACCTGCTGGTGATCGATTGTGCCCCTCCAACTGGTGATGCTTGATGATGTCACTGTAACTGCTGATGGTTGATGATGGCTGCTGTAACTCCTGGTGTTTGAGGATCCCACTGCTTGTAACTGCTGATATTTGATGATGCCACCGCAACTGCTGCTGGCTAGTGATGAAGCCATCCCACCGTAACTGCTGATGCCTGGCGATGTCACCGCAATTTATGACGGTTGATTTTGTTTTCCACTGTAGCTGCGTACGGTTTCGTGACCACTGCAGCTGCTGATGGTTCATGATTATACCACTACAACCGTTGACGGTTGACGATGCCACTGATGATTCGATGGTGTCACTCATGCCGGCGACTGGTGATGCCACTGTCACCGCTGATGCCCGATGATGCCACTGCAACTGCTGATGATTGGGTCATGCCCGACACACCGTGCCACCGTGACTATTACTGATCCCTACTGTAATCACGGATGCTGTTCACTGATGATGAGGATGCCACTCAATGCCTGCAACACGAAACAGCGGCCTCCCCGCCGACGGAACGATGGCTGCGGCGGTGATCTACACGATCGGAGACCTGCACAGGCCGGGATGCATAATCGACTACCCTAAGGGGGGCGGGGGGGCGGTCATCGGGGCAATGGTGCGGCATTGACATGTGGAGGGAGGGGGGGGGGGGGGGAAGGGAGCATGGTGATAGTGCCGGGGGGGGGGGGGGGGGGGGGGGGGGGGGGGGGGGGGGGGGGGTACTCATTCTCATGCATGGCCGTAGTCGTATGACCATTAACCCTCGCATCCCTTCAGTTATAGTGCCGGAGGGGGGGAAGAGACAGGGGCGGGGTGTACGCGTTGTAGGGGGTATTAACGGCCTGCCACATATGTTTGCACCATTGAAGCACTACCTGCAGTTTCCTTGTCTCCCACCATTCATCCCAACGGAAGGTAGGGTGGGAGCGTTCTGCTCGGCAGTGCAAGTGCTGCTGACCGTTGAGTGCACTCCTAAATGCTGCTGTTAGGGGTAGGAATGAAGTTATTTTGGAGGTAAAAAAAAAGGCCGAAAAGAAATGTCGTGCAGCCGCTAGCTGAGAATGAAGCTCTTGAGAGAAATGGACCGATCCGCGATGGGGAAGTACATACCTCGTCATTACAACGAAATTATTAGTAGGGCAGCATTCTAGAGCAAAAAGCGCTGCCACCGAGCCTCTTCTACAGTAGACAAAAATCTAGCCGCTACCTTTGCTGCTTGCACGAAGCGTGCTGTTGCACGGCACCAGGCCCGGAACGCAAGGCAGCAGCGTACACACACGGAGGCGCGACCGTGAGGCGGACCAAACTTGTTTGGCGGCCCCTTGCGATCGGCGGTCGGCAGCATGGCGACGTTGCCTCCCCTGCGTGATACGCAGGGATCAAGTCGCAGGCTCTGACCCTGCTTTGCTGATGCTGTAGAAGCGTGCAACAACAAGATACCCAGCCGTCGACGTCGGTGGTGAGGTCGACGGCACTGCCCAATCCCCGAGGCAGCGCGCACCACGTCTAGCTCACGAGCATCTTGGTGCTGTGCCTGCAGCCGGGCTTGAGTCGTGGCAAAGGCTGCATTCACCGCGCACCTGAGGTTCTTCTCCGAGCTTGTGCTGCTGTACTCGCACACGGGCCTATCACCCCTGTCCAGGATTGTAAAACTTACATTTCCGGGTGGGGTGGTAGGTACGTGTACGAGTACGGCAGCACACGCTTGGAGAAAGGCCTCAGGTGGTGCGCGGTAGAGCGTGGTACAGCAACGCTCTTTTTCTGGAACATTTTGAGGCATCTTCTTGCAGTATTGGCGTCGCATCTGAAATCCAGGCGCGACTCGCTCCCGACTGCACCCCAAGGCTCTACCATGGATGCCCTCTGCCGTCGCGATGGCACCTTCAATGGCGATCGCTCGGCATGCGGCCACGCCCGTGTCCGGCACCGTCTGCCCGATACGTCCAGAAGCAAGTTATTGTGTTGCACTGTCTTTTTCCCTGTGCTTCCACGTGCGTATTTTCTTTCCAATTTCCCATGACGGAGTTTGGGTACGCTTTTCTTGTCGGCTTCGGGATGGATTCAGGCGCGGTTTGATTTGCCATATGTGTCGCGCAAACTCCCAACCGAGGGGGATTCTTCTCTGGAAATGTATGTCAAGTGGTTCTTCCCCAGAGATGAAGACACAGATAGAACCGAAAATGTTCGAGTTCCGCGCGTTTTTCCAGTCGGTCGGACTTAAAACTCAACGTAAACAAAGGCCGGTATTCGGCGCTCCCCTCTGCTTACATCGGTTTTCTTGTGTCTGTCGACTGCCTGAATCGAGTTCGTTTCCCTTCATGGAGTGATCTGCGATTCACTGCCATACGTGAATGTATCCTTGAAACCTAATAAATAGGGTGGCAGCAGTTATTGACTAGTCTTACAGCAAGTGTCATTTTCATTTTTTTTTACAGTTTTTTTTGTTAATATCGGAGTAGACCGGACACGTTATTGGGATATGTTGACCTCCATTCCCACGCCTAACTGTCATATTAACGTATGAATACCGGGTACGACATGGATTCCCCCCCTTGTTTTTGTTTGGTCCTGCTGCGTGTATCTTCCCCTCCTCGCTAAAGGTGAAGGGGATCGAGAAACTTGGGGGCAGGGTGCAGCTCAAGTCCCACGTGGAGCAGATTGTGGTCGAGGGGGGCCGGGCGGTGGGTGTGAAGCTTCGCTCGGGCGCCATCATTCGGGCGCGCAAGGCGGTCGTGTCTAATGCCTCCATCTGGGATACCATCGGGTACGGGAATAGAGGTCCTCCGGTATTGTTGGGGGGGGGGGGGGTTGCGCGCGGGATATGTCGTTGTCGTGCTTGGGTTTTGCAGATGTGTTTGGGGTGTTCGGCTCTGGGAATAGTAGGGGTGGTGGCATTAGTCGGAGATATCATGGTTGTGGTGGGGGTGCTAGTGGCAGAAGGAGCGACAACCAAACACGACCCCTTGGAATGTGACGGACGAAATTATTTCGGTGTGGTGCCCGACAGTTTTCTCCTTCCCGTCCCCCAACCAATATACCTGGTATATATAGGTTGGGTTGGCGTCGGTGTGCGACGACGCTGTAAAACACGCCTCTCACTACGTGGGCTAGACAGCCAGGGTACCGTTTTTTTTTTTTTTTGGCGGTTACCACGGCTGGCGGTCAAGTTAGATCATTTCTGTGCGGGGAGAACCTTCCCTCCGCACAAGGGGGATGATCGTATCACGTAGTGTGTATATGGTGAGGCACCCACGAGGAAGTTATGTAGTAAACCCGTTGCGTCTCTGGAAGTGACCACACCAGAAATCGAATCAGTTCATTGATGCTGTCATCCATATGCAAGAAAATCCGCCTCTAAAGCGGTTCTTAGTAGGATGCAGCTCACCCTTCATGCGACTCGCAGGACACCCCACGGCGCTTCGCGCTTGGTGCAAGCAATGTCTGCCTGGTCGGTGAAGACCCGATGTGCTCCGTCCCGGCATTGTAGGGATACGAGGGCCTATGGTCATACGACTACGGCCATGCATGATAATGAGTTCACCCTCCCCCGCTTCCTCCCAACGCCCCCCCCCCCTCCCACTACCCCTCTTGCCCCCCGCCCTCCACTCCCTTGTCCTCCCCCCCACCCCCACCTACTCCCTCCTGCCCCCCCCCGACGTGCTCCGTCCCGTTAGTGTAGAGATGCGGGGATCTATGGTCATACAACTACGGCCATGCATGATATCGAGTACACCCCCCCCCCCCCTCCTCTGCCCCGTCTCACCCCCTCTTTTCCTACGCCGACGGGTTTCCTAACCAATAGGCTTATTCCTGAGGGGGCGGTGGACCCGAAGTATATCGAGGATAGTATGGACACACCCGACACCGGCAGCTTCATGCACCTGCATCTAGGCATCGACGCGGAGGGTTTGGAGGGCCTCGACATACATTATTCGGTACGGTTTTTGGGCCACAGTCACGGTTGAGGGTATGGGTACGGTCTTGGTTGTGGTCTCTTGTGGTCACTGAGGTTGTGATTGTTGTAGTTGCGGCTACGGATGCGGTGACGGTGACGGGTATGGGTTCGGAGATGGCTATGTCATGGTTATAGTTACGGTTGCCGATGTGGTTATCTCTATCGTTGCTGTTATGGGTGTGGTTAATGTTATGGTGCCGGTTTTCGGTCACGGCTGTGGTTGTGGTTGCGGTGTTCGGCGACGGTTGCGACGATTGCGGTTATGGTTACGCTGTTCGGTTACGGATTTGCCTGCTGTTATGTTTATGGCAATGGTTGCGGTTTGGGGTAAGGCTGCGGTCAAGGTTTAGGTTGCGGAAAGCGGTTATAGCGGGAACAGCTGCGGCTACAGCTGCGGCCACGGCGCGGTTTCAGTTGCGATTTCGGTTCCTGTCGCGGCTATTTTTTTTTTCATGTCGGTTGTTTGCGGGTTCGGTTGCGGTCTTGCCTCCGCGTTTCATTTTGCGTTTCGATGCATTGTGTTTCCTTGTCGATGAAGGTTGCCAGTCACAGTTGCAACAGCAGTAGTAGTGACGCCAGAAGTAGTAGCCGCAGAAGCAGGAGCAATAACAACAGCAGCAGATCGCCAACACCCATACCAACCCCACAACAACCACCACCACCACCACCTCCGCCACTACCGCATCCCCCCGCTCTCGCCCCTCCTCATTCGCACGCTCGCGGGAACAACTCTATAAAAAAAAGGTGGTGGAGTCGTGGTCAGTGCCCATCGACGCCCCTCAGAACATGTTCATCGTGTCCATCCCTACGGTGCTGGACCCATCCCTAGCGCCGGAGGGGAAACACCTGGTGCACATCTACAGTGCAGGAAACGAGCCGTACAAGCTTTGGGAGGGGCTGAAGCGTGGTTCCCCGGAGTACAACGTGAGAGGTGGTTGGGGGGGGGTGGGGGTACTCGATAGGAGAGGTGTACTCGATCTCATGCATGGCCGTAGTCGTATGACCATATACCCTCGCATCCCTACAATGCCGGGACGGAGCATGTCGGGTTTTCGCCGACCAGGCAGACATTGCTTGCACGAAGAGAGAAGCGCCGTGAGGTGTTCGGCGAGTCGCATGAAGGGTGAGCTGCATCCTACGAAGAACCGCTTGTGAGGCGGATGACAGCTTCAATGAGTTAGTTTAATTTCCGGTGTGGCCGCTTCCAGAGACAGCAATGGGAGTACTATGTAACTGCCTCTTGGGTACCTTACCTTGAACACTACGAGATACGATCAATTCCCGTGTGCAGGGTAAAAGTTCTTTACCTTCACACAAATGATCTAACTTGACGACCAGCTGTAGGCGACCGCCAAAAAAAAAAAAAAAAAAAAACGGTACCCTGGATGTCTAGCTCACGTAGTGAGCGGCATGTTTTACAGTGTCGTTGCCAACCGACGCCAACCCAACCCATATATAATATATAGTAAGGGGGGGGGGGATACTCATTATCACGCATGGCCGTAGTCGTATGACCATAGACCCTCGCATCCCTACCATGCCGGGACGGAGCGCGTCGGGTTTTCACCGACCAGGCAGACATTGCTTGCACGAAGCGCGAAGCGCCGTGAGGTGTTGAGCGAGTCGCATGAAGGGTGAGCTGCATCCCACTAAAAACCGCTTTATAGGCGGATTTTCTTGCATACGGATGACAGCATCAATGAATTGATTTAACTTCCGGTGTGGCCACTTCCGGAGACAGCAATGGGTATACTGTGTAACTTCCGCGTGGGTACCTCACCATACGCACACTACGTGATACTATCACCGGTTGCGGGGGGGGGGGGGGGGGGGGGGGGGGCACTTCTTAGTTGCTTGCCTTCGTTATTTGACCGTTTTTTTTCACGCATCTATTTTCGCGGCGGAGCACCGTTGTACTACCTACTGTATATTCAGGATATATCTCTCCGAGGTGTAGAATGTTTGGACTAAAAAATACAACCTCATTCCCAGCCTTGGTACACCTCGGGATAGCGAAGTACCCCGACTGCCTGACACATTCTTTCTAGCCGCCAAAGCGTCCAGTCAGATGTATACGAAGACGCAGAAATCTGCGAATGGCCTCAACGCAAATATCTGGCGTACCTAGCCAACTAAAAGTAAACCGACTAGTCGGCGGCTAGGCCAACTCACAGCCCTGCCCTGCCCAAGAGGGCTCGTATGGAGCCCCTCCAGCACTTCCTTCTCGTGTTCATTATTATCACTATTATTACTGTTGTTATTGCTTTTTGTTGTTTCAGGCGTTGAAGAAGGAACGGGCGGAGTGCCTGTGGCAGGCCCTGGAGAAGATTATCCCTGACGTGCGTCGCCGGACGGAGGTCGAGCTGGTGGCCACGCCGCTCACCCACGAGTTCTTCAACCGTCGCTTTAGAGGTATCCACGATCCACGCGTTGAGACAGACAGATCCCTGATATGAAATAATCGGTGCGATCTACTCACGATACACCTGGTAACGTTGCGCTTATGGCGACCATCTGTCACCCATGACTTATCGTGAAACCGCCGCGGAGGGGTTAGATAGATCCCCCATTTCATGATGTAGATACTTCGAAGGATATGTATGGATTCTTGATACACGCAATCTGCACGACCTACTGTAGACATCGTGTTTTGCTGGTGGCGACGCCTCTCGCCCACGACGTATCCATTCAACCGTCGCTTTTAGAGGTATCCACATCCCAACACATCGGACAAGACCGGATCTCCGTTGCATGATCTGGATATCTCGGGGCAGATGTGCATTGTTGTACATAGATCATTGTGCTTTCACCCACGAGTTGTTCTTCAACCGGCTGCTTGAAAGGTATCCATCCGCGCATGGCAACGGACCAGATCCCCATTTAGTGATTAGATGTTTGGGGGCAGTTAGCTATAGCTCCCTGGTGACGTGCACGATCAGCAGCATCTACTGCTGTAAATCGTGTTTTGATGGTGGCCGACGCCTCTTACCCACGGATTATTCAGCCGCCGCTTCAAAGGTATCAAAGCTTTGGATCCCGCCCGTCGCCCGCCTCCCTGCGTGTTTTCAGCGGAATGTTCTTGTGCCACTTTCTCGGCATTGCACTTTCCCTTGTCCCGCATGCATACTATGGGAGGTCAGGGAGGGGAGGCGGGTCGGGGATACCGTTTCGTGTCCTCGATTTTTGAGAGGAAAAAAGCTGTATATCTGGGATAAGGAAAGCAACCGAACATGTTGATGAGTGACCCCGCAGAGCTAGTGGGGAACAACGGGCGGCGACAACCATCTCAACGATAGCGACCACAACAGCAGCAGCAGCGGCAATGGCAACAGCCACAGCCACAGCGAACAACAACATACAGTGACAACAACGTGAAGCAGCGACAAACAACGACGGCGTTGTTTCGCAACACTGCTGTGACGAACACGCCAGCTGCAAGTTCGGCCGATTTCACTAAATAGTCGATACTCCAGATTTTTTCAACCTGCGTGCAAGCACTCCAATGTAAATATGCCAGAACGCCTGTTGCTGTGATTCTTGCGTCAACTTATCGCCAGATTTCTACTATACCTACTACATGCTAGTATGAATACGAAGTATCGAAATGGCCCGTGGTCACCACACAGGCCTCAAGAACTCTACTGTAGTTCATTAATCAACTTCGAGATCAAGCCAGGGCAGCTCTCGCTAGGAAACAACTCGCGCTGGTGGTGGACATTTTGTAGTTAACAGCCGTCAACCGAGTCCGCTGGTGGGAAGAGGCATTTCAACACAAGAAAACAACGAGCATTTTTTCAATCCGAAGGCGCGCGGATCTCCAGCTTCAGATTCTCTATCCTATACGTATGACGAGATTTTCGGTTTCACCCGGCTCAAAAAATGGTTGTAGCGTACCCTATTACCCCTCTTGGGACCTCAGCGGGGAAATATTGCCGTTGTCAAAAGTGTCGATTGCAGCAATGATCACTGGCGTGGTTGAGGCAATGATGCCGCTCGTTGTCCGGGATGCAACGCAACGAGTCGTACCGGACGGGTTCAACATAATCCTCTACCAGTGCTGCTTGCTGGGCGCTTACACGCAACGAGTCGTACAAAACGGGTTCAACATAATCCTCTACCAGTGCTGCTTGCTGGGCGCTTACGGTGCTAGCAGATCGCTGAAAACCAAAATTATTTTTTGGTTTTTGGTCGCTTTTTGGGGGTCTCGAAGGGGTTGAGACATGCCCTACGAATGCATGCTCCATATTTTCGGCGGCCGAGTCATGCTCAATCAGGTAGCTAGCGGCCGCGTCGTCGTGTCAAATTGTCAGCTCGACTCTGCTTGCAACATTCTATTTCTTTTTATATAAATACGTGGACGACGAAAAAAAAAAACGAAACAGGTTCCTACGGCCCGGGATGGAGGGCAGGAGAAGCGGAGTTCCCCGGGTGCGTAACGCCTCTGAAAGGTCTCCTGCACTGCGGAGATTCGACCCTGCCCGGTCTCGGTCTGCCGGCGGTTGCCGCCAGTGGAATGAGCGCAGCAAGGTGAGAGGTCGCCTTGGGATTTGTTTTTATTTGGTATGTTGGTTTGTTTGTTTGTTTTTCATTGATGTGGGTTGGTCTGTGGTTGGGGCTGTTTTGTGTTATGGCTTGTGGTTTTTGGTTCGGTGGGTGGTGTGTAGTATGGGGTTGGGTTTTTGGTTGGTCATGAGGTTTCGTGCGTGATATATGTTGGCTTGCATTGGATTGCAGGGTTTTGGCTGTCTGTTGGTTAGGGCTGATTCGAGGTTGGGATTTGTTTCGGTTTATGGTTTGGATTGGTTTTTTTTGTGTGGCTTGGGGTTGGGTCGGGCTGAGTTGGTGTGTATACTACACGGGTGTGGGTTGGTTTGCGCTGGGCCTGTTTGGATTGGGTCGACCTGAACCGGTTCCGTTCATCTCGACACGGTGTTGGCTGCTTTGCACTGAGCTCAGCTGGCGGTTTGATTTATTTGGGCTCACGTTGCGTTTTGGTTTTCGTTGTGATTGGCCAAACGTTCTGGCCAGCGATTTGAATGATTCTTCGTCGCTTGCTGCCCGACCGGGAGAGAGGGGCCCCTCTTTGGCGCATGAGTTTTTGTCTCGTCCTTGAAAGAGTCGCTTCAGATGCAAATGTTAGAGATGTGAGCAGACATCCGTGGGTTCCACATTTTTGTTGTTGTTGTTTGGTAATCTCTCAACCCCTTCGCTACTACTGTTAGGGGTGGGACTGAAGTATTTTTATACGCAAAAAAGTCACAAAAAATGTCAGTAGCCGTCAGCTGGGAAAAATGAATCTTTAAGAAATTAACCAATCAGCGCTTGCGAAAGAATGGACACGTCACGAAAAAACTCTTCAAGTGGTATCATACATACCAGGTATCACGTACCAGGTACCAGGGTATATAATGTATGGTACGAGAGGAGCTGCAGCGTGTCGCTCGAAAAGGCCGGATGAGCACACAACAAAAAACACCACGACGAGTGCTTGAGCAGTAGTGCACAAACCGGCGCGTGAGCGTGAGGGGAATTACTGGTGAACCCTCCGCCTCGATGGCTGACAACCCGCAAGTACAGCCCCTACCGAGCCTGGTTAAAGGTAGACCTGCTGATCCTGATGCGACTGCTAGCGCTATACTGACCCGGCTGCTGCTGCTGCTGCTGCTACTGCTGCTGCGGTGCAAGATGTTCCCATCCACAGCCATCGAGCCCGATCGCGGCTGTCCCACGCCCCCGCGATACCATGGCGGACAACAGCATTCGCTCGGCACACGATCGCCGACGCCTGGTGGACAGTACGACCCATACGCTGCAAATATGCCTCTCGATTCGCCTGTGCAATGGTTTTCCTTTTCATTTTGCGGCTTGGCCGAGGTTCGTTCTGGTTTTGTTTGAATTGCCTATCAAGAAATTGGTTGTCATGGTCCCGAAAAGTGACTGAAAAGGGGCGATTTTTTTCGCCAGATCGTTCTCTGCGGATACTATGTCGATTCGAGCGGGGTTTGTTTTGCTGTATGCCGCACATCCCAATGCAGAGTATGTCTATGTCTACCCACTACTCAAAGCACGCCATAGAGCAAGAGGCAGAAAAAATAGAAAAAAAACATGTTTCTCCGCACCTCTTCGTCTATAAAGACGTCAATTTGTACTCCAGTGCTAAAAAAAAGGTAGTAATCCGAACAGTATGTGCCCTGTGTGGGGTGTCTGGATGAGGTCAAGATCGACTTCATCTCCACTTCAGAGAAATGTCATATACAAGTTCACTATGCATCCGCACTAAAACCAAGTAGTTCGGGGTACGGCGGTAGTTTTACTTTTTCAGAATTTTTAATATTTTTTGGCTGGTCGGTTCAAATAGCCTGCCGTTTTCTTGGGCCAAAACAGGCCTCCAGTCCCACCCCTAACTGTCGTACAAATAATACTATAACGGGGGACCATAGTTAATAGGACCTACGGCGCACACAAACACCCATATATTTCCATATTTTTTACTAACAATCTTTGGTCCTATTTACTATGGCCCCCCGTACTAACATGCAACTCTAAAACTCCCAAGTATCATTTCCCAAAACGCGTACCAGCTTCGGATGCAATTGAAAAGGGGTTGTAGCTACTAGGGTTTGTAATTTTGCTGACTATGAGTCGGCGGCTAATTGTTTGTTGGCCAAGTACTGCAGCTGCTGTTGCTGCGTGTGTGGGTAAGGCGCGGGACTTCCAGGTCCCTTGCCTCTGACTTGGGGTGCGTTTGTTTGTGAGTCGACGAGTGATGTTCATCGGTACGGAGTGCTGTAAGCCAGTTTGTTGGCTTACGTTTGCCACGCAATCTATTAGGTATGGCGATTGGCGTGTATACCAGCTCGTAGCTGGTGTGTACGCCTAGACTCGATTGCCGATGGCCGGTCAATACACAGTCAAAATAAATGTTCGAGGCAAACGTATAGCCACTGTTTGGTGACTTGTACGAGAAGCTTCAATAGAAGAGAAGAAGATGTGGTGACCCCAAGCCACAGTGTTGATTCATTTGCTCAGCTGGAAGCTGATGATGGTGAGCAAAAGTAGAGTGAGCTCAAAGGGGAGCGATGCGCGTGTGCGCTCACTGCTCGAAGCAAAGGACGACCCCTACAAATTCGTTCAACAACAAAAATAGGGAAATACCCTTGCATTCAGTTCAATATAAAACAACACGGAGACCCGCAATTCTACTGCTAAAAACAATAAAACTTGGGGTACGTACTCATGACCCTCTTGTAGCCTATATTGTTACTTCAATCACAACTAAAACTATGCTACTGGTCCCGACGGGATACTGAAGATACCCTGTCCATTATTTACCAGTGCGCACGCACCAGGTACTGCTGTACATGTGTGCTGCTGGCTGTAGATTCTGTACGTACGTAATACAGTAGATCCACGATGCGCTGCTTGTTATTGAGACCTATTATTATGCAATATGCACGAGTGCACAGCAGTAGATATTATTGTAAGACTGCTGCTGCTGTATACTGCTACAGTAATACTACTCACAGACTGGAAAACTGTCCGCGGTACTTAGAAATGCGTAAATGTATACCAGATGACGCAAGTGTTATCGAGTAACGACTATTATGGCTACTGACAAGTACCATCCTTAATACCTCCTCCCGTTAAGCATACACTTTCTTACTCTGCGTTACATGCTAAAATTTCTCCAAAAGAAACACATGCAACATCAAGTGGTGATGTTGCTATTGGGAACAAACACTATGTACCATGATGTACCTACCGCATGAGATCCAAGGAGTGGATTCAACACGTACAGGACAACAAAATAACCGAACATAGAATCGTTCTGTTCTTCTATACTGTTTTAACACCTGCTTGTATGAGATGGGTGTATACCTAAATTATGGTTGCTACAGGAGTACCTGGTAGCCTTGTGTTATGCAGCAGCGACTAGATGATACTGGTTTCTGCTGTAATAGGTGTCATCCCTAATACGACCCCTCGATGCGTTAACACATCGAACTGAACTGGATTTTGAAATTCAACTCTGGAACAATGTACTCGTTGCTTCTGCGTTACATGCCATACTTCAAAAATGCACGCAACAAGGCCATAATTGTTGCGGTGAAAGTATTCAACTTAAACTACTGAGAGCCAACTCATTCTGTTAGAATACCCGGGGGTTACACAAAACTAGCTGATGTAAAATATCCAGCTCTGCTACTTTTCTGCACATGTTATGCAAGCTTAGCTACCAGTCCAAGAATCATCAAACCGTGAACTACATTCCAGTCAGATAAACGACAAAGGAATACTAAATATGTGAAGTAGTCTAAACAGTAAATTTGTTCATCATTCCGCAACAAGAATAGGAGTGAACAAACTATTAACGTTCCTGCCGCCCACAAAACAAACAAAGGAACATGTTTTGGATTCTGCCAGCTTAACGCTGTAACAAGACATACTGTTATCAGAGACATCCCCCTCGTGTGTGCTAATCTCCTGTTTGGACTCATCTAGGTGGAAAGTTCTCCTGTCATACATCCTGAAGCTCAGGAGATGACGTACTCTTTTCAACTACACATTCGAACCTAATGATTCGACTTGGTTACAATGCACCCTTACTTGGTACTGACTGCACTTTATCTTTAATATTGCACAACACCGGTCATTGTACTGCACTGTAGGGAAGATGGACGGGATGCGCTACCAATGAATGCAAAAGGTCCAGTGATCAGTTCGTTGACCCAACGAAATAAAATTCTTATCCGCCCCGTACAAATTGAACATGCGACAACCTACAGCTTCGGTAAGGGAGACAATACAGTTCACGCTTCCAGTGGCTTGACCTTGTTGGTGTAGACGTCGGTGGCCGTCCGATGTGCTTGGTCCGTCATTCCTTGCTTAGGACTTGAGGCTCAACTTATGTTGAAGTTGGAGAGGTAGTCTTTTACTTTCCCTCAAAACTGATTGTCGTTTCAGCTCCGCCTCCACTTGTTAATTAAGCAGTCAGTGTCTGCTTCTTGGTCCCGATGTTGATGGGCTCTCCGTCCAGCAAGAAGATGATCCCTCTTTTTGGCTTGCGGTTGTACACGAAGGCCGTAGTCGCCAGTGGTTCTTGATCGTCCTGTGTCGATGCCACAGATCCTGTCCCGGGGTTTGCCCGTGGTTGTCATTCCAGCCAGACGATGATGATCCAGCTGATGATACGGTGATGCCAGACGATGATCCAGCTGATTCAGATGATCTGGTGATCCCAGATGATGTTGATCCAGTGATCCCAGACGTGGATGCTCCGGTGATCCCAGACGCTGATGTCCCGATGATCCCAGATGATGATGCCACGATTATCCCAGATAGATATTGATGCTCCGATGACCCCAGATGTCGATGATCCGATGATCCCGGGTGAGGCTGCTCCGGGAATGAATGGCATCGTAGTGTTTCGGTGGGGATTTTGATCACCCAGTTTTCCTCCTCCGAGATCCGAAAAGGGTCTCTATTGGTGTAGGCGAAATCCACACACGTGTCCGGGGGGTCTTCCCCCGATGCCCTCTTGGCGTGCATGCTTTCGAAGGTCTCCTCGACGCTTGGATTGTGTACCGTACTGGCGGTCTCATGATGCGGTGCATTCAGTGTGACTCCAGCCAGAGTGGAAGATTCAACCCCCCGGGCGAAGCAGCAGATGCGTCCCAGGGTGAAAAAGAAGATGTAGCTCCTGATGATGATGACGACACTCCAGCTTGTTGCGGTAGTGTTCTAGTCTCTGATGATGGCGTTCCGGTCCCTGATGAGGAATCTTTAGTCCTTGGTGATGGTGTTCCGGCCCCTAGTGAGGATACTCCAGCTCCCGTCGATCATGCTCCGGCTGTTGTTATCAATGACGTGTCCTCTTCCAGAAGGTTGCTTGCGGACGGCTTCTCGTCGTCGTTGACCGGAGGTGATATCGCGCTCAGTACAGTGCCGTGACTTTGCGGCGGGTAACGTTCCGAGTCGTCGTGAGATGTAGTCTTGTGTAAAGAACACCACTTCTGCTCAGCTTCATCGTTGGATCCTGCCTTGCAAGGCATCATGATCTTGGAAGATTCCTTGTTGTACTTGTTGACTAGTTCTTGAAGAGCCCGCTGACCATCCCGGCACGTACAAGTCGAGTAGTCAGCAATCGCCCTGTCAAAAGACGCCTGAGCGCCCGTGCCGGTCGTTTCTTCTGTTGGTCGGGGTTTCCCTCTGATCAGGCTTGCAACCTCTCGGCGCGCGACGCTGAGCACTGCCGCCAGCCTCTTGCGCCAATCGCGAAAATCCCCTGGTTTGTCGCCGTCGGACTTCGTCGGTCCCTTTGATAGCATTGGCGAGGTTGCCGCTGTTGTTGTTGAAAGCTGAGTCCCCCATGATGATGAGTAGTACTTGGCCAGGCGGTCTTGTAGGATACTACGCCAGCAGTACCGTATGTACAGCAGTATCTCTTGGAGTGGCTGCCGCACAATGCTCGGGGATCCCGAGGCTTTTAATTTGTCGTACGTACGTATGATACAGCAGTACAATACTCGACTTTGGGTCGAGATTTTGGAGTCCACACTAGCTTCGTATGAGAAATATGGCACGAGGTGAAATGTACACACACCTTCAACAACGCAGTGATGCTCGCTGGGTATCGCGCATAGATGAAACAGTCCTGACTGCAGTAGTACGGTAGCAGTTGATAGCAGACGCCTATCTATGCGGGACCCTCTGGATGCGCGCAGTGTAACTGATACCGCTCACTTTACGTTTGAAGTTGGTGTTGTACTTATATGATTCTACAGCAGTAGTACGAGTAGTGCACTCAGGTACAGTCTTAGTAGTACGTAGCTACCAGTACTGCTGTGTGAATAACTTGTCGTATCCTCCTCGCAGAAACTATTGAAAAATAGTTCTCGTTCCAACAAACAGTCGTGTGGGGTCACAGACCTACGTGAAGTGCTAGTGACGACTGCAAAAAAAAATAATCTCTGTGGGGCCGACGACCCTCTTGGAAATTTATAGACGTTCAGCGCTCCTTTGACTAATATCAGAATACTTGTCGGGAGTTAACTTCTATGTCGCTGTAGTAACGACTGTCATGTAATCTCTCTGGGGCCGATGGTCCTCTTGGAAATTTATAGAAGTTCAGCGCTCCTTTAACAGATAGCAGAATGCTTATCGGGAGTTAACTTCTATGCCGCTGTAGTACGGACTTTCAAGCAATCTCTCTGGGGCCGATGGTCCTCTTGGAAATTTATAGAAGTTCAACGCTCCTTTAACAGATAGCAGAATGCTTATCGGGAGTTAACTTCTATGCCGCTGTTGCTCAGAGTGACTGAGGCTTATGATCCACGAAATCGCCATACCTAATACAATCATCATAGTAAAGAGCCGTGGAGTCCGGCCAAGGCGTCTGCATTCTTCACAGCCCTGATTGTCACCCCTCTGGGACTTGAGAGGGATGGAGTGGGGACAAGACAGAAGGCGATTACGGTATCGACTGCTGACTGGGTTGGTAGGGAGCTGTTAAAAACGTTTGGTGCCCAAACTACGTTGCGGAGAGTCGTAGATAGCATGTGCACAAAACGGGCGCTGCATGAACCTACTCGTGCTCGTGCTGCTGCGCGCTGAGTCTGCACCACAAATTAAAGGTTAATACGCGTAACTCTCCGCCTACCATGTTCTTTTGCGTCATCTCCGGGAAGAAATACACTCTTTTTCGGCTTTGAGACAGAAGAAGTACGCTTTGTGCGTTTTTGCGTTTGGGCATTAGTCTGGTCTGGGTATTTAGCAATTTTCGCATTATTTTATACGAAAACTAAACACGTCAGCTGTGGGTTCAACCGATCGGTCGATACTCAAGTTTTTAAGCTGCGTGATAACCGTTTGCACGTTTTCCATTATTTCCCACGCGTTGTTTATAGTGGGGGAAACATTCTATGGGAGGGTGCAGGGGGGTTACTATGTCGTTGAGATTGAGCGCAGAACATACATATGTTTACGTTTTCATTTTGTTTTGTATTTTTTCTTCACAAACTACATCAGCTGTGAGTTCGCCAGATTGATTGATCGGCACCCGTCTTTTCAAGCTGCGGCAGACGCTGGCCGTAAGTGTCCTATATTCCTCGTAATATATATATACATATATTTATAAGTACTACGAGCTGGGCCAGCCTAAAACAGCTTTTGAGTTCGTCCGTGCATATCTCATGAGCGACGACGAAGTAGTCGGAGCTGAGCATTCTTGATCGCCTAATCAAAGCGGTCATGCACGCCTATGCTGTGTGCTGATTGAGCACGTTCGCACAATGCTTTCTTTTTTCGAGTAGTTTATTGAGCTTTTCCAGCGAAAAAAAACGTCTTTTTGTAACCGTTTTTTTTTAGGCGGCGAAATATATTTTTCGAACAAAAGCTTGAAACCAAGCAACCCATCCCACATGGCACCTCGTGTGATAAGCACACTCCAGCACCAATACGAGCGCGAACAGCATGGCGTCCAGCTCGCCTATGAGTACGGGCACGAGCGGCCGCCCGCCGAAGACGTCCAGCATCCACCATTACGTGGAAGGTGGGTCTGGGAAGCACAGGCTCTGGGTCGACTTCACTCCAGCGACAGGAAAGCCATCGATTTTACGAGATTTGATACCCATGAAGAGATTCCCCACGCAAGCGATGCCTTCAGGACCAGCTGGGAACACAGCGTGAAAAGCGTACCCGCCACGTCCGCCGTGTGCTAGGGTCGACACCCGCGGCGGAGATAACGGAGCTACGACCAGGCAAGTTCCGCACGCTTTGTGTGTTCGCGGATATCAATTTTTGAATCGTATTTTTTGTGTTGAATTTCGTGCTTGGAATTTTTTCTCTCCTTTGGACCAAGATGGGCTGGAATGTAAAGACCGTTACTGTATCATAGTGAAGACCATACTCTCCTTACATTTCGTCCAGATTGGTATATATGCACTGCTGTACGTGAACCTAGCATACCGCTTCGTTTTACATGCCGTTCGCAATTGTACTGCTGCTCGTACTCGTACAGTGATCGTGCTGCTCCCTGCCCGTGCGTTGGGTTGTGCGCGTACTGGCGTCTCTGTTCTGCGTGTATACGTTGGTGTGCAATCTTGACGTGCAGCAGTGCGTTCAGTGGCAGCACGCGCAGGCAGCAGCAGGTGCGTGCTGCCGTATCGGTTGTTGCAAATGCTTGCACCAACTCGTGCAGAATCGTACGGTGGGCGCCCGCAGTGTATACGAACGACGTACCTGGTACGTACTGTCGATATTGACGCCGCTCGTGATTCCGCTGTCCGTACGTAGTGTGCAACCTGCGCTCCTGCTTGCTTTGGTGTTTGCATTGAGACCTCACACAACCCCCCTGCCCTCTTGCAACCGCCCGCGACACCCCTACAGGGAAATCTCTCAACAGCCTCGGCTACCTGAACCGCGCACAAGCGAACCAGATCAAGCGTCAGCGCAAGTGTGGCTTGTCCTTGACTCGCGCACAATTTAAGGTGGCAACGTGCATGTCTGCCCGACAGAGGCGTTCCCTTGTGCGTAGTTTCCACGGGAGGGTCGCGAAGCTTAAGAACAACTTTACCAAGCGGCGCCGCTATCTCAGCCACCGGATCTACAAGCTTCAGGTGACCATTACAGCTAACTACGATAACATGGCGCGCCTCGTACGGACGTTGATCTCAAATCGGCTTAAGACTCTGCTCGCGGACGCCACGCGACCAAGGTGACGAGGCGGCAGATAAAAGCGGTCAAACCGAGGACGAGAAGGCAGCATGAGGGGGCAAGGTATTCGACGCGCAGGGCAACCGTTTGGGGCATCAAGCGTACACCACCCTGGAGGTACTTAAGAGGGAACTGCTTTGTTACCAGCTGTAGATGAAACCCACCCAGGAGGCAGAGGCTATTGTTGCCAAGGTGGTATCGGGGGTAGGTTAACCCAAGACAACGTCGACACCGACCACAGGCCAGATTAAGGAAACCAACGACGCGGTGTTTGCTATGATGGACAAAGCTTCACTTTTTCGTCATGAGGATCCTGCAGATCGCGGTAAATGTGGCGACAACGACATTATCGTATTCCGCGTCGACGATTCTTCGGTTGGTCGTCGACGTCCGGAAGCTAGGTGGCTTCCCGGCCTGCGTGAGGGGTATGCATGAGAGGGACTGGATGATGTCGGAGGAAGACCTTAAACTGCAACTAACGACGTGGATGCTGACGTAAACGCGCCTCACCGGGCGGATGGTGCAAAAATACGTCAACGAAAAGCTGGTCGTGAACGAAGGTGGGAACATGAACAGACTCGCCACGTACAAGCTGGGCTTTCCCATCTCAATGTCTACGATCCATTCGTGGATGATACTCTCGCGGTGCAAGTCCCAGCGGGCCACCCAGTCGTTCTACTCTGACGGTCACTAGAGGAAATATGTGGTTGAGAGCCGCGTCGAGGTCAACAGGAAAAAGCGAAAACTTGCGCTGCGACAGCCGTTATGGTTGCTCGTGGAACGAGCGTCAGTATCACGGGAGCGGTTAGCGCAGCTCGACACCCTCAAGGAAACAGGCGTGGAAGTGTCTGCGCGGGGTATACAATCGCGAGATTGGTGGGAAGGTGTGCATCGGGTTTATATGTTGACCTGCTTTTGGATGGTGGTCTGCCTCACTTACACGTGTCTGGAGTATGATGTGCCTCGCAGGGGACTGCAACGGCAGCATCAAAGCGGACGTTGTAGTGCCCACCTTCTGGCCCAAGTTTAGCGCAGAGTTCGTCGAATCTATCCACCGAGCTTCGGGGCTTGGGCCAGAAGGTGGGCACTACAGCGCATGCTTTGATACTGCCGCTGTTTGTCCCCTGCGAGGCACATGATACGGCAGACAAGTACGAAAAAAGGTGCGCCACGTGGGTCAGAACGAAAGCGTCTGCAAAGCATACGCTCGCGAAGGGAAGGAATGGGTAGTGCAAGGGGTGAGCGGCATGCGCAAAAAATTGGAGGGCCCCGGAGAGGTATTGTCAGATTTCCAGGACGAGAAACGTGGGCTTTGGTTCGCCACTAACGGACGAACAGCTGCAGATGAACTAGGTCCGCAACACTCGCGACCAAGAACTCCAGGCCAGAAGTCCAAGGGTGGGTTCTGGGGGTACCCTGAGTCCGAGGCGCAGGTGGAAGACATGTTGGACGTCCACGAACTGCTGGAACCAGACCTGCAAGTGGTCTGTGAGGTGGATCATTCGTCAGGGCATGCGCGGTAGAGAGAGGATGGGTTGCATGTATCCAAGATGAATGTCAGATTCGGGGGTAGGCAAGAATTGTTGCGGCATTCTGTCATGACGGAGGGGTTCTAGGGGCCTGAGGAGGCGGTGACGTACCTCGCCAGCGGCAAATGGAGCACCGAGTTCGGCAGGGGGGCCATGAAAGTTGACTTGGAGCCGAAAGTGTGCGACACACAAAAATCATGACGTTTGCGTCTGATGCCGCCCCCTCGCTTTACGAATGGGACGCCCCACGCCACGACACGTCAACACGCGCCACTCGTACGGCCAAGGGCGAGGTCAAGGAAGGGTATGCCGGTAAGTCCAAGGGGGAGAAGCAGGTACTGTGAGAGCGAGGGTGGTGGAATCCTGGAATGTCGGCAGCAGCAAACCTCAGCCCAGCGATGAACATCGAGACGATCCTGAGAAAATTGCCGGACTTCAAGAACGAAAGGACCGCGCAACAGCATGTGGTGGAGAGCCGGGGACATATTTTGTTGTTGTCTCCGAAATGCCACCCGGAGGTGGCTGGAGTGGGGATCGAGTATTCCTGGGGCATGTCCAAGCAGAAACTTCGGCGGGAGATGAATGACGAGGTGCCGAAACACTTGCACGACAACATCGAGAAATCGATGTGAGCGTCAACTCTCTTGACGCTCGGGCGAGTGCGACGATTTGCACGACGCACTCGAGACTACTGCCGGACGTACCGAGAGATCGAGCTGAGTGGTAGGTAGACCCGTGCGAAGCAAAGCAGGGATCGAAAATGCGCGAGAAACAAAAAGTGCACTGGAACATAATGGACATGGAACCTGTTTTTTATCGATGGTCAATGAAGCGGACTAACTCGGGTATGGACGGGGGGCAGGGGGGGGGGGGAGGGGGCGGAACGCGAGTAGACATACGTGGTGGTTTGTTTTCTTGGGTGGTGATGGGTCGCGTCATTCGACTGGTGGGTGTGCGATCAGACGCTCGCATTCGTATGGTTTGCTCTGTTTTGTACGACTCGTATGTTGAGAGCGGCTGCGGTAGTTTTTTGCTTGTGGCGTGTTGGTGTTTTGGGTTTTATGCTGCAGAAGCACGCATGCTGCATACTCGAACCGTAACATGTGACCGACATTGAGACTGGGACCTTCACCAACTATGTCGTAATTAATATATCTGTCTTCTGGTGCTGATTTGTGACAATTTAACCTATAGAGCCGGCTGTGCAGCGCTGCTGGCCCCGGGCATCTGCTGAGTTCAGGGATGTCAGTTTTGGATGTCCGCCCCTTAGCGATCTTACGTGAGTTCTCACTTGATTCTAGCTTGCTACAAGTACCACTGTTTCCACGCATCACACACGCTCGTACTTGGCCGCCAGCCATAGAGCAGGTCCGACTGGTTCGTCCCCCCCCCCCCCACGACTCGTAAGCAACAATTTTCGCACTCTTCCAATGTAGCCTGTTTGCCATCGCGGCTTTCCCCCGGTTTCGGTCGGGGGGGAATCGCCAATGTGGGATTCTACCATCGATTTTGTTTTTCACCTGGAACTTTATGCGCGTTTCTTACGGACAAGACAAAGGGATTTCTTACTGCACCACTACTTTTTTTTCCGTCAGCTTTGATCAAAAACTCGTTTCGGTTATTTCTTCAATGTGCCATAGCTCCCGAGAAAGAGAAAGAAAAAAGTGGGACGGCAATCACTCCCTCGGGAAGACTATGATGAAGCACATGACATTATTTTACAATCAAAATATACAACAAAGGACTGAGAATGTGCCCAACCAACTATAAAACTGGTCTTGACTAGCCCAGCCCGTAGAGGTTGGGGACCCTCTCGGGCCGCATCAGGGTCAACAGGGTCTTTCTTTTCAAAGGCGAATTCAAATGTTCGTTTGCTTACCGTAGTCCATACTATATTTAGGCACTATTTTTTTATGCTCTCTACCAGGTATCTTTTTTCCTGGCCCCGATTGCCTCTCTTTGCTTCGCCACCACCAACGATCCGCCTCTTTTCCCCTATCCCCTCCCTTTCCGGTGCCGAACAACGCCTCGCGATTTTTTTGCAGCACCCTAACGCCTGTGTGGAAGCAGCTAGGGCTGCTCTGGGACATGCAGCGGAGGGGGTTGATCGACAGCAAATTCAACGACTTTTAGGTTTTTATTTAGTTGCTGACTTTCGAGTTGGGGATTTATTGGTTTTAAAATTTTAGAATTCTGAACCTTGAACTTTTAATTTTGACGGACGCTGACTGTTATCGGTTACTCTCGCCACTGTTTTTCGCTGGTTCCTGACTTAGTCTGGATGAGGATGTTAATTTTCATGCTGTCTAGGTGTTTTCGCTAGCCCCTGGTGATTTGCGCTGGCTAGGTGATGACTTGCTCTGATATAGATGCCAGGTTTATGAATAGCATTGACTGGTGAGTTACACGGACTTATGGGGCGGTCTTCATGCGGAAGTTCTGGCTCATATTCTTGCGTTTAGCATGTCGATAACCGACCCCGACTTTTTAATGGAGACATAACCTATTGCATCGTCAGTCAACCGGCGGGCGATTCCGGGGTTTTTTTCGCTCGTCGTGTGATTCCGGCGAATCGATTTGGAGTTGTGTGGTAGGCACAGAGAGGCATGATAGCATCGGTCGTTCATTTTAGCATTTCGTTTCGACGTTCCTCATGAATCGTTGCTCAATTGCATCGACGATCAGCCACCCGCCCGGAGTACGATGGCCGTGTTTACGTGTTTATGACTGGGCCCAGCCTCTGTATAAAGCTGAAAAAAAAATTGCTTGAATCTCAAACCCGAACCCGTACCTCAAACCCTAATCCCGACGGCCTGGGCAAGCTCTCGGAATGAAGGTGGAAGAAGGACCGTGTGTACACTATCAACTGTGTTATCCAATCTAAGCCAAGTGGTAAACGCTAGTATTCATAGGTTTATTCGATGCCGTGCGAACACGACTGCTCGTGACGGTTTTCAACTGTAAGGTGGGCGTTTACGTACTCTGCACAGCGCTTCCTTCAAATTTATTTCAGCGTGTCGGGATTCCCTCATTCCGTCGCCGTTGCCTTACCACAGTGTACCCAGTAAAATATCCGCCTCACGGTTTGCTCGTGGCGAACAACGAGAAGAGTTCCCTGTTTGGAATCCTGGGTTTTCTTGCTGTGGAGAAGAGGCCAACGATATGCGTTGCCCTGCGCTTCGCCAATATACTGCCTACTTTTGAATAAGAAGGTTCGGTTGCCCTGGGTGTTCGTATTATTTCTGTATTGAAAATCGTTCATGAGTACGGGGAGCTTCAATTATTTGTTGCACGTCATTTGTTTTGTCGCGTAGAAGACACGATAAAGATATTGGAATCATGTACCCACTGCACATTGTCTGGTGGCAAACGTAGTGTCAAAGTGGCTGAATCACGAGAGTGACCGATGTTTTAAGCTTATTTGTGTGACGGCGAGCGAAAGAAATTTCCACGACTTGCCGCGGTGTCTAGAGCGGAAAACACAATATTTTACTGTCCGATATCTCTTTTGCAGCTAGCTGCTTGTTGGTGCTTCAGAAGCTGCTGCTGAGCTTTGGCCGCCGAGAGCTTTGGCCGCGATCGACATATACATGCTTCTTCAGGCTGTCGCGACGGCAGATATCTAAGCGACAGAGACGGACCGCACCACCACCACAAGCAAGCAATTAGCTAGTTGCTCCTGAGCAGCAGCTCCTCTGAGGAGTAGCTTAGCTGCCGCCTGCCGCTGACGGGGGAGATTTTTTTTTGCGGCTGGCTGCTGCTGTGCTGCTTCTGCTGCTGAGCTTTGGCCGCCAGCAGATGCATGAGCGACTACAGAAAGAGAGACAGCACCACACCACCACCACAACAAGGAGCTGCTGTCGTCGCGATCACAGACGACCGGCCGAGATTACCTGGTACCTACTGCTGGCACGATGGTGATAGCTTCCGACAGGCCGACTGAAGTTGTATCATTTCTTTGCTTCATAATTCAAAGAACAATGCTGACCTATTAATAGGCAGACTTGAAAGAGTCAGAATAATTATTTCCAAGAAATAAAAGGCTGACTGCGACAAAACAGTTAAACGGCCCACGACAACTAAGGACGACAACCTACCCTTCTACACCAGGCCGAAACAAGACTACAATAGCTATACTACTGACGTCTCCATACCCACACGACCCGCGGTTCCATTTTTGCATCCAAGCACATAGGTCACCCCATAGCGTTCGGGTTAGGGTTAGAGTTCGGGTCGGGTGATCAGCGTTTACTGTATAAGCGTGCCTGGTATCTCCTGCTGTCATCACTTCTTTCATCTGAAAAGCCACGCAATGAACAATAAATAGCATCAACACCAGTAGCATCTTCAAACAAGCAAAATTCTACTTAGCAAGTATCTGCGTCGCGAGAGAGTTTCCATACCTCAGTCCAACCTTGTATTAAATGGTAACACCTAGGGAACAGCGGGGCAACCCTTGCCCTGCTCTACAATAGTTTACTGTCCGACATCTCTTATCGCCCATCCGTCATTAAATATGAGGACACGTGATGAATCAAATCAATTTTGTCCGAAATAAGGACGGAATGAATTACAATTGATAAACACAAGTATTTCTACCAAAATGAACTATATTTGAGCATCCTTAACGTGAAATCTACAGCAGCAGCCAACCACCCAGAAAAGTAAGCGCGTGCTGCTGCCCTATCCCGACCGTGACGAGATAGGTGCAGGCAGCAAAGACAGCAACCCCTCCATATACCACGTCCATTTGTTGAGGCGCTTCGCGTCAAGAGTGTGGTGCTGAACATCGGAACCGAAACCGATTCGGGTCCGGTACAGGCCTAAAACCGCGATATCCGATGAACAACCATATGTATGTCTCAGATGGGATCGGATCGCCGAAATCTCCATTGCTGATAGGATCGATTATACGTGAGGCGAAACGTACGGAAATAGAAGCCGTATGGTACTGCGGAGGAGCGTTGATTTCTATATTTTGATACCTCATGGTACAGTTTTTCTGCCGAGGAGCGCGACCCTCTCAGCGGAGCGGGGGTGGGGGAGGGGGGGGGGGGCGTTAGCGCGGCATCCCCTGCTCCCGCCAGCAGCCAACACGTTTTTATCATATATCGAGACAAAACTATTTCTCGGTTTGAGATGACCGATACGACTTCGGATTTCTAGAAAATTCCGACACGATGTCTACTACTGTACTAATAGTCGAAACCCTCCGGGATCCTCTTGAGCTGCGTTGGGCGGCGACCCCCTAGCTTTACCCAGGGTCTGTCTCAAGAAATCCGAAGGTGTCTGTCTGTCTGTCTGTCTGTCTGTCCATCTTTCCAGTGGTCTAAAGTAAACACTATACATACTTCCTATTATTAATACAAACGTGAGCAAATAATACTACAATCGAAGGACCCTCCAATCGGCAAGATATTTTTACACAACGGCCGCAACCTGCTCTGTCCGTCTATGTACCCCCCTTGACCAAGAGGCCAGAAGCACAGGTTTTATTCCCGTGCGTGTATGCCCGCGGCAGCGGGCAAGCCCTTTACTTTTTTTCGTGTAGTCAGGCGTGTTTTCCTTTTAATTTAACACAGCAGAACAGCGATATAGCCCGCAGCAATGCCACCCTGTCCGGGAAGGTAAGACGGTTGTCGGGAAGAATATTCAGACCCAAGCAGTTACTTACATATCCGGGCGGAGTTGTCTGTAGCGTAGCATGTTAATACTCAAAAGTTCTTTGCATTATCGGGCTATGAGCGTATTGTATGATCTACCTGAAAAGCTCTGAAAGGTTTATAATCTTGGTTCGCGATCGCCGAAAAAAAATGCCGATCGATCGATTCTCACAAAAAAAAAAGCGAAATAGATTTTAGCGGCTGATACTGCCCTCTCAGACACACCAAGTGTGCTGGCAGACAGTATCTGTACTACTTTGGCCTTGATTTTACGCCTCTCTCGGTGGTGTCTTGATTAAACACCACCAATCGATCCCATTGCGGTGTTTTGAGAGTTTTCCGCAAAGACCGCGGAGGCGTTCCCATATCGGGAAACTATGCTCTGAACCTCAGCAAGGAACCGCCACCTACAGCTCATTCCCTCCCTATACCATGGACTCTCCACGCAGCACTGATCAGCTACGTCGCTACGCTTCAAAATATTGAAACCTAGCACCTGCGCGCTTCAACACTACCGGCCCTATACCAACCACGCCCGGTCGTTTGTCGAGCTTGACGGATAAAGGCAAGTTCAGGAAAGCTAAGATTTTGTTTTTTCGAGAGGCATTCTGAGCGGACTCTTGTATGTACCGTTTCTGGCCGTTTTAAGATCGACCCAGAAAGACGTCCTTTTCTTACTTTTGTCTTCGGCGGCAGAGAAAGAAACACGAAACCATTTCATTACAGTATGCTATTCTTCGGACGGGCACAGAGGGACGGACGGACAAGAAAGTAGCTTCCAAAAATAGAGACCTCACCTTAACACCTAGAGTACCTATTAATAGTAGCAAGTACGTCAATCACCAGCTCGCTTCCACTTCTCTTTATTTCGCGGGTCGAAAACATTCAACCCCAAGCGCGCGTACACTACTCAGCAGAAGGTTAGATGATCGCCTTTTTCTACTTCTCCGACCAACTACTTGAACAAAAAAAAACTCTCTCTTTTCACTGCCAGATAAGTGTTTTTTTTTGCCGCAGCCTGGCTTGTTACTTGAATTCTTCCAGAATTTGTTAACTGTCTGAGCTTGGCGTTGTGACCGCGGACCACTCCGTAGCACAATTTGATGGCGATGGGTCCGTTTGATAACAATAACGACAACCAAGTGAACAGCACTCGTCGGTAAGTTGTAATTGAAACACGAAAATTATTACTATCAGTATCAATCTTAAGGCAAAGCACCACCACGCACATTCACTACAACGACAATATGATACACACAAAACGAATAAAAAAGAAACATGGTACCTGATGCTATTAATAGTATACTCTACTCTCCAAGCAAGGTATTCTACTGTATGTATATATATATGAAGGCAAACCATGCAAGTGCTCGTCGACTTTTCTGGCGAGCCCGGCTCGTCACTATCACTCGTTCTAGAGAGCAAGACTCGCCACGATCTATCCGTGTGGAGAGCAAGGCTCGTCACGTTATTTCGTTAATCTACCTCCCCCCTTCTCTGCCTTCCACACCGCGACCCCCCCCTTCCCTCGGGACAAATACTTGGACAAGCTAGTTTTGATACCTTCTGGCAGTAGCAAAACGGCTAACCAATCAACCAATTAACGAAACCCGAACACACAGAACCAACCAACCAACCAACCCACGATTACGTGCATCGCTACCCACAACCCCGACCCGCGAGCGACACAGCTACGACCACCGCAACCTCCTCTTCGAGCTAAGAGCGGTTCACCTCGAAGTAGCGCAGTCACCGCCGTCGAGCCGTATGAAGGGGCACCCAGCACAGGAGGCAAGACCCAGTAAATCGCTCAATAACGCACGCCCTCCCGTCCCTCATTTCCTCCCACCCCCTTCCCCCCCCGTTCCCGTTCCTCCCTCCTCTTCCCCAACAACCCGCCTGTCCCCCCCTGTACCAACGCCACAAAATAACGTAGCAATCTAATTTTTGGCGGAAGCAATGCCGCTACCCTTACCCTTACCCCCGGCCCCACCCGTCGCTCCGGTAGCGACACCGACCCTGCTCCCTCCACTCCCAGGTTTATCCTCGTCCGCGCCGGAGAAGAATCCAGGCAATAGTGGAGTCGCGAGCTTACCATTGCTGGCACCCAACCGCCCAACACCACCACCACCACTACCACCGCCGACACCACATCCACCACCTCTACTACTACCACCACCACCGACAACATCACCGCCACCACCACCACTACCACCCTTACCACCACCACCACCACCCCCTACGCCCCCACCAGCGCCGCCTTTGCCCTCCACCGCGTGCGCCGTAGCCGCAAGCGCCGTAGCCGCAGGCGCCGTAGCGCTTCTAACGCGAGCGGGAGCGGGAGCGGGACGAGGGGCGGCAGCGGCAGCGGCGGCAGCAGCGGCAGCAGCGGCAGCAGCAGCGGCAGCAGCAGCGGCAGCGGCGGCGGCAGGAGGCTGACCTACGGCAACGGCTTCTCCAGGCGAGCTACGCACAGGTGGTGGAGAGGATGACGGAGAAGGCGCTGCACCGCCCACCCCCGCCCCCGCCCCCACTCCCGCTGGCACCACCGCCGTCGCTACTCCCGCTCTCGCCCCAGCCCCCGCCCCCCGAGGTTCAACCCCAACCCCCACTTCGCCCGCGCCCCCCCCAACTTCCACCACCCCCCTAGACGCAACCCCCACCCCTACCCCTGACTCCGGCGCCACCCCTGCCCCCACGCCCTCCGCTCTCGGCCTCTCGTCCGCCCCACCATCAACACCACCACTACCCCCACCACCCCGCCTCGCCGCAGCAGCAAGAGCAGCCACCCGGGCGCGCCGCAGCGTAAACACGCAGCGCCCGACCCCCAACGCGTGATAGTCCAGCTGTCCTCTGTCCGGATGATTACCTACCTGGGCCGCAAGGGCGGAGAAGCACTTGCGCACCCTGGGGGTATCTACGCGGTGGGAGCCGCCACTGCGAGGGTAGCGGTTTCCCAGAAGGTAGCGGGTGAGGCAGTCGAACCCTGTTGGCGTCCCGTTGCTCTGGCAGAGGTTGGTCAGCTGACGACGGCTCGCCTGGTTTGGGCAGAGGGGCGCGGGGGGGGGGGGGGGGGGGGGCAGGCGGGGAGGAGGGGGGGGGGGGGGGGGGGGGGGGCGTACTTATTTGTTGCTTGTCTCAAGTCATTTGGCCATTAACCACGCATCCCTTTCGAGACGGAGCACCGCGGGTAGGAGGAGGAGGCGGGAGGCGAGGGGAGGGAAGGGCGAGATACGGCAGCAGCAACAACAACCGCACTACAGTAGCATCACCACCACCACCAACAACAACGCCATCAGCACGAACACAAAAACAACGACAAAAACAAACACAGCACGATAACCCAACACAAACAAAAACAAAAAACAACCCCCCCCCCCCCCCCCCTCCCACCCCTCGGCACCTCAACCGCCTCCGTCGTCGATCACTCACCACCAGGTACCCCGAACCCCAAGGAGCGGGCTGTACAGCGGCGCGTACTAACGCTATCACGGGGCCCGGCGGCTCCCCCGCATCATCGGCAAGCTTGCTCAGGAAAGCCTTGGCTTCCTCTTGGTGAGCTGGCGGCTCGCTATCTTGAAGCTGAAACGCTGTTAACACAAGTTTCTCGGCGGCCTAAGTTGAGCCATGAAACATGGGAGGGATGGGAGGGAGGAATGGGGGGAGGGACGGAGGGAGCCGCGGGATGAGGCAAGATAGGAACTGAGGATAGTGTATAAAAAAAGCACAAAAGTGCACGCGAAGGAGTACGTTCGCCGCCTTGGGAAGGGTGAACAAGTATTAATAAAGTATCCTGGTATGTGGGAGTCGGCTGCTCTGACATGAAGAAGGGAGGCGTATAGCGAAAAGTACGTATATGTGCGCCTCTCCAGAGAAAAAAAAAACATACGTCTGGGAAAAAAAAATCTCCTATTGCCCGCCGCCACCACCCCACCACCGAAAAAAAAAAACAACACCTTACGCCGCCTCCCCACTCCGCACCTGCCATTGCCGAACAGGAGCCAGGAACCGCGGGCTAGCACCCCCCGCCGCAGCGTGCGCGTAGATGCTCGTCAACACATCCGAACCAGCCTCCGCCCCGCCCCCCGCCCCCCCGCCACCTCCCTCGAAACCCACCCGCCCGTCCAACGACATGCCGTTTGCCATGCTGGTGGTGGTAGGAGTGGTGGGACCTCCCATTCCAGCTAGCAGAGCTTTACAATCCCCTCCTCTTGCAGACCCCACCCCCGTCCCGTCACCCCCATCTCCACCCCCCCCGCCACCCGATGCTTCTTCTGTCGCCTCGGTGGCAACAGACAGCGGCCTACCATTGCCGCCGACGTCCACAAACACCATCGATTCGTGCTCCGCGTTGGCGTCCGCAATTGACGCCTTGATCGCGGCCGCCGCCGCCGCCGCCGCCGTCGCTATTCTTTTCCGCCGGGCTCCGTGCTTCCGCCACGGCCGCCGCTGCTGCTTCCGCCGTCACTCCCGCCGCCGCTGCCACTGCCGCTGCCGGTGAAGGCGGCGCTAAGTCAGCACCGCCTCTAACAGCATCGGCACCCTCCCCCATACTACTACCGCCACCGCCACCGCCGCCCGCACCACCTCCTCCAGCAGCAGCGGCAGCAGCGGCAGCGGCAGCAGCAGCAGCAGCAGCCTGCGCCCTGACCACCGCGGCCTGCGCTTCTACCAAGCTCTGTGCCACCCGTGACGGCGACAACCCCTCCTTTCCGCCGCCCTTGTGGGCATCGGAACCCTGTTGCTGCTGTGCACTTGACGCAAGATGACCCCCTCCTGGTCCTCCTGCTGCTGCCGCCGCCACTGCGAGCCGACCCCACTGCCCTCCGCCCAGCCCAGCAAGCGCCGCTGCCGCCGCCGCTGCCGCACGAAGGTCCGAAGGGTGCCGCCTCCCTCTTACCCCAAGAGCAGCTGCCGCCCCCGCTCCGCCCCTGCCTCCATCCCCACCCCCACCTCCCCCGCCGGAAAACGCCTTCCAAGGTGGGCCGAGCACCTTAACCTTAGCGGCCGCCATAGCCGCCGCTGCTGCCCTCGCAGCTGCGGTTGCCTCCGCCTCCGTGGGCTGCTCCGTCTGCCGCCGCTGCCACGCCTGGTGCTGCAGGTCCTGGCGGTACTGTTGCTCTTGATGGTGTTGAAGCTGGTGGTGGTGGAGATGCTGGTGGTGGTGGCGCGGCTGCTTTCCTTGAGATGCTGCTACCGCTGCTGCTGCTTCTGCTGCTGCTTCTGCCGCTTCTGCTGCTGCCTGCCCCCTCTCGCCCACACCGCTCCCCGCGCCATCCCACCCCGGCGTGGAGGGGGAGGGCAAGGAGACGGGGTCGGGAGCGCAGGTACCCCACGCGCGCTTCACCGACCGCCGGTGTTGGTAAGGCGGAGCCGCCGCCGCCGTAGCCGCCGCAGCAACAGCTGCCGCCGCCGCTGATGCCGCTGCTGCCGCCCCCGACGAAGCATGCTTACCGATGCTGTTGTTGCTACTGCTGTTGGTGGTACCGTTGCTATTGCCGCCGCTCGCGAACGCTGCTACAGCCGCAGCCGCGGCCGGCGTAGTCGCCGCCGACGCCGGTAGCGGCGGGGCCGGCGCTATCGGCGTCGATTTCGCTCGCGAATCCCCGCTCCCGCCCATCATCAGAGACGCGAGCATCCCTGTAGCCCTTCCCGGAAGCGCCGCCTTCTCTCTCGCAAACCCGTGGGTGGCGGCGGCGGCGGCAGCATCAGCAGCAGCAGCAGCCCCAGCAGAAGCACCACCACCACTACCAGCGGCAGCAGCAGAAGACCCTCCTCCTCCTCCTGCTAGCCCGTCGCGCGATCCCATCGCGGTAGACGCGGCAGTAGTAGAGGAAGCATCAGGGTACCCCTGGAGCGCGGCCTGAGGCGCAGCAGCATGCCGCGCAGCATGCGGCAGCACCAGCCTTTCCGGCGGCCTTAGCGGCGGCGCCGCGCCCGCCGGCCTCCAGCCACCACCGCCATCTGCTTCGCCACCACCGCCCCCTCTCGCCGCCCCCTTATAATCCCCAGCACCCACCTCCATGCCTACATCAATCGACAGGTCCGACGGTTCCGCCGGGGGGGGCGATCTCGCCTGTCTCGGTACCGGGGCGGCTGGTGCGGCGGCTGTGGTTGCCACAGTGCCCCCGCGGTCTGCGGTAAAGGCTGCCGCGCCTCCCGCTAATACCGTGGACGATTGGGGGCCGCGATGGGGAGGCTAGGGGGAATGGAGATGGGAAGAGGCGGGAAGAAGGGCGGAGAAAGGAAAGAGGGCGGAGGTGTTGGAACATGAACTGAGGGCGCGGGTGCACCGGTAAGGGCCAGAGAGAGGGGGTGGGGGGTGGGAGGGACACTGTGCGAAATATCTGTCAAGCATGAAAAAAAAACAATAAAAAAAGAACAGAACGCCTGCGCTGTATTCGTAACGAACTATTTAATACACAGACGGCTACTTTCCAACGCCTCCTGCAAGCGAAACAAAGCCAGTCACCCCCAAAATATCAACAGACCAACCCCCCCCCCCCCCCCCCCCCCCCCCGTCGCCTCCTTCCTTTTATCACCTCACTATTCCCTTGCACCACGCTCCCAAACCCCGGCCCCGATCCATTAATACAATTTCGGTCACTGTTAAACGCCTCCTGCAAGCGAAACCCAGTCAGTCACCCCCCCCCGGCGCCTCCTATATATTCTCACCCCCCCATTCCCTTGCGCCACACTCGCAACCCTCGACTCTGACCCAGCTGCCGCAGCCGCCGCCGATGCCGCTGCCGCGGCTGCCGCCGCTGCCGCCGCCGTGTAGTGTCCATGGGGTGCCGATGTAGGAAGAGGGGGGGGAGGGGGAGAAGAATACCGCGTCGCTAGCCCCACGTTGAGCGGCGATGGCGGGAGCGGGAGCGAGAGCGGAACGCGCTCGCTTTCCTTGCAGATGGCGACGAAAACGGCATCCTGCGTCCGAGCACGGTGGTGACGCGGAGGAAGGGAGGGGGCAATAAAAAACAAGCGGGCACGAAAAATACACAAGACAGAAAACAATGTATATCCCGTACCAAACAAAAGCCTAAACCTGAGGAAGAGAGAAACACAGGGGTACACACTTCATTCACCCTGAAGCCTATCCCGAACCCCACTAACGACCGCCTGGTAAGGCTTTCGGTATGCAGCTGTCATGCTGCCATGAAGACTTACTGCGTGCGCACAAGCAAACTGCGTTGTTTTGGGAGGAGGGGGGGGGGGGGGGGGGGGGGGGGGGGGGGGGGGGGGTACTCGGTAAGAGAGATGTACTCGATCTCATGCATGGCCGTAGTCGTATGACTATAGACCCTCGCATCCCTACAATGCCGGGACGGAGCATGTCGGGTTTTCACCGACCAGGCAGACATTGCTTGCACCAAGCGCGAAGCGCCGTGAGGTGTCCGGCGAGTCGCATGAAGGGTGAGCTGCATCCTACTAAGAACCGCTTGTGAGGCGGACTTGCATATGGATGACAGCTTCAATGAGTTAGTTTAATTTCCGGTGTGGCCACTTCCAAAGACAGCAATGGGAGTACTATGTAACTGCCTCTTGGGTGCCTCGCCTTGAACACTACGTGATACGATCAATTCCCTTGCGCAGAGTAAAGGTTATTTACTTAGCAAAAATGATCTATAACTAGACGACCAGCTGTGGGCGACCGCCAAAAAAAAAAAAAAAAAAAAAAAAACGGTGCCCTGGATGTCTAGCTCACGTAGTGAGCGGCACGTTTTACAGTGTCGTTGCCAACCGACGCCAACCCAACCCATATATAATATATAAGGGGGGGGGGGGGGGTGTACTCATTATCATGCATGGCCGTAGTCGTATAACCATAGGGGGGGGGGGAGGCGTACTCATTCGTTGCTTGCCTCAGGTCATTTGACCATTGGCCACGCATCCTCAACGAAAAGCCTGAACACCTATTCCTACTCCGAATAGAGATACCTTCGACATGAGGGCGCTCATTACGTTGTTTTGTTTATAGTAGTGATGCTAGAATAAAAAAATGCCCGCCACGGAGCACACGGCGGGACCAGAAAACAACAACAAAACTTGCCTTATACGGGGGACATTGCGGGACCGCAAGTTACGTTCAGCTACTGACTGGCCTACCAGCCTACCAGGTGTCTTATATTGGTCAGAAGGGATACCCTATTAGATTGATTCCACCAAAAGCCTGCTGACTTAAGCAGGCTATGAGTAGCTGGGTTAAAATTAATAACCTCATCAACAACGAAATATACTGCTGACTAAGCCGGGCACGAATGGCTGGGTTAAACAAATACCCTCCTCGCCGAAAAAACGTATACCTAGTATTGCTGACTAAGCAGGCTACGAATACGTGTAGCTGGGTTAAACAAATACCCTCTTCACCAAAAAATGATATACCGGTGCTTGCATATCGAGCTCGACTTAGTCTCGGCATTGACCTCCCCCGAGGCGAACCCCTCGCCAGCCAAGCACTACTGGTCAGTCCGGAGGAATGAACCTTCGCTTTTGGACCCGTCCTTCGATCGGAGGATCACTTTCTAGGCCCGTACATACCTATGATAGCAAGAAAAATTCTGACTGTCGGGGGGGGTGGCTCCTCGCTGAGGTCCTGTGCAATCGCTCGCCACAGATGGGATCAACTACTATTACGGGGGACCATAGTAAATAGGACCAAATATTGTTAGTAAAAATAGGGAAATATATAGCTTTTTGTCTGTACCGTAGGTCCTATTTACCATGGTCCCCCGGAATAATAGTGTGGTGTGCGGAGTATATAGTGCCGGTTGACGCTAAAGTGCCGGTTTTGTTGGCAGGCGCATACATATATACCCGCACGATATATCGAGGGGGGGCATCACAGGTATCTATCTCAATATCATTGGCCTACCATTTTACAAATAAACGCGTTAAAAAAAAATACTTCACACCTCAGACAGGACAGATCATCTAGAGATCAGATAGATCGTGATTTATCGGTAGATCATCCAGTTCCTCGCCCGCCTTTGCCAGAGGCTGTGCAGGATCTGCATGCATATCGCGCTATTACGGGGGTCCATAGTAAATTGGACAAAAAAATGTCAATAAAAACAGGTAAATAGATAGGTTTTCGTGTATACCATAAGTCCTATTAACTATTGACCCCCGTAATACACACCCAACCCGGGAAAAGTGCGCTACGATCACGCAGAATATGCGGGCCCCACGCGGCAACATGAGCAATTGTCCTATTTACGGGGAGCCATAGTAAATAGGACCAAACATTGTTAGTACAAACAGGCAAATATATAGGTTTTTGTGTGTACCGTAGGTCGTATTTACTATGGTCCCCCGTAATAGCTACTATTCAAGATCTGGAATAGATCATTTATCTGTCTCGAAAGATCAAGATCATCTAGTGAGAATGGTCTATCTGATCTGTCCGACTTCGACCGACGGAGTGTTTGAAACTCAACTCTTGCAATCTACGCGATAACACCGGGCGCGCTTGTTCTATAGACCCTTAGCTTATCGTTACCTACCCACGTCTTGAAAGCTACGTCAGCTGTGAGTTCGACCGAATGAGCGGTTGGTATTCAACGTTTGCAAGCTGTTTGTTACGTCGGGGCTGCGCGCTTGTTCTCTCAACCATTTTGTGTTTTCAACCATGTTCTTCGATAACTGTCTGCTTATTAATAAGCCACGGGACTACACTACACTTATCATCGGGTTGAACGTTCTTTTTTTTTTTTCGAAAAACAAAACAATTAAACTAGTTTTTTGGGCGAGGAAAAAAGAGAGAGCTTCCTCGAGCGAGGAAGGGAGGCTCGAAAAATATACTGCTGCACCCACCCCCTACCCAACTACCCTAGCATGCATGCGTCTTTCCACCTGGAAAGCCGATGATGGCCAAGAATCGAAAGTCACGCACACATTGTTTCTTGGTGACAGGGGGAAAAAAAAAACTACTGCATAGCCTACCCATTACCTGGCCGTCATTGGAGACCAAATCCGAGAGGATGTCATCAGGGTCTACCTCGCACAACCCATCCTGGACCCTCAGCTGGATGTCTGGGTAGGGGGGGAGAGGGACACGGGGGGAATACATTGTTGTGAAAGGTCGGTCCGAGTCATCGATCGATCGCACTCCTGTAGCGATCAGTCACGTATATCAAGAAGTCGGTGCTGTTCGTATTCACTCTATTTTTCATTCATGGATTTTTATATTGATGCATACTGGTATACCAAGCGGTCGAACTACTGTACGCATACGTCATAGCGCGAACAGGCGCTTGAAGGTCATATCAATAATGGTCGGTCGTTCGAACCACGCATCCGTCCAGGAAACAGGTCGGCCTCTAGTTGCCGGTCCATTTATCGATCAGCCCTGCAGCCGAAATCGATCGATCGACCGAGCTATCAGTCGATCGCACTGCCTATTGGTACAGGGAACAGCAACATCCTACCGTAGTGATAGATCGATCCGACAATCGGTCGCTCGAGATATCAAGCGATCGGTCGGTCTACCGTAGTCGCCAGTCGGTCCCACATTGGTTATCGATCGATCGATCGATCTATTAATAACCATCGGCCGACATATTGGCCGCTCCTACAGCCGTGGTTGTAGACCGATCGATCGATCGATCGAGCTATTAGCAGATCGACCTATCTATCGATCGGCGTATCAGTCGAGTTAACATCGGTCCTACAGTGGTATACAGCCGCCTCAGGCATCCATCACAACCACATCATTACGGGCAAAAACAGAAAAAAACACAAAGCAAAAAACACACGAGCAGAACCACACCACACCAACCCGACCCAAAACAAAAAACAAACGAGCAGAACCACACCAACCCGACCCAAAACAAAAAAAACAAACGCGCAGAACCACACCAACCCGACCCAAATTGAACTGAACCAAAACAACCAAGCAACGAAACAAACCACGTACCGCACCGAATCAAACCATGCCAAAAAAAACAGCCCCAAACGAAAAATCCCCCTGTGCACCCTCCCCTATTCTCACCGGCTATTCTGAGCGGAGTTTCTCCAGAAGTTCGGCGGCGTTTATGCTCCCTCTCTTCCACCGACCTGTGCAGAATTGACAGCGTTTTTTTGGTAATTGTCTGTCAACTTGTGTGCGTTCGAGGTTTTGCCCGAACAAAAAAGACACCATCCACAATAGTCCTGATTTCTGGCATTTGAGATATTAGCTATACCGCGGTCGGTCGAAGATTTAACGCGATCTCGAAAGGATTCCCTATTTATTTTATTTTCATTTTTTTGCGAGGGTTGTTCACGGGTTGGGCCAAACCTCGCCGGTCAGGTCGGGTCGGGTTGGGTCGAGCAAGCGTGGCCCGAGCCGACCCGTCAAAGTTCAAAAACCTCCCGACCCAACCCGACCCGACCCGACCCGTGAGAATTCGACACGTTCCGGGCCCAACCAACAAGCGGGTCGGGTCATGGCCCTGTGAAGAGCAGCGATGATTTGGCAAGTTGTAAAATAGACTACGATACATGCAGCCTGTACAACTCAGTATATCAACTACGTACTGCATGCAGCACATCGCATATAGGTCAGATTAACAAAATTACATAATATTGACCGGGTACCTGGAATCAACAGATGGAAAAAAAAGAAGCACGCGCGCGCCCGCGGCATGCCACCACCTAGCTTACCAAGTTAGGTAACAACCACGTAATCGGTCGAGAACTCACAGTTGTCAGTTTTTGTGACAAATTAATTAGTACAAGTAGAAACACGCATTGGCTCGTAAATAAACATAAACGGCACCAGGTGCGGACCTGGTGATACAGCAGTGCGTGAAACCACTCAGAGAAACGCTGGTTGCAGGCCACGCTGAAACTCTTACGGGAGACAGGCCGCGTCGTGCACTAATTTCAGTACAAAACGCGTTTTACGCTTACGTTTCGTGCAAAAGCCTGCCGAGTACGTTTCAGCCCAGAATACTTTAATTCCAATTTCTAACGCTGAGATGCGGTTCGGATCAGAGGCAAGATACCCCGAACGAGGCACGATGCCCCGACCGAGGCAAGATAGCCCGCAGCCTCCGTAGAGCTTCTAACGTTTCCTACGTACACTACTATTGCGGGGGATCATAGTAATGGGACCAAGTTTTGTGAGTAAAAATAGGGACATATATAGGTTTTTGTGTGTACCGCAGGTTCTATTTAATATATTCCTCCATAACATCTTGTACCAGTAAACACGCCGAAAAAAATGCCGGCCTCAAGATGAGGAAAAACGCCCGATAAGTATTCAAGCTGGAGACCTAAAATCTCATAAAATCAGTATTACCACACCAGGTACAACTATAATAATATTCTATGCCTATTAATAATATTCTTTTTCATTTACCACGCCACTAAAAAAATGCCTGCGCATCCGGTAGGACTATCTTGTTCTTTATTTACCACATCGCTAGAAAATGCCTGTGTATCCGGTAGGAAGCTATCTGGCACATATCAAAATAATATGACACCTGGTATAATTTATCCCGCGATTCGTACTATACGTACGTACATACCAATTGCTGTCTCCTGATCTACAGAGATGTGTGTGTTCTCCGCATCGAACCTTTCTTTCTACACGTCGACATCCAGCACACCCAGTGTGCGTGCCGATTCTCCATCCCAGATACAAGCTCTGTGCTCACAACACCACGGAGGAGAGATACCACACTGCAGAAATACAGCAAGCGGAGAGTAGACGACGCAATACCATGCCATCATACTGGACACGAAAGACATGTCAGGTCAGGTAACATACACACGCCAGCAATCCAGAGAAAGAAGAACAAAAGACCAACGCGAAAAAAAAAAAAAACAGAAACAAAATAAAAAGAGACAAATACATGTCGTCACCCCCCCGCCCCCCCCCCCCCGGCCCCCAGGAGGAAATTGCGACAGACAATTCAAAACATACTGATACAACAAACAATAACAAACCAAAACAGAAAAACTCCACCAGGAGCAGGCGCGCCACACCGATAGTTTACACCAGGTACCCGATAGTAGAAATGAAATGTGAACCCTACATACGTGCGACAAAAAACGAAGGCAAGTGTCATACCGGGCGGAAGAAGGAGAGACAGACACCTGTGACCACGGCTCGTCCAGAATGCTGCTCTGGGGTACATAAACACCTACTGCTGTACCATAATAGCCCGTTTAGGACCGACCGCAGTCCCGTTTTGGGGACAAACTACTCAGAATTAGAGTGGTTTGCCCCCCAAAACGGGACTGCAGTTTGTCCTATTACGGGGGGGGGCATGGTAAATAGGACCAAATATTGTTAAGTAAAAATGGGCAAATACATAGATTTTTGTGTGCACCGGAGGTCCTACCAACTATGGTTCCCCGTAACAAACGGGTTAAGAAACACCACTGCTGCTGTGGTGGAAATCGAGTACTATGTATCATACAAAGGCACAGGTATATACACAGTCTGTACTCTTGGTGGCGTTCGTTGTTCCATTTTTTTTTTTTTTCAAGGCTAAGTACGTGTTTCCCCTATTTTGGCGTCGCAGAGGAGGCAGGCCAGGGCGTGAGATACTAATCCCGAAGATTTGAGGTCCCGAGGGTGGCGGAGCCGAGTAGAATAGAAGCCTGTCGAGAAAATCAGCTCGGAGCTCCTTCCCTGGGAGAGGGTGTTATCTTCCCGCGCGCTCGATACAAGGTATACCTGGCATGCCACCGCTGCTGCTGTGGACACGCCCAAGGCCTCGTAGCGTTATCCTGTACCAGGTTCCAGGTACCAGGCACCAGTACAGTGCTCGTACACAGGGCACGATATACGTACCGGTATGCGTCACCATTATGAATATAATACGATAGGAGCATTTGCTCGTTAGGTCGTGTCCTCTAGGGAAAGCACAGCCCCTATTTATACATTGAGAACAGAATACCGATGCCGCTACTCGTGCGCTGCTGTTACTCCTGGCACGTACAGCAGGAGGGTACGAGGCAGCCGTTACTGTTTTTGTTCGCCCTTGGTCGTCTGCGCTGCCCCCCCACGTTGTGCCATGCTATGCATGCTACGAGTACGAGCTGCTGCTGTGAACACGCTCGAGCTTTCGTTTCGCAATCATTGGCCACGGTACCAGGTTCCAGGAATCAGGTACTGTACTACCAGGCACCTGATACAATGGCACCTGATACAACTGTGTACGTCAGGACCAGGTACCAGCAGCAGCAGGTACCACAGGTGAGATTTAACACATACGATCGCATACCCGCGAAGTAGAACCGTGATGGTTATCCAGATGGTCGTTGCCGGATTATCGATTGATAGGCTCGCTCCATGTTATGCCATGCTACTCTACTACGAGCTGCTGCTGGGAACACGCTCAGGCTTCCGTGTCATCATCTACCAGGTACCAGGTTCCAGGTATGAGGTAGAAGCAGCTGCTGTGTATACATTACTCATATCACGGGGGACCATAGTTAATAGGACCTACGGTAAACACAAAAACCTATATATTTACCTTTTTTACTAACAATATTTGGTCCTATTTACTATGGACCCCCGCAATAGCAGGTATCACTGATCAGCCAGCAGGTGTACCAGCTGGTAAGATCTACCATCTACCACCATGCCAGGTATAATCGAATAGAACCATGACGATTATATCCAGATACTGCTGCACGAGTATAATAGCAGATGGTCGCTGCCGCATTATCGATTGATAGGTTCGCCATATGCATGCGCTATGCAACGAGCTGTTGTTGCTCTGCTACACGGCGGAGACCTCGTACGATCACTCGTGCGCGTGTACGCACCACCTACCGGGTGACAATCGGGTATGTCACCCTTCTATGGATGGACTTACGAGTAGTAATAGTACAAGGTGGTACGAGTAAAACATGCCCAATCGTGAATCGTAGCAGCCAAACGCAAAAAAATAGAGAACCAATTATCCGACCGAACGCACCAAAAAAAAAAGTTGACCGAAAACAAATCATACCAGTTGTACTATACAGCAGATTTTATGGTCATGGCTGCTTGTGTTCGGGATGATGGTTCCGAACCACTCGCATCGTAGACTGCTGCTGTTGCTGCAAAAAAACACCCAGCACGGGGCGTAAAAGTTCAGCGACGTCTTTCTAGCGCGCACACTGCATCACGCCAGCGACGCAAGCGTGTCCAACCCCAGGGCACTCGCCCCACGCCGGCCAGCATGGCCGAGCAATCAGCTAATTGCATGAATCTGCGCCGTGGGTATTCCCTCCGCGACCAAGAGCAGAACGTGCTGGGGCGAACCAAACGCAAACCAAACACTCCCCAAAAGCACAAAGTTCATCATCATCCACGAAAATTTAGAAAGCCTTTCGGGACTGGCAACGCTCGAGCCAGCCGGGTCGGCCAAGACAGCCGAGTCCACCGAGTCAGCGCGCGCACATGCGGGCGAGGGCAAGAGGGGGGTCGGAACCGCCGTCTCCGGTGACTCTGAGATCGCGCGCTCCGAAACAAGTCTCTACTGCCGTAAGAACTCGCATTCTTCGGTTTTCACGACTAGAACCGAACCTCACCTAGCCAGCTCCGCTACTGTGCTGGAGCTATCGACTGGAACCAACAATCGCCTTGACGACAGAGGGTCTTTCCCGATGTCCACGCGCAGGCGCATCTTGGGCACGGGCGCCGACTTCGCCTCGCGAGGCGGAGGAGGAGGAGGAGAGGCAGAGGAAGGGCCCGCCATCAGCACGCCGGCTTTCCTGTGCTGTCACGAAATATTGCTAGGCCGTGGTTTGCCTTTTGCTTGTGCAGTTCGTGTTTTCGCGTCGGAACAGGAAAAAGGGGCCAGAACCAAAAAAAAAAAAAAAGGACCGAACCATTTTCAAATATATATTTGGAGGCGTTTTTTTTGTTTGCTTTTTATGGAGAACCGGTGTGTACACAAACGAAACCCCTTGATTCAATGCTGGGTTTTCAGTGTCTCTTGAATACTGCGGTGTCGCCACGGATTTAGCCCGCCGCCCCTCCCCCCCAAGTTGTAAGGGCATGATGGTGATGGTTCAGACGGCTACTGTGATTTTCTACGGTGTATCATGAAGCTGCTTCCAACATGATGAAGGTGTCTCGCTTCTGAACCGAGATCATTCATATATATCATTAACACTGCTGTACTTATGTACATACATACACTGGTCCAGAAGAAGATGGGTCTCGTTTACTGGTTGTCTATCAAAGAGCGCATCGGCGTATGTACCAGGTTAAATAACAACTGTACAAGTGGAGTTTTTTAGTCGGTGAGTTGGGTATAAACACGCAATATATATTGTGTGCACAACCAATGCTGCAGCCGCTGGGTGGTTCATTACTCGCGTTCGAGTAGTAGTAGTTAGTGGTGTGGTGCTGGTGCGCCCGTACTGACCTCCTATGATATTTGCACTCCAATACTACCTGTACGTACTATTAATATTAGTACATTGCCTCCACCGTACGTACTATTGCGGGGGGCCACAGTAAATAGGACCAAATATTGTTAGAAAAAACTGCGAAATATAAAGGTTCTTGTGTGTACCGTAGGTCCCATTTATTATGGCCCCCCGTAATATTGCGGGGGATCATAGTAAACAGGACCAAGTATTGTTAGTATAATAGTTAAATATATAGGTTTTGTGTGTACCGCAGGTCCTACTTACTATGGTCCTCTGAAATATTAATACATAGCCTCCACCCATATTATGGTCTGGACTGTTGTAGCTGCTGCATCGGGAGTACAGTAAGTAAGTGCGCTGCTGTCAGTATGACGGCACACCATACATACGCACGTACGTTGTGGTCATACGGCCGTTCGTTGTGGTTGCTGACGATACGATACACAACAGTAGTACCAGGTATGATGCAAACACAGATACGCGTCGTTGTCGGTAGTATGGTGATTTATACTACTATTACGGGGGTCCATAGTTAACGGGACCAAATTTTGTTAGTAAAAATAGGTAAATATATAGGTTTTTATGTATACCGTAGGTCCTGTTAACTATGGACCCCCGTAAATAATAATACGAGTAGTCGGAAATATGAAATAACTGCTGTGGAGCTCGTGTGTGAAGTGTGGAGTGTCATGATTATCGAAATCGCTACAATTGTCGTCCACAGCACGTAGCGAAGCAGAGCTCTGCGAGGTATGACGTGGTACGTATGTATTGGTCCGTTCTGCTGTGGTTGGAGATACGCTTCGCTTTCCGTGGAGAAGAAGCTTCCTGCGGATGATCACACAACCCAAGAGATGCCCATCAACCCTCTTGGGGACTTCAAAGGGTAAAATTGACAACCAAAACTAACGGTTACATCATCGGCCAATGCGTGTGGGGGGGTTGATACGTACATATTGATGTCCGAGCTACAATGGTTGAAAGCAAGGAATCATGCACGGCAAGGGCGCGCAACATGATCCTCCTATCCGAATTTCCGGGCTCTCACGCTACTCGTACACGCTTGAAGACGCTGAATGTCATTAGTTCGTTCGTTGCTCGGGGGGTCCCAAACGGGATGGTCCTTCCATCCATCCATTCATGCATCCACCCACCCGTCCGCCCGCCCCTCCACCCACCCGTCAATCAATCAACCCAGTCGGCAGTCTCCTCTCCTCCTGTGACGAACGAGCCCGTTATGTGGGCCGCAATCACACAGCACCGCCCCCTTGACTCACCGTCCCTGACAGGCCCCCTACACTAAAATTAATATACCAAGGCCAAAATAAGCCTTGGACGCGCCCCCATAGACTCATCTCCTAGCCAGGAGACCGCGGTTTGACAGCTTGACTGACCGCACCCTACACTAAAACTAAAATAATAAGGCCAAAATAAGCTTCGGCGCGCGCCCGAAGACCCGCCACGCACAAGCCCGCGGTGTGACCCCCCCATTACCGCCTCATTACACTAAAAGTAGTATATAAAGGCCAGAAGAAGGCCTTGACGCGTCCCAAAATACCGGTCTCCTACGAAAAAAACATGTCATCACAATCGGTCGAGGGTGCCGATTCCGAGCAGCCCCAGCCCCAGCTCAATCACGTCCGCGGTGGCTGAGCACAACGCTGTCCGGGAGCGCTTGAGCTCCATCGTCTCTGCCGAGTTAACCGCACATTTCTCGTAAAAGCGGTTGAACTGAGAGCTCAGCTCGAAGAGGTAGTCGCAGAGCCTGTGAATGGGTACGGTCGGGGGAGAGAGGGGGGAGAGAAGCGGGAAGGGGAGGGGAGGGGACGGGGAGGGGGGGGGGGGGGAGAGAAAGGGAAGCGCGAGGGAGGAAAGGGCGGAAGAGGAGGGGAGCGGAGGGGAAGCGAGGGAGAGGAAAGGGGGGGGCAAGAAGAGTGGGGGGGGGGGGGGGGGGGGGGATGAAGGTGTTGTTGACATACGGAATATGTGTATGTCTCGCCTCCGAGAAGGTAGGTAGGAATCACACGAACATATAACCCTTCTCTCGCTATCTCCCCCCCACTCCCCCCCTATAACCCCCCCCCCCCCCCCCCCCCCCCCCCCCCCCCCCCCCCCTGGCCTCCTCCGACTCCTCCTAACTCTTATCCCCTAACTCGCTTCCTGCCTCCACTCCACTATCCACGCCTATCTCCTCCTGTCACCTGTGGGGGAACAGGTCCGCCTCCAAGTCTTCCAAGACCTCTGGCAGTCGGAGCAGCGACCGGGCCAGACCGGCCTCCTCGGGACTTCCCAAGCTGATTTCGGTCCCCGTCAGATCGCCCAGGCCTTCGGTGGCCTTTTTCTTGATGCCTGAAAATAGGCAAAAGCACACATCATCGTCAGGGCAAGGGAGGGGGGGGGGGGGGTATCATCGATATTATGCATGGCCGAAGTCATATGGTCATTGACCCCCGCATTTATACAATGCCGGGACGGAGCAGGAGGGGGGGGGGGTACTCATTACCATGCATGACCGTAGTCGTATGACCATAGACCCTCGTATCCCCACAATGCCGGCACGTTTAACGTCGGAGTTTGAACGTCGGGTTTTCACCGACCAGGCAGAGCAGGAGGGAGGGGGGGGTGGGGGGGGGGGGTGGGGGGAGTGAATTATGTAAAACACAGTCAGGGTTGGGGGGGGCGGATGCAGGAGGGGGGCAAGTGTTCTTCAAAACTGTGCAAGCATGGTTGTATTCAAAGCGGGTGTCAGCAGGAATGGAGGGGGGCTTAAAGCGGCCACTATCGTGAGGTACTTCAACACGAAAATCCGAGAGGAGTGGTGCGCTGCATGTCTTAGCGTTAGCATCAGCGTCAGGGTTGACTTCGGTGTTAGCAACAGGAAAACTGTTAGCGTAACACCCCCCCCACCCCCACCACCCCGGTCGCTTAACCCTACCCCACAAACACGCCCCTACCAGCACTCTTCTATGAAACACCCACCCAGCTCGCCCGCCCCGCCCCACCCCACCCCACCCCACCCCACCCCCCCACTTCACCCCCCCAACCCCAGCCTCACGCTAACCCACCTACACCCTCAACCACGCCACCACCCCCGACACCGACCCCCACCACTCACCACGACTCCCAACCCCACAACCATATCTGTTCAATGGAATGGATCGCGTGGTGGGTAATTTCAGTCACGTGACTATCTAGGCTAGCGAGCAATGCTATTACGGGGGTCCATAGTTAACGGGACCAAATTTTGTTAGTAAAAATAGATAAATATATAGTTTTTTTTTTATGTATACCATAGGTTCTATTAACTATGGACCCCCGTAATACATAACGAACAACCTACACCCCCTATGAAATATATTGAAAAAACGTAATGAGCGCTCGACTGTTGGAGGTGTTTTTAAGGAGTGGTAGGAGCGATGCTCCGTTTGGAAAGGGATACGTAGTCAATGGTCAAATGACTCAAGGCGAGTAAAAACTGAGTATCCCCCCCCCCCCTCCCCGCCTCCCAGAGTAAAACTACGACAGGGTCGGAGGAATATGGTATAGCTAGAAAGAAAGTAAAAGAGATGGTAGAGAAGAAGAAGACAGGGACATGTGAAGACGTCGTAAATAAAACGAATGAAGACTTTGAGGGCGGGACGAAGCAGATGTGGGTAGGGATAAAAGGGATATTTGGCAAACAAACAGGAGAGGCAGACACGGGAATAGCTACTCTAAGAGCACAGAACGGTAAAATGGTGAGTAGTTCGAAGGGGAAAAGGGAAGTACTAGTAGAGCATTACCGAAAGCTAGGAACACCCACAGCCAACGAAGCGTTCGACGCAGAATTCAAGAAGGAAATCAACGCGTGGGCAGAGGCGAACGTAGATACATCAGAAGGGGAAGGCAGTGGTTCGTGAGGGTTACAGAGAGAGTTCACAAGGGAAGAAGTAAAGAAGTGTGTAGCTAAACTTAAGAACAGAAAGGCAGCAGGGGCAGACCAAATAGTGAATGAATTTACGAAGTACGGGGGAGAAGGAATGCTTGCCATGATGGTTACCAGGTGCGTTGTATAACTGGATATGGAAAAACGAGTACGCACCTGGGAGGTGGAGAGAAGGAGTAGTAGTAAACTTATTCAAGAAAGGAGATGAGACTGACCCGGGGAACTATAGAGGGATGACGCTACTAAGTACAATAGGCAATGTAAGATTTTGACCGATAGAATGGGAACGATGATGGAGAAGGAAGACTAAATAAGCGAAGGGCAAGCAGGGTTTAGGCCAAACCGTAGCGGCGTAGACCATGCGTACACCTTAGGTAAGATAATTCAAGGTAGGAAAGACGCGGGACTAACAACGTACCGTTTCTTTCTAGATGTGCAGAAAGCCTACGACACAGTATGGAGAGATGGATCGTGGAAAAAACTGTGGGAAATAGGAAAAATGTGGAGAATGATGAAAAAGAATACGGAATGTGCGAGAAGTGCTGTGATGTTGGACGGGGAAATATCGAGGTATGTTTTGATATTTTACAAGGAGTTGCACAGGGATGTACGTTGTCACCTAACTTATTCAAGTTATATATTAACGACCTGATAGTAGCAGTCGAGGCAGCAAGGCAAGGAGTATGGTAGGGGAAGATACGGTGGTGTCCGGATTGATGTTTGCGGATGACTTCGTGGGGATATCAGAAACACCCGAAGGATTGCAGAAACAAATAAGAAGGCGCTAGAATACACCAGGAAATGGAGGGTAACGGCGAACGTCAAGAAATGCGCAGTAGTTGTTTGTAACGAAGATAAGGTAAAACCGGTAAATTTCAGAAGGAAGTGTGGAGAAGATGAATTGCCGATCGTAGACCAGTATACATACCTTGGCGTAGAGATATCAAAAGACTGCTCTTGGGATACACATATAGCAAAAGTAATAGGAAAGGGTAAGGCACAAGTAGGCAAAATGAATGCGATTCTAACAGACTCGCACCTTGACACTAGGATTAAAAGACGTATCCTGATGAATGTGATAGTACCAAAGCTAGAATATGCAGGAGAAGTATGGGAAGGGAACGCGAAACTCGTAAAACAGTTAGGGCTGGGACTGGACGACGAAAAGTGCCCAAAAAATGGCGCATCTATTCGACGAAAACCGCCTAAAAATCCGAAAAAAGATTGAAGATGAAAAATGTACCGCCACCATAATTACTTGGCTTTAGACTGCATTATTGGTTGACCTGCAATGACAAATTGCTCGACATAGGAGACGAGTTGGATCCTGGGATTCAACAGACACGTGTAACCAGTGTAAACGGAGGGGAAGGCACATCATTCAGAATTTTCCATTAGATTTTTACGTCTAATTGGCCGGAAATGTGCGGGAAAACTCGTGTTTTATGCTTATATTCGTCTCTTGCTCTATGGGGAAGAAGTACTGCAATTGAGTATGAAAACAATACGTGCCCTCCTCTTCGCCGAGACTTGGCGGAGACAACAAATCAATCCGTGCTTGAATCCAGTAAATAGCCGACGAGAAATTCGCGATCAAACTTGGCCCTATTGAGTCATTCTGGCAGTGATCGCGAAATATCAATCAGCCATGGGAAACTCAAAAAAACCTGAGGGCACCGGACGAAAAGGGAAAAAAAAAGAAAATTGTCCAGAAGAACCAAGAGGCTTATCTGGCGCGTACCGGGACTACAGTCGCAGACGCGGGCGTGGCTGCACGCCGGGCGCTTGCCATCCAGCGCGGCGGTCTCGAGGCCGCCGAGGGCATCCGTAACCGGGCCTTGAAGCAGCGCGACGAGAGTCGGGCCGAGACCGCTGAGGCAAAGTCTTCACTGCAAGCTGTCTCCCATCAGTTGTTCGAGCAGAAGGGCAAACTCAACCTGGAGCAGGACCTCAGGCACGAGTCGGACGCAGCCTTGGCCCAGACCCGAGTCGAGCTGCACGCACAGCGGCAACTTAGCCGCGAGCTAGAGGTGAAGCGCGCTGCGTCGGAGGCACGCGCGGTAGAGCTGGGAAAGACGCTGGAGGAGGTTCGCGAAAAAGGAAAAACAACGGCACAGCAAAACCTCACCATCTTGGAAGAATTTGGGATGACCGCAGGCGACTGGACTCCGTGTGGCATCGGCCAAGCCGACAAAGGGAATGAGGACGCGCTGCAAGAAGCCATCATCCACGAGAGGATCAAAGTGTCGCGGCTTGAGACAAAGGCGAAGATTATGGCGCCCTTGCTCGCGAAGTTGAGAGCGCAGACAGTCAACCTCAAGAAGCAGGTGAGCAAGGTTGAATGTATTTTTTTTTCGTATGTGGAACGTCTTGTTGTCCCTGCCTGTGCTGGTGTGTCCTTCTACTTTATATCCAGTACACTTAATTGAGAACTTTTTTTTTTCGTCGAAAAAACAACTTGATTTGGCTATGAAAATATACCTTTACTTCGCTTGCTGACTTCTCTCTCTGTTGTTGTGTGCTTGTACTTTGTATCCAGTATACTTTTTGATGAAAACAAAATTGGGTCGAAAAAACAACTTGCGTTGACTATGAAAAAATACCAGTACTTAACTTTCTGGTGCTGCTCTGACTGATGCGCCAGGTGTCACGGAAAACCGCAAAGCTGGCAGCCGCCCAGGCAAAGGAAGGTTCTATGGCCGAAATGGACGAGGGGGGGATGGGGAGTGGGATGGACTGGGCAAGAATGGGGTGCCGTGCGGGGTCTCGTGCTGCCTCGCCTCAGTATCAGTACGGCGTCGGGCTGTCACAGGCGGAGCGGCACGGCGTGGTGATGGAGGAGATACAGAGTGACTTTGTACCAGACAGAGCCAAGCAGCGCCACCAAGTGGTCAGACTCCCACTCATGCCAACTCCCCTTGCCGAGAGGGCCCATGAAGAAGGGGTTCGTCAACCCCGCAGTCACGGCGAGGTGCAAGATGTGCAACACACAGCCTATCCGATGGGCGAAGATGGGGGTATCCTCTCTAGCAGCAGAAGCTCCAGCAGCAGCAGCAGCAGCAGCAGAGAGGTCAGCACCTCCGCCTTCGAGCGTGTCCGACACGGGATGCATTGGTCTGCTGTCAGCCATCGTGCCGGAGGGCCTACCAGACGATGTGGCCCACCCTCTTAAGCTGGCCGCTGTGTACGCTTCTGCGCGTGGTGTGGTGCAGCAGCACCTCGAGCAGCAACACGCAGCAGCAGCAGCAGCAGCAGCAGCAGCAGCACAAACTTTTTTTCACACTCAGCACCTGGCCACTCTCCTACTTTTTTGCGGCACAGCAGCAGCAGCGGCACAGCTTTTTCTTTACGAATAGATTTTTGTTGATGACGTGGGTCCTTTCCCCCCATCGCTGATTGGTTGATTTTCTAAAGATTTTTTTCCCCAGAGAACGACATGGGACATTTTTTTTCCAAATTCTACGTCTAAAAAAATTCTAGTCCCACACCTAACAGTTGGGAACAGTACAAATGACAGTAGCTAAAAAAATCCTAAGAAGTTCGAGTACGACCAGTAATACAGTATTGAGAGCAGAACTGGGAATGCACCCACTCAAGACAAATAGAGACATGAGAAAGTTGAACTGGCAGTATAAAGTAAGGAACATGCCAAAAAAGAGGTTGCCAGCCATAGTTGATAGAGCTGTACGGGAGAAAGTAGCAAAAGGGCGAGCTGGAATAAGGTGGGATGGCGTAGTTGAGAAAGTATGGAAGGATATAGGGGGAATCCAAGAAGAGATGACGTCCGCCGGGAAGTTTGGGAGATACAAGGCAGAAGTCGAAGAAAGGATAGAAGGAAGGGAAAGGCTAGCGCTAAGAAACAAGGTCGAATCGGAAAAGCACCAGGAGATATACGGGGGATTGAGGGAAGGAACAGGAATGAAAACGTATTTGCATGGCCCAATGGACCTCGCGAAAACGCTGAAACTGGGCTTTCGTGTAGGGGACCTGGACCTGCCAGAAAGAAGAAAGAGGTACACCAGTAGCCGGGAGGAGGAGGAAGTAGATGCACATATGTGTCCGTGTGGCAAAGCAATAAAGAGTGGAACTCACGTAGTAGGAGAATGTGAATTATACAAGGAGGGACGGGATGCGCTAGAAGAGGAGATGAGGAAACTAGACGAATGTGATATGCAGGAGTTTGATACACTGAATATCAGCGAGAAAACGATCGCTATCCTAGGAGATAGATGGTGGCCACAGGCGGCCAGACGGGAAGGGGATAAGATTAGCAAAACGTTTCTACGTAATATATGGAAACAACGTAGTGAGCGCCCGATTGTTGGAGGTGTCTCTACTAGGAGTAGGAACGGTGCTCCGTCTCGAAAGGGATGCGTGGTCAACGGTCAAATGACTAAGGCAAGCAACAAACGAGTACGCCCCCCCCCCCCCCCCTCCCCCAAGGTGTCACCCAACCCCTCACGGGGCTTTTTGCGTTTGGTGCAAGCAATGTCTGTCTGGTCGGTGAAAACCTGACGTGCTCCGTCCCGGCATTGTAGGGATGCGAGGGTCTATGGAAATATGACTACGGCCATGCATGATAACGAGTATCCCCCCCCCCCCCGCCGCGGGTCTATGGTCATACGACTATGGCCATGCATGATAATGAGTACACCACCCCCCCCCCCTTCCACCGCAAAACGAAGTGCAAACAGGCTTTAGACCAAACCGTAGCTGCGTAGACCATGTGTACGCCTTAGGTAAGATAATTCAAGGTACGACAGACGCGGGGCTAACAACTTACTGTCTCTTTCTAGGTGTACAGAAGGCCCACAACACAGCATGGAGAAACGGACTGTGGAAACGTTGTCGGAAATAGGGATCAGAGGAAAAATGTGGAGAAAAACTATGACAGAATGTGCGAGAAATTTGGTGATGCTGGACGTTGAAATATCGAAGTATGTTGATATTTTATCATCTAATTTATTCACGTTGTGTATTAACGACCTGACAGTAGCAGTCCAAGCAGGAAAGCAGGGAGTCACGGTGGGAGAAGATACGGTGTCGGGATTGATGTGTGCGGATGACGTCATGGGAATATCAGACACACCGGAAGGAATACAGAAACAAACAGAGAAGGCGCTAGAACACACCAGGAGACGGAGGGTGACGGAGAACGAAAATAAGTGCGGATTACTTGTATGTAACGAAGCTAACGCGAACCCGGTAAAATTCAGTTGGAATTGGGGAGAAGATAAATTCCCGATCGTAGACCAGTATGCGTACCTTGGCGTAGATATCCCAAAAGACTACGCTTGAGATACACACATAGCAAAAGTAATAGGAACGGGTATAGCACAAGTAGGCAAAATGGATGCGAGCCTAACAAACTCGCTCATTGGCACTAGGATCAAGAAATGTATCCTGATGAATGTGATAGTACCAAAGCTAGAGTATGCAGGAGAAGGATGGGAAGGGAACGCGAAGCTCGTGAAACAGTTGGAAACAGTACAAATGACAGCAGCTAAAAAAAAACCCAAGATGCCTCAGCGCGACTAGTAGTACAGTATCAAGAGCAGACCTGGGAAAGTACGAATGTACCCACTCAAGACAAAAATACATGAGAAAGCTGAAATGACAAAATAAACTAAGAAACACGCCAAATAAGAGGTTGCCAGCCATAATTGATAGAGCTGTGTGGGAAAAAGTAGCAAAAGGGCGAGCTAGAAGAAGGTGGGATAGCGTAGTCGAGCATGTATGCAAGGATATAGGGGGAAACCAAGAAGAGATGATGCACGCAAAGACGTGTGGGAGGTACAAGACAGAAGTTCAAGTAAGGGTAGAAAGCAGGGAAACGATAGCGCTAAGAAACAGGGTGAAATAGGAAAAACACTTGGAGATACACTAGGGATTAGACGAAGGGCTAGGAACGAAAAGGTATTGGCAAGGCCCAATGGACTTCGCGAAAACGCTGAAACTGCGATTTCGTGTACGGGACCTGGACCTGCCAGAAAGAAGAAAGAGGTATACCAGTAGCCGGGAGGAGGAGGAAATAGATGCACAGATGTGCCCGTATGGCAAAGCAATAAAGAGTGGAACTCGCATAGTAGAAGAATGTACAAGGAGGGTAGAAGAGGAATGAACAGACGAATGTGACATGGAGGAGTTTCGCACACTAGAGAGCACGAAAAAAACGGTCGCCATCCTAGGAGATAGATGGTGGTCACAGGAGGCCAAACGGCAAGGGGATAAGATTAGCAAAACGTTTCTATGTAAACATGGGACCAACGTAATACACCAAAACTTGGAGGTATCTCTAGTAGGAGTAGGAACGGTGCTCTGTCTCGAAAGGGATGCGTGGTCAATGGTCGAATGACCAAGGCAAGCAACAAGTGAGTGCCCCCCCCCCCCCCCCCCCCCCGCCCCCACCTCCCCTCCCGCCCCTGCCTCGCACCTTGTACACGAGCGAAGGCGTAGAGCATGTAGGGGGCAGTGTTTCCCTGGAGGGAAAGCATCTTATTGTAGCTGAAGCGGTAGTTGGATTCTCGGTTCATGGACAAGTCGGCGTACTTCACGGCCCCGATCCCAACCACTCTTGACACTCGTTCTAGCTCCTCTTCGTCGGGCTGTTATGTTGTGATCGATGTTGGGAGCGGGGGGGGGGGGGCGAGAGAGAGAGAGAGAGGGGGGGGGGGGGAGGGGGGCCATAGGAGTGGGAAGGGAGGGCGGGAGGGAAAGGGGGGGAGGGGAAAGGGGGGGGGGGGGGGGGGGGGAAGTGTTGCGGAAAAGCCCTACATACTCGCGTGGTGGCACGATTGGACACCTCTCGGGCTAATCATGATCTATCTGATCTGTCTAGAGTAGATGATCTAGTTCCTAACCTGCCGCAGTGAGAGGTTGTGCTGCAGGACCTGTATGTAGTAGTACATATCCTACCCAGAGAACATGTGCCACGTAGATCGTGAAGACTACACCGGTCCCACAAGGCGACGTGAGCTACAGGTAATACAGATAGTACAAGACCGGGAAATAAGGTCGGCCTCGAAAGATCTACGTAGAACCGTGACGTGGGAATCAATTATCCGTCGGAGTTGTGCACGATTTCGGGAGACCAAAGTGAGCGGGGAGTGAGAGAGTGGGGGGGGGGGGGGTGTACTCGATAGGAGAGATGTACTCGATCTCATGCATGGCCGTAGTCGTATGACCATAGACCCTCGCATCCCTACAATGCCGGGACGGAGCATGTCGGGTTTTCACCGACCAGGCAGACATTGCTTGCACCAAGCGCGAAGCGCCGTGAGGTGTCCGGCGAGTCGCATGAAGGGTGAGCTGCATCCTACTAAGAACCGCTTGTGATGCGGGCTTGCATATGGATGACAGCTTCAATGAGTTAGTTTAATTTCCGGTGTGGCCACTTCCAGAGACAGCAATGGGAGTACTATGTAACTGCCTCTTGGGTGCCGTACCTTGAACACTACGTGATACGATCAATTTCCTTGTGCAGAGTAAAGGTTCTTTACTTCGCACAAATGATCTAACTAGACGACCAGCTGTGGGCGACCGCCAAAAAAAAAAAAAAAAAAAAAAACGGTCCCCTGGATGTCTAGTTCACGTAGTGAGCGGCATGTTTTACAGTGTCCTTGCCAACCGACGCCAACCCAACCCATATATAATATATAGAGAGCAGGGCGGGGGGGGGGTGTACCCATTATCGTGCATGGTCGTAGTCGTATGGGGGGGGGGGGGGGGTCGGCCTCCACCGACTATCCCGCCGGGGACATCGTGAAAGCGTCCCCTGTTGTTCGGTTGCGCGGCATCCGTCCGAATGAGCTTGAACCTCTTACTGGTAGCCTTTAGGAACGGAAACGGACTTCCATGCTAGGGACCAGACCCTTGGAATTGCCGTAAAATAGCGCTGACTTTGCAGAGGGCAGCGCGGTCGTTCTTCAGCGCCCGTTTCCTCGACATCAACGGTAACAAGGCTGCCACCAACAAAAGTCGAACATAGACACTTTCGGAAGGCTGTCCCCCGGAATTTTTTCCGAAAAAACACCCTGTTAATTCAGTATTGGCACCCCTGTGCCGACTCAACGCTCTTTACGGTACACCACTCTGTACCGATTTATAACAAGCGTTTACCCATTAATTTTCAATATAAAAGGTTGTTATTTCAAGCGACAGAGGGGTAGTACAGTAGCATAAAGGCTTATCTACACTCCTTACAGCCCACGTTACACCGTTCGAGCGGCCACGTGAGCACTCGAGCCGCCCCTTTACCATCACCGCCAAAATTATTCTGGGGTGATAAAAAAATGCGCAGTACGAAATTCGAGGAATATTAGTGTTGGCCCGTGTGTGTTTCCGATAGGAAGTACGCATGAAATTCGAGGAATGTTATTAATAGTGTGGCCCGCGTGTGGTTCCGGTAAAAAAAAAAAGAGGCGATATGCGGCAACATGCCCAAAAAAACAATTGAAACCCCGTATAATGCTAAGCCGGACCCCGACCATACCCATATAGAACTCCGTTCCGATAACAAAACCCGGCGATAGTTGTCAGAATATCTGATCGACCATATCAAAATTCATACACAGTATATCAAACACCCCCCCGAATCCTACACCCATCCTATTAATAGACGATAATTTAGTGGTGTGATAAGGCTACTGGAGCAGTCCCTCGGCGATGTGGCCCACGCACCACAAGCGATTCAGCACAAAGGTAAGTTATACTGGGTGTGGGGCTATCCCTGCCCCCCGCCCCCCACCCCCACCCCCATGTTCCCGCCTCCCCTCCCTCCCCGCTAGGCAAAAATACCACGAAAACCCTTCCCATCTTACGGCCCTCTCTCCGATCCCAGAGCAACAAGGATCTGTCGTATCATTCCCACTAATATGTGGGTCGCGGACTCGCCTGGTACCACTCCCCCCCTTCATCCGCACGCCTCTTTCGAACGCTCTCCCCGGCGATACGAACTGCCTCCAGCAGTAGGTCGCTGAGCTTCACCGTTTCCCCTGACCGCGTCTTGAACTTCTTCCCATCCTCGCCTGATGAGACAAAAACGAAAAAAAAAAAAAACAGCATGCGGCAAACACACGAGAAAACCGGCAGTGCTGTTGTTGTTGTTGTTGTTGTTGTTGTTGTTGTTGTTGTTTTCTCCCTTTCAGTGTTGGGCTCGATATTTGCAAGAAAAACGGCACAACAGTTATAGCGCACGACTCCACTCAAGAAATTGGGAGTCAACCCTTCCAGGATTGCAGTCCCGTTTAGGGGAAAAACTACTTAGAATTAGAGTGGTTTGGTCCCCGAAACGGCACTGTAGTTCTAAAACGAGCCGAGAAGGAATCGGTCGACTTTTGCACGGAACGCGATGATATTTTTTTTCTGGTCGTGCTGAAAATTTTCTGAACACACCCTGCCTCACATGAAAAACTTATTTGAGCCCGGCCCCATAGTAAGGGCCCAAAGAACGGTGTCTCGTGCGATGCGTACATTTCCCATACGCGTTACAGTAGGCAAACCCCGCAAACAAAAGCGAGGCTGAGTCTCGACAGCACGACAGCTGGCGTACTTGACGTTTAGTTTTGTTTCGCGCGAGACTGATTCTAAAGCACGAGCAGAAAGCAATGCGATGCCCGTCTCCCCAGGCGAATATAATTATCAACTACACTCACTCCGGTGGTTGATCGACATGTTTCGCCCATTCTTACTATTGCGGGAGACCATAGTATAATAACACCAAATATTGATGGCAAAAATCGGGAAATATACAGATTTTTGTGTACACCGTAGGTCCTGTTTACTATGGCCCCTCGTAATACGCAAATGTATTTTCACGTCTGTGAACGTACAAAACGGACAGAACACACAAATTGTTGGTATTAATAGACAACAGCAACAAAACCAACACCGTTACCGACGACAGCAAAAATAGCAACAACAAACTCAACGAGGCGACCAACAACAAACGCGAAAAAATCAAAGAAGGAAAAAAAAAACTTCGTACGTACTCGCACGTATAAACAAAATAACAAACGTGAAACGAAACGAAAGACACAAAAACAAAAAAAAACCCTCCCTGGTGCATATCGTTCTCGAGGTATTATACCGGTATATATACACGCGAGCGCAGAATCAGATGCAGCTTGCAAATAGGAAGTTCGAACGAAACATAAGATGCAGCTTGCAAATAGGAAGTTCGAACGAAACATATATCCATCTCACGGCTGGCAATTTTCTCAACCCTTTTAGTGCTGCAGTCCCGATTTGGGTACAAACCACTTGGAATTAGACTGGCCTGTCCCCAAATCGGGACAGCAGTACTGAAAGGGTTGAATTCGTTTGAAAAAAAAAAAACTCAACATATTCAGCAAAAACCCAACGAAAGTACGGAAACCAAAACGAAACAATCCGGGAAAATACGTACACATTCTCCCATGTATATTTTCTTCGGCGACTCGGCTGAGAACCGGTTTGGTTACTTCCTTTCAGACGACCATTTCTAGGGTTAACTGCGGTAACCGGTATTTTGGTACCAGGTGGTGGGTAAGTGGCGTGGAATTGTCGGGCGTTCAACTGGCTTCCGACACCTTTTTTTTTTTTTTTTTTTTTTTTTTTTTTTTTTTGGTTCAGTCCTCCGGCGGATCGGTAATAAACGAAGCATAAGCTCACAACACCCCCCCACGCTTAGATTACGTACGTGTCAGTGTGTCGATTTAACCCGTCACCTTCCGATGCGACAGCAGAGCAGGCACCACTGACAAACCAACGAGGAGATAGCCGTTAACATTAGAGATCGGCAAGCGGGCCGAGGACAACATAGATCGAATTGACAGAGGAGTGACTGCTGTGCCACTGCGGGTAGCAGGCAAAATACGAATCCGATCCAAGAGGGACTGGAGCATGCACGACGATAGATACACCGCTAGAGACCAGAAGAAAACAAGAAACATAAACTATGTGCCTCTGTACGCGTACGTATGTATGCGCTTTGTCGCCAAGGCACACGAGAGGTGATAATCCGTGTTTCGTCGTAAAAAAATATGGCTAGGGTTGGTTCATATTCTACCCTAGGTTTGCTCCAAGAGTTGACCTTGATACGGTGGGCTGCCCACTTCAAGACCACCTCCGTGACGGCGGCGCTAATTACACGTAAATGCTCTTACCTCTACTTATGGTCTTATATCCGTTACTGCTGTAAAAAATGAACCCATACACATCATGTCCCAAAATATTCGTTTATATTTAATATTAATATAAATAAAGAAGGCGCTTTAGATCGAGGAACGCGAGGGGTACGAATTATATTCCCAAATAGGCAAATTTTCGTTGACAAGCGTGTTTATCTTGTCCCATCTCCCGAAAACGTCTTCAACCGGATGGTCTTAGGGTAGGGTGGGGGTACCCCCACCGTAGCGAGGTAAGATTGTTTTGGTTAATCGCGTCAGCGGCACTACCACAGTGGACGAAGTGCAGCACGGGACGGTGCTGCTAGACTGGCAGAACACGCCAATGGGTGCGCAGCAACTGCTTCTTAGCTGGCCAGCTGGCATACCAGGTATCAGAAACCGGCTTCTAACTGGCTTCTTTCTGACACAGCCGACACACAAAAACACACACACATATATATATATATATACCTGTTATATATTTCTCGCCGGCACACGGCGGAGAACCAGCCAGCTGATTTCTGACGATCGTTGGCCAACTTTCAGAAGCAACTGACCCTCAACTGGTTCCCGGAATGACCGAATAAATTATTTTCCGCCTGGTATCAGGCCATAGCGCTTCGACCGCAACCGGTGTCAGGTATACAACTGGCTTCTTTCTGACAAGACCTGCCAAAAAAAAAGCGGGGTGTACTTTTCTTCTTGACACTCGGATGATATTTTTTTTTTCAAAAAAATCAACCCTGATACGACAGCGAACAACACAAGGGATGCGAGGCCCGCATAACAACGTACGCTCGCGTTTGCTGATCCACGCGCCGTCCGCGAAAAAACAAACAAACTTGCCGTCAGCTGAATGGAGAACAAAAAAAAAAGTAGCCCCTGGCGGCAAATGCATCCATACATGCTGGAAACTCTCTAATTTTTGCCCCGGACGGGGTATGAAAGTGTTTCATCCCCTGTACTAACTAACACCTTTCAAAGATTTGCGCTTGGCGTTTTCGGGCGCAGGTCGTGCGGTTTTCGGCCGAAAAACGCCTCCCTGGAGTCAGCACTAATTTCAAGTATTTTGTCCCCAAGCACGTGGGTGTGGTTCCAAAAGGGTTACACGAGACTGGTTTCTGAGGGTGTGGGTGACTTACTAATGACTTGCTAGTAGTATAGATGGCTTGCTGATGGCATAGCTGACTTGTGAATAGTATGGATGACTTGTGGACAGTATGGATGACTTGTGAATAGTATAGATGACTTGTGAATAGTATGGATGACTTTTGAATAGTATGGGTGACTTATGAATAGTATGGATGACTTTTGAATAGTATGGGTGACTTGTGAATAGTATGGATGACTTGCTAATAGTATGGATGACTTGTGAATAGTATGGGTGACTTGTGAATAGTATGGATGACTTATGAATAGTATGGATGACTTTTGAATAGTATGGGTGACTTGTGAATAGTACGGATGACTTGCTAATAGTATGGATGACTTTTGAATAGTATGGGTGACTTATGAATAGTATGGATGACTTGCTAATAGTATGGATGACTTGTGAATAGTATGGGTGACTTGTGAATAGTATGGATGACTTGCTAATAGTATACTTCGTGTATGACGTGCTAAACAGTAGATACGACTTGCTGATAAGTATGCCTGTATATGACTTGCTAATACGTGGTATAGAGCGCTCCTCATAGTGACGAGTTGAGGAGCCTCAGAAAAAAAAAAAATCTCAGAAAATTCGGGGTGCAACCAACCCCGCTCGCAGCATGCATCACAAAAAACAAGCATGCATTGATAACACACACGCTCGCTCATGACATGCTCCCCGAGCGTTTTCTTGCGTTTGTCGCGGTAAGTATACCCCGAGCATAGAAAAACGAGAGCGAGTGTCTTCTACCGTCGCCTGTGTCGGCCCTCATCGGGAAGGCCACGTACACGCTGGCCAATAACCTAAAATTTACCTGTACCACCTAGGAAATGGTTAAACGGGAGGGGGGGGGGGGGGGGGGTATAACCCCGACAAACAGGGGGGATGCCCCGCCTTTTTTCAACCAAGCGGCAGGCGGGGGGGGGGGGGGGGGGGGGGGGGGGGGGGGGGGGGGTACGGGAAACACGTCCGCGGGGGGTGCCCGCACCTGGCCCAACGCGCCTCAAAGTTGAATTATGACGCACTGGCAACGCGTCTACAGTCCCTGCAGAGCACGCACACCCTTGATCTGTTTTTCGGGTACGTTTTGGGGGCTGACGGCACCGTGGCGCAGTAGGGTGCACAAGGACCCCTTTTTTACTACAACTTGGGAGGGGGGGGGGGGGGGGGGGGGGGGGGGGGGGGGGGGGCGCGCCATCATGCCAACTTTATGTTGCCAACCCTTTTTTGGGGTGACATGTGACCCAAAACATGCCGCGTATAGCCTTCTCAGATATTTTAGCTTCGAGGTTTAGCCATGAATCTAGTTCGAACAGACCTTGACGCTCAACAAATCTCGAGACTTACGCAGTGGCGTCTGAACAGACTCAGGGCGGACTCACGGCCGAACATCGAAACTATTTAAAAAAAAAGGCAAAACAGCCCAAATGTTCGGTCAAAGAGGGGAGGGCGAGGGGTGGGGGGGGGGGGGAGATGGCAGTCAAAAACGGGATATACACAAATTTCGTACAATTGTGGGGGCGCACCCCTCTCTCCAGGGTGTAGTCACAAAGGGAGGATTCTTGTGCGCACCTTCCCGCGCCAGGGTGCCGTCCGCCCCGATAACATACCCGCAAAGAAAAAAAAATCAAGGGTTATATGAGGATGTGCGTCGTGGTGCTCTGAGTGGGCTGTGGGCCTCCTGCAAGTGCGTGACAAATTAATTTGAGGAAGGTTGGGGCACGCGTGGTCGCCACTTCCCGTGGACGTGCTTACCCCACCTCTCCGTCTGATTGAATGAAAAGGGCGTTCCGTTTTTTTCCCCCCCAACCCCATGTATTTCCGTCGCCCTCACTTTCTCTCTCCCTCTTACTATTGAACAGCTGTGGTTGTAGCTGAGGTCCGGGGTCACATATTACGGGGGACCATAGTATATAGGACCAAATGTCGTTAGTAAAAATAGGTAAGTATATATATATATTTGTGTGGACCGTAGGTCCTATTTACTATGGTCCCCCGAAATAGCAGGCTCTTCCCCCCCCCCTTGCCACTACGGTGCTTGCCGTTTTGAACGCGAAAAAGCTTCCGCCCTTTCTTCCCCCCTTTGACCATTTCCCTCACAAATACCACGAAAAATACCGAAAATGGAGGGATCATATACTAACATGACTCCCCAAGATGTCCTTTACTTACGGAATACAAAATAGTGCTAATGGTAACTGGCATGCGACTATTAATAACTGGCTTCTGGTGCAACCGACAAAAACGTTTTTACCTGTACGCCCAGGGCCGCTGAAGGCCAAAAAAATAGACGAAAACATGGACAAAATAAAACATAAACAACAAGGGCAAGAGGTATATAAGAAAAAGTCACAACAGACAGCACCAGAAACACACTCGAAAAAGCTACAAAAAGCAAAATAGAACAAACCGAGACAACACGAGACAAGACGAACAAGTAAAAAATACGCAAAATACAAAGGACAAAATACAAAAAAAAGGGGATGATATTTCCTTGCTGAAACTTAGTTGAGAACCGTTTTAGAGAGGGCTGACCTTCAATTGGTTTCTCACATGGCAACTGGCATCCGATGTTTACTGACATGACTCATGTGGCATGCGGCCGTTCCCTTGCCGAATCGAACCGAAATAGACTGAGCCGGACTAGATTGAACCATGCTGGATCGAACTGAACCGAACCGAAGCAAACCGAACCGAACCGAAACGAACCGAGCCGAGCCGAACCGAGCCGAACAGAACCGAACAGAATTAACCCGAACGCGACCGGAACGGAACTGAACCGAACTGAACCGGACTGAATCGAATCGCTGGAGAAGAACGGGATCACACAACACAGAAGAAAACAGGAACACAACACAATCATTCCAAGTGGCGTACATATGAAAAAAAAGAGAACAGTGTTCGGAGTGCTCACGTACTTGGTGTATGGATTCATGTGTAACGGTACTTGGGAGTTCCACACAGGAAATATGCGTGTTTCTGTGTGGAACGGTCAGCGGGTTGGGACGTATCTTATCCGCCGCTTTCTCCCTTCTTCTTCTTGTTGTGTGTGTACTTCATGTTCTCACCCTTTCTTCCTTGTCTTGTGTATTCTAAGCGATAATATATATATATACCCTGGAGGGGCTTCTACGAACTGACTCAGGCTTGGCCTATCATATCAGTGAGTGCATCGAACACGCTAGCGACTGTTCCAATTGGACGCACTTGCTCGTTGGGGCTACGCCGGGAGAGCAACTCCCCGTTCGAGGACGAGCGAGAGATTTTCAGTTTTTCGGATGCAGAGGCCAGAGGGACCTCAACCGAGCAGAGGCACTGGCGACAACGAGGTCGACAGAGCCAGGAGAGCTACAGGAGTGGCGATAACAGCGGCAGCAGAGGCAGTCAGCAACGCCGCGGCAGAGGCCGCGGAAATGGCTAGTAGCGCAGGAGCGCGAAACCCTGTTCCGCCAGAGGGCGGAACTGCTCCGCCACAGGGCGGAGCAGAAACGAGTAGAAGGAACGAGGCTTCCCGGGAGGACGGAGCCGCAGGCCGCGATGATGAGATCGCCCGCCTGAAACGAGAGATGGCCGAGATGTCGCTCCGGCTGGAGATCAGAGAGGAGGAACGAACGAGGATGGAGAGGCTACAGCAGGGGGCTGGAGGAGGAATGCGCCCACCGGAGCCACATGGTCAGCCAGGCACGTTTCTAGTTGGTTTTGGTAAGCCTTCACCGAAACTTGACGGTAGTAAGGAGGGAAATTATTTTAAATGGTCGAAGCAATTTCTATCATGGGCTGTTACTAACACCTGCGACGATGTTTTGAAGGAAACTAGCGACCCGATAGTCTTGCAGGGCCCAAATAGAAGGAGTCAACAAGACCTCGATTACCGTTTCGGAACGGCAAGGGTAGCCGCTGCTCGCAGGGCATACGAGGGTATCACCAACGCACTGACTAATTCGTCTCTGTTATACAAGATCTATGACATAGGCAGCCCTAGTCTTGCGATGGCCGAGGTACGTCGGCACTACGTCCCAAGCGACGACCTCGACAAGCAGGCATACCAGAGAGAATACATCAATGCTCATATGAAAGAGGGGGAGGACCCCACCCTTTATTTCGAGAGGATGAGCATCATCCGAGAAAAGCTCTCCGAAGTAGGGATCCCAAAAACGGATCAGGAAGCCAACCTCCACCTACTGCAATGCCTGGCGTCCGAATACGAGGTGGACAAGAAAATCCTGCAATACGCCCAGAACTTGACCCTCACCATGATCGAGGACCGGGTTCGCATAAAGTACCGGGAGTTGGAAGCGACTAAGAGGAAAATGATCGATGGCTCAGCACAGGTCTTGATAGCCACAGGCGGAGGTGGAGCAGGTGGACAGGGGAGTTTCCCCGGTCCCAGCCCTGGCCACTACACGGGCGGCAGAGGTGGCACGGCGAGTGGTGGCGCCACTGGGCACTGGGGGCAGCAACAGCAGCAGCAGCAGCAGCAGCAGCAACAGCAGCAACAGCAGCAACAACACAATCAACATCAGCCACCGCGTCAACACCAACAGCAACACCAGCATGGTCAAGGCTGGGCAGGCCAGGACTGGGGAGGGGCACGTTCGGGGAACAAGAACGGGAAGCCGAAAAAAAAAATCGGCAGAGGCAGGATTCGCACGCCAGCGGCGGCGGCGGACATCAACCATGGCCGCCATACGCCGGCCGCGGCGGAGGTGGGAACCAGTCGTGGCCGCAGGTACGCGACGCACGTTTCATCGGGCCCGGAGGACACCCACCAGGTACCGACCGAATGTACGACGCCGTCCGGTACCCCCCTAACCTACATCGGCCACAAGGCACCGAGCCGGGAATCCACGCCGCTGACCCCCGCCCAAGATGTTACAGGTGCGGCCGGATAGGCCATTTTTTTGCGAACTGCCGCGCTATCGTGACGTTGGTAGATGACCCGAATCCACCTCGTGAAGTTTACCAGAGCCACTTCGCGGCGAATACCGCGAATACCGCCCAGTCTACAACACCGCTCCTCCCCACCCCAGACCCCATTCCGCAGCAGCAGCCGCAGTATCAACAGCAGCCACAGCAACAGTCCCACCAGCAATCACAGTACCAAGCACAGTATCAACAGCAGCAGCTCCAACAGCAGTCACAGTACCACGAGCCTCAACAGCAGCCACATCTTCAGCAACCACCGCAGTACCAACGTGAGCAACAGCAGTACTACCAACGTGAGCAGCAGCAGTTACCAACATTCACAGCAGCAGACTCAACAGGCGCAGCAGGCCCAGCAGGCGCAACAGGCGCAGCAGGCACAGCAGGCGCAGCAGGCGCAGCAGGCGCAGCAGGCGCAGCAGGTACAGCAGGCGCAGCAGGCGCAGCAGGCGCAGCAAGCACAGCAGGCGCAGTAGCCACCGCAGCACTACTTGGCTCCTGAAGAGCCATCACATCTACTCACAGCACAGTCTGTTTTGGTCGGTCAGTACGATGTTTTGGGAAGGGGGACAGAGAGTCGGATTGCGGACAACGGGGCGACAACGCACATGACCCCGAACCCGGACCACTTGTATAACAAGCGCCCCCCCTCCCCTGAGAACGCCAAAATATTTATCGGTGACGGGACAGAATTAGCAGTGGAGTACGTAGGCAGCGTGGATTTAATTTTTCACAGCACGGAAGACGTACGCGTAACCTTAGAGAGTGTTTCATTTATCCCTAGCCTAAAGGTAAACTTGCTGTCGCTGCACACTGTCCAGGCCAAAGAGGCGATCACTCTAGATGCTGCTGGTGTCCACCTAATGGGTGGCCGCTTATTTTTCCCCAAAGACAGAGCCGGATCAAGGCCGAACGCCACGCGTCGCGTCGCCCCCCCCCCCCCCCCCCGCCCCCCCGCCGTACAGGGTACACCAGTTTTGATGGCCTTGTTGCACCCCCCCCCCCCCCCCCCCCCCCCATGCGCCGGTGCCTGTGACGTTACAACCGGTGAGGACGCCGGGAGTATCTGCTATGCCGCTGTCGCCAGGGGTGATGGTAGCGGTAGACCCGCCGGTAGCGATGGATGGTACAACGGTTTTGCAACCCCCCCCCCCTCCCCCCCATGCGACAGTGAGTGCATCGAACAAACAGAAATACAACACGGAGCAGAACAAAGCATGGGACAATCTACCAAACCAAACGGAACATTTTATTATGAACTGAAACCGGTTACTCACTCGAACCTGGTACCTACCTGTTAGGTACCAGGCTATTATACGAGGAAACACAAGGATCGCCTTGATATTCCTACCAAGGTTCAAGCGGGTCACTTTATCTTAGGGCGTTATATACTCACCGAAATTCTTGGCAAAAGCCGCGTTCATACGTGCCAACCCTTCTCCCCCCCTCGGCAACTGCCTTCAGTTTTATCGCGCAGAATCTTTGTTTCTTTAATTTGCGAATATTTTTTTGTTTTTTTCTCTGTCGCACATGCAGTCCGTGATCAACAAAAAATGCACCTCTCTACGATGAAGAATCAGGACGGATGCTGGGAGTGCTGGTGTCACCGGGTTCAAAGGACGTTTCGATGTGAAGACAACAACAGCAGCAACAGCAGCAGCAGTAACAACAACAACAACAACAACAACAGCAACAACAACAACATAAGGTACAGCATTCCACCGCTCGTCGATTCTCATATTAACAGAACTGTCGGAGCAGCAAAAAACACGCACACACGACCATGGGGCGATCAATCGAACGCATCCAACTAGATTGACGGGTCGATGAAAAAAAAAAAACTTTTTTGGGACCCATTTACCTTGATTAGAGTATAGCCACAAAAAAAACGAGTTCGATGTGGTCAGGCGTCTATTACGGGGGTCCATAGTTAATGAGACCAAATTTTGTTGGTAAAAATAGTTGAATATATAGGTTTTTGTGTGTACCATAGGTCCTATTAACTATGGACCCCCGTAATAATACTACGGGGAGCCATAGTAAATAAGACCAAATGTTGTTGATAAAAAATAAGTAAATATATAGATTTTAGTGTGTACCGTAGGTCCTATATACCATGGCCCCCCGAAATACTACTTGGCAAGAGCGTACAGCAGCACTACTAACACCACCCTATGCGCATGTCGTACATCATAGCAGGGGTGTCAATCGGAGCCGATTGAAATAGTAGGAGAGATTTACATCGGAATCGGAATCGGCAAATCGGGGCACTTTTTTTTTACCGTAAAAAAATAGGTTGAACACCTTCCCGATTTGCATGCCTAACTTAGGAAGGATTCACTCATACTTATCGTGGAACAAGGATTACAAACAAGGATTTACTCACAGGCGAGATTCGCCGATATATATCGGATATCGTCTGCGCCAACAACCGACCTTAAAAAATATCGGGAAACACGGCCGATTCACAGTCCTAATGAGCAGTGACTACAGTAGTAGATGAATACTGCAATACTGCACCTTGAACGAGTCCGAAGGGGACGTGTTGGAGTTGCACCCCCTCAGGCGCAAACCCCGCACGCCTCGCCACTTGGAACACCTGTGCGACAACAAAAACAACAGTTTTACAAATCTCAAAGTGTTTAGCGCATGCACTAGGGATGGACATCTCAACGATAGTTGAGTTCGACACAACACGACACCGATTCACGAAAAAAAAAAAAAAAAAAAGAAAATGACGCAATGTGCTGCAATACGAGTTCGATAGTCGATGTGCTAAACATGCATCCAAAGAACACTTGTTTCAGCAGTATCCGGATACAAACAACAGAAGGGTTTCAGGGGACGGAGGGCAAAATGCGCTCGATTCGACATACACCGGTGCCGCAAGTTCAATGTTCCGATAGGTCGGAACTTCCGACACGACATCCAGCACCAACGCACAGATGATCCACACCTGACGAAGACAAAATACGTACCTGGTATTTTGTTGCCCTCAGCAAGGGACACGCATTCTTCATGAGATCATATCATAGTATTACGGGGGGGCATATGTAATAAGAAATCCGTTCTACGGGTGGGCATATGTAATAAGAAATCCGTACTACGGGTGGGCATATGTAATAAGAACCATAATCCACGATGGACCCATAAAGCAGTATATTCCCCCATGTTTACACGCCATATTTGGTTCTGATTACTGCGTTCCCCCGCGCTACAGCAGTACGCGCTATCGAAGTATCTATCACACGCAGCTTGAAAAGCTGAATTTCGCCAAAAATCCTCAAATTTCACAGCTGCGATTTCTTGTATATATTTTTTTTCAACTTTACTTGTACACAAACACACAAAGACACACAAGCAAAAACGCTCGTACGAAGAGATACGTCCGAAAAAGTACGAAAAATTCACAATCGTAACTATTAATATACGTAGTTGTGCGTCTGTAAATTTTTCGTACTTTTCCCAACTTTTCTCTTCGTACGAGCACTTTTCGGCAAAACGCGAAGTACTCCGACACGGGAAGCCCGGCCGGTCACATCGATTGGTCGAGGTCTCGGGGCGCAATCCGTGCAATCTGGAGCGCGTGGCGGGCGCTCAAAGTTTTTTTCTTCTTTTATCGGCGGGAGTAGATAAAAACGAATTCCCTGGTTTCAGTACGAGAGGCCATATTTTGTACGTACGTACCGGTAAAATGACATATATACTGTACCTTCCCTTACGAGGGCCCAACCGTAGACCAGCGGTATACAAGAGCGAACACAATCAAATCATCGCGCTAAGCAGTTAAGTATCCGAAACATCGCCCTCTAATTTCCGACTATGTTTGTTGCTAGCTTCCGAGTCGGTGCATTTTCTCTTTTTTCGTTCCTTTTTTTTTCCAGATTTGCCATGTTTCGTTCACTCGAGAATGATTGGAGACTGACCGTCTTGCGTGCGACCGTGGACTAGCGTATGGCCTTGCGTTAATGCGAGAACAACAAAATGAACACTGACATGTGCACATACGAGGTTCACGCATAGAGTAGCGAAGATGCACATGACGCATCCATAAAATGCACACGCATACTCTACGCACACACCTGGTACACAAGAATGTTCACGTACAGATGCGCATACAAGCACAACACGCGCGTACACACACACACGCTCACACACGCGCATACATACATACACACACGCACAACATGAACGACACACACACAGGACAACGACATTCGATACGACACAAACAAAGACCCTGGATAAACACAAAACGCCGCAATATACAGTATCGACCCTCTCGCACATAAGAAACCCGAAATCCCGCTGTAGGCTAGCTCGCTATTTTCGCCGAGCGAGAGTGGGGGGAGGATTTTCGTACCATTTACATGGACAGCGAGTGTTTTGGCTACTTACTTTCTTTGTTCTTTGATAAATTCCAGGGTAGCCTACAGCCGGATTATTGCAATACGTACGGAATGGAGGGAGAGGTATTGGCTAGGACTGGAGATACTACAAAGCGCCAGGGGGCGCGTGCGGTCCGTATTGAATATTTTTTGTGACTTGAGCGTTTCAGTGTTGATTTTAGGAAATTGAGAGTTTGATGTTTAGTGTTTTGAAGATTTACGTTTCTGAGTCGTACATGAGTTGGTTAGGTGTTGGTCATGATGTTGCCAAATATATGTTCTCAAAGTTTTTTTTCTTACGAGAGGGTCGATACTGCTGTAGCACCCCCCCCCCCCCCCCCTGCGCTCCGTCTCGAAAGGGATGCGTGGTCAATGGTCAAAATGGCCGAGGCAAGCAACAAACGAGTACCCCCCCCCCGCCCGCCCCGGGGGGAATCTCATTTTGCCGAGACGAGTTTCTCCATTGAGACACACGCACACAACGAAAACACACGATGGCTTCGGAAACATCTCGTAGAGACCCCATTCCATACGTAAAGAAGCACGCATCTCTTGTTGGTGATTTTTGCACTCCTCTCCCTATTACCGAGAAAATCAGCTCGGAAACAAAACGCACACACACAAACACACCTCGTCGCACGGCGATGTGTGTGTGCGTGCTGCCTTTCGTGTTACTCGGTACAAACACAAAGAAAAAAAACCCAGGACACACGCCCACGCCGACACCGACCCCCCCCCCCCCACCAACACACAAATATACACACAAAACACAACGAGCAGAGAATCGGACCTGAGCAAAGTGAGTCCCCTGGCCCACGTCCACGACGTAAAGCACCCTGTCCGCCTTCTCGACCGAGGCGCGATGACGAACGGCCGCGAGGTCGGTAGTCGCATACCTGGAAATGAGGCGTTATGGGCAAGCGGGGGGGGGGGGGGGGGGGGGGGGGGGGGGGGGGGGGGGGGGGGGGGGGGGGGGGGGGCCGTACTCATTTGTTGCTTGCCTTAGTCATTTGAGCATTGACCACGCATCCCTTTCGAGACGAGAGGGGGGGGGGTATACTCATGTCATGCATGGTCGGTCCCCCATGATCATAGGTCCTCGCATCCCTACAATGCCGGGTTGGGGAAGATCGTCGGGTTTTCACCGACCGGGCAGGTATTGCTTGCACCAGTCGCGGAGCGACGTGAGGCGTTGGGCGAGTCGCACGAAGGGTGAGCTGCATCCTACTAGCATCCTACTAGTAACCGCTTGTGAGGCGAGCTTTTTTGCATACGGGTGACAGCGCCGAATTCATCGATACGTTTTCTGGTGTGGGGACTTCCAAGGGCAGCAATGTGGAATGAGGGGGCGGGGGGGGGGGGGGAGTGGCGGGAGGGGAGGGGGGATCAAATACGAGAGGGTTAAAAGGGCTGGTATTCATAGGGTTGATTGCCACAAAGGGCAGCTTTTTCCGACGAGGCAAGGTAGCGGGCGACGGCCTAGGCACCGAAAAAAAAAAAAAAAGGCACGATATTGACGGGTGCTACAACAGAGGTATCACTCTCTGGTCAAAACCGTTCACACCTCCAACAGATAGGCAGATGGTCTACAGATAGATCATGATCTATCTATCTATTATTACGGGGGACCATAGTAAATAGAACCTATGGTACACACAAAAACCTACCTGGCACATATTTTACAATTTTTGCTAACAATATTTGGTCCTATTTACTATGGTCCCCCGTAACAATAGATGATCTAGTTCCTTCCTCACTTACAGGGCAGATCCCGCCCGGGATACATGTGCTAGATCATGCAGATTATATAGTCCCCACCCGGAAACATGAGCTAGATCATACATATCATATACACAAATCAGGGAAACATGAGCTAGATCATACACATCATACATACAAATCAGGGAAACACGAGCTAGGTCATACATATCATATATACAAATCAGGATCTATCTATCAATCTATCTATCTCTCTGCCCTGAAGGATCTAGAACATTGGGTGGGAGTCTTCGAGGCGTGAAACCGCTTCTGACTGGCGGGGGCGGGGCTCCGTGGGGGACTACTCAACACGGCATGCTTTCGCAAGGCGCATGCCTTGTGAGGCACATCCCCTATCGTTGGGCGGAAATATAAGGATCGCTAATACACTAACACGAAGACGAAGACGAAGAGCTAAATTAAGCCAATTTTTAGGCGAGAGGTACAAACCGAGCTCCTATTGAGGGGTCTCAAAAACAAATCGGTGCGCTTTCGCCGCTGTAGCATGCGTCTTTCGCTCCGGGGAGGGAGAGGGAGGGAGGGGGGGAAGGGGGCGTGTATTCGCTATCATGCATGGCCGTAGTCGTATGACCACAGACCCTCGCATCCCTGCAATGCCGGAGACGGAGCACGTCGGGTTTTCACCGACCAGGCAGACATTGCTTTGCTTGTACCAAGCGCCAAGCGCCGTGAGGTGATGGGCGAGTCGTATAAAGGGTGAGCTGTATCCTACTAAGAACCGCTTTTGAGGCGGATTTTCATGCATATGGATGACAGCATCAACGAAATGATTTATTCTCTGGCGTGGCCACTTCCAGAGACATAAATGGGTTTACGACGGAACTGCCTCGTGGGTGCCTTACCAGGGGGGAAGGAGGGGAAGGGGGAGGGGATAGGGGACGCATTCTTACATGAAGCCACCATCGCTTTTCTCCACCAGGAGGGGCTGCGAAGTTCCGTCCCTGGACTCGAATCCCTCCAGGAAGACCACCTTCGCACCGTCGCTCTCCTCTAGCAGGCCCTCGCTCTGCGCGACATAACGGGGAGGCGTTTCGGTTCTGCTCGAAAGTGCAGGTCATTCACCCGACATACAAAGGTATCTATTGGACAAGACTAGCTCCGTTGGATACCTGCTGCCGACACAAGAATGTATTAAGAAGCGACTCAACAGGTGGCACGGAGGCATGCTGTGGTCGGGAGACATGCGGGGATGTATCCCCGGTTTTCCTAGGGGGACATAGATCTTGCGGCGGGCGTTTGGGACACCGCAGCAGTCACGCCTCCTCGGCATCTAGTGATATATTCATGTCTACCAGGTATTCCATATGGTAAGCCGGATGGCCAGAAGCCCAACACGGAGACTATCGCTGAAGCACCTCAGTGAGATTACCCGGATATCCACAGGTCGTGTGTATATCAACCATCTTTGACGGGGGAGTGTTTGTGCTCATTGTCATGCATGGCCATAGTCGTATGACCACAGACCCTGGCATCCCTACAATGCCCGGACGGAGCACGTCGAGGTTCACCGACCAGAGGCAGACAATGCTTGCACCAAGCGTGAAGCGTCGTGAGGTGTCCGGCGAGTCGCATGTGCGGGTTTCCGTGCTGCAAATGTGGCGTGTTTCTTGGGCGTACGTAAGACAAAAAGTACGGGAAAATATACTTGCCACGTCAATCAGTAGATTTCTACTGCCAGTACATACTGCTTGTGCCAGTGCCCAGCTCTGGGTATTTCCCAATGTTTACAAGTCATCCTTGGTTATGAGGGACCACGCCCCCCCCCCCATATGCAAGAAGATCCACCTCTAATGCGGTTCTAAGTAGGATGCAGCTCACCCTTCATGCGACTCGCCCAACACCTCACGGCGCTTCTCGCTTGGTGCAAGCAATGTCTGCCTGGTCGGTGAAAACCCGACGTGCTTCGTCCCGGGATTGTAGGGATGCGCGGGAATATGGCCACACGACTACGGCCATACATGATAATGAGTAGCCCCCCCCCCCCCCCCCCCCCCTCTGCGTTGTTCAGAGCAAGCTAATCCTCTCATCCACACATGCCTGCAATACAACGAACGTTCTATCCCTCTCCCGCCGCCCCTTCGCCCCCCCCCCCCATCCCCCGCCCCGCCCCCCCCTCCCTCTCTCCCTTTCCATCTTCTCACCCACCTCAAGATCGCTGACAACATCAGGCAGGTAGGGCTTGTAAAAGGACTCTCCCCTCTCCTCCACGTCAACGTCCAGCAAGGTGTAAATCTCCTGGAAGCCCCGCCTGGATGCCTCGCACAGGATGCCCCAGGCTCGCGTGTTCTCCACATCTCCCGCTTGAAGCTTCACCACCTAGTATTACGGGGGACCATAGTAAATGGGACCAAATTTTGTTAGTAAAAATAGGAAAATATATAGGTTTTGGTGTGTACCGTAGGTGCTATTTACTATGGTCCTCCGTGATAGTGTAACCATATCACGGCATTGTACGAGGTACATATGCAACAAGCACGCGTACGGGAATGGGGGGAGGGGGGGGGTACATAGATGAGAAGGGAGGTGGGGGGAGGGGGGGGGGGGGGTGGGGGAGTGGCGAGAGAGGGGGGGATATATGGCGAGGGAGGGAGGGAGGAGGGGGTGAGGGGGGGGGGGGGGGTCGTCGTGAAAACATGGCGGTGTACCGGAGTGCACTACGAATAACGTTTCCTGTCAAGAACAGAAAACGACAGCTACCACCGAATAGCACCGTGTGCACACACTTGGCGTATCGTTCTTTTTCAAAGCCTCGAAATATCGAACGTTTCGATGTATCGAAGCGAAAGCGTCGGGCCTCCTCCGTCCCCTGGCGCCCTCGTACTTTCTTGCGGTGCCGAACGAAACGTTGCACACCTGCCACTGTCTAGATCTTTCAGAGCAGGCATGTTCCGGATGATCTGCATGATCTAGCCCCCCATATTGCCGGGTGGGAGCCGGAAAAAATCTGCACGACTTACTGTAGCCCATGTTCTATCTAGGCCCTGCAGAAAACGTCATAACGGCAGAGTAGGATCTAAAATGTCCATCTATAGATGCTCTGTCTGTTGATGATCTGTCTGTAGATGCACAATCTGTACATGATATATCTGTAAATGATCTGTAAGTATATACCAGGCATGTATCTGTAGATGATCTATCTGTAGATGATCTACCTGTAGATGATTTATCTGTACATGATCTATCTGCAGATGATCTATCTGTACAGGATCTATCTGTACAGGATCTATCTGTCCGACGTGCGAAACGCTCCGACGTATCGGCGATCGAATCGAATCGTATCGATTTTGATTTTTCGTCGATCAGTACCGTATCGAATCCGATTCTCGATTATCCACCACGAATAACAGTACGCGAGGACATCGTGATAGGGAGGGGAGGAAGAGGGCAGGGTAGGTCAGGTTAGGTTAGGTTGGGGTAGGAGGAGGAGGGGGGGTAGGGGTAGGCCGTTAAACAAGACGGCATGGACCAAAGACATCGAGGATATTGAGACACCGCTTGCGGAACGTCAATAGTCCCTTATCTTCAAGACCAGACCTGTATATGTTACAAAATCACTCGTAGAGATTGCAGCCTTCAATCAAGGAAACCAACTCCATATTTATAGCCGTCGCAAGCAACTTGCGCAGAAAGATACTAACACCTGCCGCCAATATGTGTCCGTTAAATCCCGGTCGGTCGGTTAGTCGCTTCAGCCATCTCGAAAGAGTACCCTAGGTGTTGGCGCCATCTAAATAGGAAAATCCGCGTTCGCTCAAGATACACACACAGCAGTGAAGAACATTCGCAGGTTTATCCTTTTCCAGTTTTTCAGCCAGAAAACGACGCAAGGAACCAACCGACCAACGAAGCACGATATCATACCTCGGCGCGCGCGATCTCCTTGAAGCCGGGGTCTTCGTCGAATCTGGCCTTTGCCTCCTTGTAGAACGCCACCAAATCTCCCACGTTGAACTGCGCGGTCGGTGCGGAAAAAAGAGGGTGGTCGGTTGGTCGGTTGTTTGGTTAATCCGTTACTCGGTTAGTTGGCTATTGTGGATGGTTGACCGAACAGTTGGTTGTCGACTGGTTGGAGGAGTGCTCACGTTGTGTCCGGTAGGATCCCCCAGGGGTCGGGCGGATCGTTGTGTGCGGGCTGGGAGAGATTAAGTCTTCCTGGTGGGATCGAGGTACGGGCGTAGACTCAACTCAACCCTTAACGCTATTACCTTAACCCCAATTCAGGCACAACCGGCAAAAAAAAAAAAACGGGTGGGAAATGCGGCTGTGCCGATTTCGCAAATTGACAGAACCGAGAGTCCTCGATAAGATGGGCCCTTAAATGCAATTGGAAAAAAAAAATCAAGTCAAATTGAAAGAGCCGAAAGTCCCCGTTAAGATGGGCCCTAAGTGGTTGGAAAATTCCTGGAAACTCCCGGAAAGGTCCTACCGGACGAAAGATGAACACCTTTGGTTGGTTGGTTGGTTGGTTGATGGGTTAGTTGGCGGAGTGATTGGTCAGTTGATTGTTTAGATGGTTGGCTGATCGATTGATGAGTTGATTGGTTGGTCAGTTCATTGGTTGGTTGTTCGATTGCTTTATTCGGTTGTTTGATTATTTATAGTTGATTGGTTGCTTGATTGACTGGTTTGTTGATTCGTTCATTTGATTGGTTGGGCGACTGGTCGGTCGGTCGACTCGGTCGGTTGGCAAAACCGGTTATCCAGCACGAAAAAATTACGCAACGCGAATCCAGCGGATCGAGAAAAAAAAAAAAAAAAAGCAACCAGAAACAATGAAACACCATGCCATAAACACGAACGCAACGAACGTTCAAACACCAACACACCTCACCAAAAGAATGACAACCATCAACACCATCGCGACCACCACCACCACCACCGCCTGCACCGCCACCGCTTCCGCCCTCTCCACGCTTGAGGAGGCGTGCTGCGACAGGCGTAGCACATTGTGCGAGAAAATACTATGAATACCGAATGACGGGGGGTCTGCTCGACTTGGGAACTACCCACAACCGTCGGAGTACACCTGTGTACAGGACACGGAATGATTCTTCGGGCTAATTCGTCACTCATTATACAGCAGTGCCGGCTGCCGCTATAGGGCCGGTATGCATGAGCCAGCCAACAATACCCGCACTATATATAGCGGCAACCAACCTGCACTAATTACGCCGCACACTACCACCACACTGGTGAATCCCACCCGGTGCCAAGCGATTCTACACATGCACTATAGCGGGCAGCCGGCACTACTCAGCCGGCACTACAGAGGGACAAACAACTACTGTATCTCGAAATAGGTTAGTGGGCGAGGACTAAAGCTCCTCAAGCGACGAGATTTACAGATTAAGAGGCGCAACCCTACGGTAGCACGCCTTCCCTATCACCATGAACTCCTCACCTTACTCTCAGCCCCGTCCTCGATCGCCTCGGGCGCCATCTCCTTCAGGTGCGCGATGAGCATGCCGAACTGGGTGCCCCAGTCCCCAACATGGTTGAGCCTCACCTAAAATAAAGTAAAAAAAGAAATGGCATACCAGAGGGGGCTACGTGCTTACATAAGGTACAAAAGGGTACCTCAGGTACTTCAGATAAGTCAGGTACCTCACGAACCTCAGGTACATCACATACTTCCGGTACATCGCGGTATTTCAGGTACGTCACATACCTCGGGTACATCCGGGTACTTCAGGCACTCCAGGGTACTTCAGGTATACCTCAGGGTACATCCGTTTCCATCTCGGGGTACGTGGGGTATTCTGGGTGCCTCGCGCCTCACAGAGTACTGCAGGTGCCTCAGGCACCTCAGAGCACGCCAGTTGTCCGAGACAATTCACAGGTAACTCAAGTACCTGATGGAATTTCAGGTGCCTCGGGGTACTTAAGGCAGCTCAAGCAGCTCAGGTACTTTGAGGGTACTCCGTGGCGCTTCGCGTACATCAAGGTTCTTCAGGGCATTTCAGGCTACTTCGGGAAACGTAGGGAGCACAGGGCACGCCAGGGTACTTCAGGATACTTCGGATGCATAAGGCGTCTCAGGGCATTTCAGGGTACAGTAGTAAAGTGAATTCACTTGACCACTCTCGAGCACCGAAAAACAAAAAATAATAAATGGTGGATTGACACTAGAGGGTACTCCAGTGAACCACGGGGAAGGGTGTCGGGACCCCCCCCCCCCCGCCGAGTTAGATCATTTTGGTGCGGGGAGAACCTTTCCTCCGCACAAGGGGGATGATCGTATCACGTAGTGTGTATATGGTGAGACATCCACGAGGCAGTTACACAGTACACACATCGTTGTCTCTGGAAGTGGCCGCACCAGAGATTAAATCTATTCATTGACGCTGTCATCTATATGCAAGAAAATCCGCCTCAAAAGCGGTTCTTAGTAGGATGCGGCTCACCCTTCATGCCAGTCGCCCAACAACACCTCACGTCGCTTCGAGCTTGGTGCAAGCAATGTCTGCCTGGTCGGTGACAACCCGACGTGCTCCGTCCCGGCATTGTAGGGATGCGAGGGTCTATGGTAATACGACTACGGCCATGCCTGATAATGAGTACACCCCCCCGACCAGAACAATACTGCCAACACCAACCCCTGTTGCATGAACACCTGCTGTACCAACATCTGTTCCTGTTGGCGCCAACACATGCTGTGGCAGCACTTGTCGCGTTGGCTAAAAAGGGGCCGCATAGTGACGAAAACTACCCCTGCAGTATGTTTATACACCACATGTCGTTCTCCTTTACTACTTGTGTGCTCCCTTGCCAAACAGCAACAAATCACTACCAACACCGAATCCCCCAAAAACCACCATCACCACCACCAATACCGACACCAATTCTACCACCACCACACCACTACCCCCCCCCCTATCAACAACACACTAGCACCGGCAGCCACCACCAATACCAACACACTAACAAGCCACTCACGACATCATGCCCCCTGAACTCGAGCACCCTGGAGATAGTGTCGCCGATGATTGTGCTCCTCAAGTGCCCGACGTGCATCTCCTTCGCGATGTTAGGGCTGGAGAAATCAACCACCACCCTCTGCGGGTTCGCAACCCTTGGGGCATCATGACAGTGAAAACAAACAACGAGACCGAAAGCGAAAATGAAAATGAAAATGTGAATGAAAGTGCTAACGGGAAATATAATTTGATAGGAACACGAGAATGGGATTGGAAAATGACATGAAAATGGACATGAAGATGCAAGTGAAAAATGACATGACTAGGAAAATGACATGGAAATGAAAGTGGAAGTGAAAATGCGCATGAAAATGGCCACGAGAACAGGAATTATGATGAAAGTGAAAACGAAAATGAAGATATAAATGAGCATAACAATCTCCTCACTGCGGGATCTCCCAAGCACGAAACAGACCCACCTTACAAGGCTCGGAAAACCCAGCCGCTCCCCACCCCCCACCATGCTCCTAAGATTCACGAGCTCGCACTTTGACACAGCTTTAAATGCGACACTACTTACAGGAATACAGTGACAGCAACCTCTCCCTCCCCCCCCCCCCTCTCCGGAAAAAAGTGTTTCCAGCAGACGCTTAACAAACCCTCGCCCCCTCAGCCAAAACCCCTCCCAAAAATTACAAGAACCCGCTCCCCTCGCCCCTCTCCAAAATAAAAAAACAGACCTTATAAACCCCGCTCCCCTCTACCCTCTCAGACCCCAAAGCCTTCCAACGGCACAATAAATAAACAAATTCCGCCACCGCCCCCTCCCCCTGCCTTCCCCCTCTCTGAAAAACCTCCCAACGGGGACACTAGCAACTCTCCCGCCCCCCCCTGGAAGTGGGCACACCGGAAATTAAATGAACTCATTGAAGCTGTAATCCTGGTGCGAGTCCGCCTCATAGACGGTTCTTAGCAGGATGCAGCTCACCCTTCATGCGCCTCGCCGGACACTTCACGTCGCTTCTGCGCTTGGTGTAAGCAAAGCAATGTCTGCCTGGTCGGCGAAAACCCGACGTGCTCCGTCCCGGCGTCGTAGGGATGCGAGGGTCTACGGTCATACGACTACGGCTATGCATGATATCGAGTACCGCCCCCCCCCCCCTCTCCCCCCACGAACACATCACAGCTCCACCTACTACCGTATGCTATAATCAAGATGGCACACAACCTGGGATGAACTTCAGAGCCGACAAACCTCCAAAAGCAGGGGTGGGGGGGGGGGGGGGGTACTTAATATCATGAGGGAGGGGGCAGGGGGGGGGGGGGGGGCAATCAACGAAAACGGCGGCTTTGAGATCGATCTTGTCCGGATCGGTCGGTCCATAGATACACGTCGCGAAAGGACGTCGTCTTCATTTTCCCCGTTTTGGAGAAATCTCAGCTTGGAAACTCGTCCGAGCGGGTGTGCTGTCGCATCACACGTGCGATACGGTACATACCTCGGAATGCCTAGCCGTTCCCGATCCCCCACCATGCTCTTAAGCTTCGCCGCCACGAACTCGTCCTTGAGTCGGAGGTTGATGAAGCCCGGCCCGGCTATCTCCGGAGCCTCGCACAGGGCGCCCAGGCGGGACCCCAACCCTTCCACGAGCTTCGAGGCCACGTCCCGGGGCTTGGAGCTCAGGGGCTTGGCGAGGACCATCGCGGCGTTGCACTGTCTTTCGATAGTTTATGTTTATGTGTTGTTATTAATTTTGTTTTGTTCAGATTTTTGAGTTGTTTCGTTTTCGTTAAGTTTGTTTTGGTATTGTTTTGTTTGGGTTTTCCGGGGCGGCGGCAAGAGGGAAGGGCAGTGGATAGGACAAGGGCAAGGCGGAAGCGGGGGGGGTTGGGAAAGGTTGGGGATAAAGGGGGTGGGGAGGAGCGAGGGAGGAGGGAGTGGAAGGGAGGGGAGGAGTGGAGTAGGGGTAACTACTACTCAGGCATGACGGCAGAATGGTAGACACCAGAGATGACCATGGAATGGAAGCACCAGCATCCGCTTCCACAAATTCGAACATCCCCCGGCTGCAAAAACTAAAATATGAAAAACAGGCCTAGATGCAAACTGTAAAACAAAAAAAATACGTTGTCGCGTCCTTTCTCATGTATGATAGCCATTTTTGAAAACGCTCATGTTACGATTCTGTTACGCGCAAACCGGCAATTGAATCCGTTCACTACTGCATAAACGATCCATCTCTAGTTCCAAGTAGTTTGTCCACTAAATGTGGGCGCAGCTCCAGCACGAGCCACCAAAACAACAAACAAGAGGCTCAAAACCATTCGGCTCGCAAGTTTTTCGGCGTAATTGGGTCTTTTGTAAGACATACTAAGGTAGCTTAGCTGTGTATTTTCGAGCATAGAAGCACTTAGCAGACTTGGGCCCTAAGTGAAGCATAATCGGGCGGACAATGTTCTTACGAGAACATTTTAGTGATGTAACATCTTTTTCCAGTGTAAAGCACACACAAAGCGAAAAAGAGAGCATAGTCAGCTCCAAGTGTAACCCTAAACTACTGCCAGTTGCCACGCGCCTGATAGTCTCCAAACTCCGGCCTTGTCGCGGAGGTGACCATGGGATTGGATCCTCGGTACCCTTCCCCGAACGCCTCTGCCAGAGAGTCGCGGACCGCCTCGACAATAGCGTCCCGGGGGCTGACGGTGAAGTCTTTTCTTCCAACAAAAAACACGAGAAACATTGGAAAAAAACACGACTATTGAAGATGGGAACGAGTGCATGTACGACGGGTTTGAGGTAAGAGACACGGGGCATGTGAACATGTGAACATGTGCACAAGCACGCAAGATATCTCTCTCGGCTTGGCTAGGACAGCGAAAGCGGGTTCCTATTACGGGGGTCCATAGTTAACAGGACCTATAGTGTACATAAAAAAACTATATATTTTCCTATTTTTACTAACAAAATTTGGTCCCGTTAACTATGGACCCCTGTAATAGTGATCTCCTTGCCGACGTGAAGTCTGGGAGCCAATCCAGGTTCGCGTAGGGTAGACTGAGGTAGGAGAAACGCGAATCGGGCTTGCGTATCTCGCAGCAAAGGTCGCGGTCAGTAGAATAAAGGGGCCGCAAATGACAGCTGCTCTACCTTGGTGTAGGTGTATATATACGCAAAACGTTGCACTGGTCTACTGAGTAATCGTACGTGCTGCCTTTTTCCGGTGCTTTGCTTTTAGTCGTTACCTTACTCTCCAGGCCAGCCCGCGGGAGCTTTTGCGATCTGCAGCCCTATGAGAAAGCCGTGGTAGGTGGCTACCCTCCTTGCCCCCCTCATCCGTTACTGTGCTGGCCTGGGTTTTCAACACCAACACCAACATATACACCATCACCATCACCAACACCAGCACTACCGACGCCCAGCCCCACCACCAACACCAACACCACCCGCGCCAACACCACCAACTACAACACAAAATACCAACACCAACATGGACACTAGTACAACCACCGCCACCACAACCATCGCCACCACTACTACACCCCCCCCCCCCCTGCCCCATCCCACCATCACTACCCCAATAACCACAGCCGCCACAGCAGCAGCATACCAGCAACCCCAGAAGCGGTAGCGCCAGCAGCAGCAGAGGTAGAAGCCGCGCCCGTCGTCGCAGACATAGACATCGCCGACCCCCATCTCCGCCTCCTCCCGCCCACCCCTAACCCCGCCCCAACCCCGACCCAAGCCTTATCCCAGGCACCGCTGGCGAATCTAGCCGACGTTAAAAACGACGACGATGCCGATGACGATGGTGAAATTGACGATGTCACCCATGACGCCTGCCATCTCGGTAAAATAGCTCTTGTCGAACTCCCGAGCAGTGTCGGAACGAAGGCGGTCACAACCCTGGAGGCCGTAGCGGGTGACGTGAAATGATCGGGGGCATGGTGGGGGTGGGGATGGGAGTAGGGATGTCGTGGGGGGTGGGGCGTCGTTTGCTGATTGCCATAGTCGTTTGACCACTGACTACGCATCCCTTTCGAGACGGGGCATCGTTGTTACTCCTAACATGAATAGACATCTCAAAAACATTTGGGCGCTCACTACGTTTGTTTTCTCCATATAGTACATAAGAACTTTTCGCTTGGAGGGGCACGGAGGTTACACCGCCGCCGCCGCCGCCGCAGCAGCAGCAGCAGAAGCAGCAACAGCGTGCTGGTTCAGTCCGTTGGCAGCTGCCGTGGTAGTTGGCTGGTTGGCTACAGTATTCCAATTCTTCGACAATGGCGCCCACATTATTAGGCAACTGCACTTTTCTCGATATCGCCGGTGTCCCGAAGAGTGCCGGTGCATTGGGCTGGCCCATACCGGCAGTATCGACAGCCCCACACTACGTACGTGTACGCTGGTGTACTGCTGGATGAAAACGTACTATTAATAGTACGGCAGGAAAACGCATGTCCAATTTGGTCGCACAGCCGTAACATGAACAACCCAAACATGCCCGAAAGGGCAATTGGGGCCCACCTTCAGAGCTGTTCAGCAGTAGGGTAATACGTAGCATTATACGAAACCGGAGCTCAAACAACACATTCACATGTTGATATGTACGAGCATACATATCAAGCTCAACCCCCATGCTACTGCCTTTGCCGCCTTTGCTGCTCCTGCTCCTGCTCTGCTGCTGCCGCACATTCGAAGTACAGCAGTCCTATTAGTACTGTGCTCTGCATGCGATGCTGCTTTCATCGTGCGGTTTTCAGGTTTGTTACGTACAAGGCATGTTGTTGCAGCGTTTACACATGCGAGTAAATCTAATATTACACTGCCGTCGCTGTTGCTATTCGGTGCTGGTGCTGCTGCGGGTGTTCATACTGTTGCACACGCGTGGACGTGATATACCATCCTCGCTGCTGATGTTGCCATGTTCAGGCTTGCTGAGTTGATATCACAACGTTTTCTCACATGGAGCACGAGGTCACGCCGACCAGAAGCCCCAGCCCAGTCAAGCGAGCAGGCTTCCTCCGACGGAAGAGTGCGGCGTCGGGCCGCTTTCCCATGCTCCTGCGGGCTACACCGATCTCTGTTGCCTCTTTGGGAGGACCTGGTCGCGCGTGAGTTGATCGCCGCAGAGTTGTTGGAGATGGTATATGGCGTTTTTTATTCGGGGAACGGTAATGGGCATGGGACCTGGTATAAGTACCCCATGGGGTACGTGGATTAAAAGTACCTCTGTACTTTTAAAATTGCAAGTACCCCAAAGGAAGACCTATGTACAGCAGTAGTACTACTGCTGTAATTACACATGATACATACATTCAATGTCGACGTATCCCAAGCTTTGATCTGATCCGGTTCGCTACTGCTGTACAGCAGGCCGCGGCACCACCACATAAGGTCACATACAGCCGCAGCAGTACTATCGTGTCATTTGGTATCTTATACTACCACTGCCCCGTAATATTAATAGTACGTCGACGTCGTTCGTTAGAGTATGATACTCTTACTCGTACTCGTATGAGCCAGATCATGGCCTATTAATAGTACATGTTTATGTATCTATCTGTAGCCCATACGTAGCTCTCCCTCCACTCCCGGCGAACAAACAACCTTTACCTGGGTATGTTGCTACTGCTGCTGCTACTGGTTGTCCTCGCCTTTTTTTTTTGCGGAAATGCGTGCAGAAGAGCTATCAAGTATAATAGGTTCCTACCCGTCCTGGCCTCATGATTCGGGTGATAGACACAAATAAATAAGAATTGAATATATTAATTTGGTTCCTGTTTCTTCGTGAGTTTTTAGCGATTGACACATGATTAATATATACCAGGTATACTATTATTAATACTGTTTTGATGGTAATATCCCTAATTTTGTCGTAAAGAAGAGCAGACGCCATGGTGCACGAACGACCACCCACCGCACGTGCATCAAATGAGCAGCGCGAGCATCAGGCCCGGACTGGACCGCTGCCGGCCTACTGCTCAACACCTTCAGGAAGTACACCGTGTTTCTGTACATCCTCTGAGTTCCACAGCTGTCAGATTTTGTTCCCCTCAAAAACGGTAGTACGTGCGATTGAAGTATCCCACGCAACTTGCAAAGATGAGTTTCGATTCAAATCCTCGATCTCACAGCTGTCGTATTTTTTAATTTTGTAATACAACCATAAACAACAACACGAGTAGCAAGCAGCAGTAAGGCTTCACAATACACTGCACATATAATACATTGTCGGATGGTCAAACCGTAACTTCATGGGCCCAACTTCATGCGCAAGGAGTTTTACCTCCGATATGTTATTCAGGCTGCCCTCCGACAATGTGCCACTCAATTTCCACTTTTCGACGTACCTTAAATATCGATATTGGTGTATATATCAGCACGATACAAGTGGCTGCTTGCTTCGTACTCGATGTAGGTATTACGGGGGTCCATAGTTAACAGGACCTATGGTGTACATAAAAACCTATATATTTGCCTATTTTTACCAACAAAATTTGGTCCCGTTAACTATGGACCCCCGTAATAGTATACGCGTTCTGACGTATTAATTTGGTCGTCATAGGGCGAGAGGGTGGTAGGCAACGCAATGCCCCCCAACGACATAGTACGTAGCGCGGGCGAGTGGTCACGCATTGGAAATAAACATATCTCCAAGCACACGCTGTTGCGTACCAGGGGATTCTTCAATTCATCCATGGAACACCATGTCTGCCTACCGCCATCTTCTATGCTTCGCGCTCCATTCACCTCGCGTTTTCGCCAGGACAATTTTCTTTGTTAACCTCACTTTTACTTTGCAGCTTCAGGACAAGCCGTCCGTACTCCCCCCCGGTACGTGCCTTCATTTTTATCGCGTAGAGGGTTCAGCATTCCCGACTGGTGGTCGATTTCCATCGAATGTCGCTAACTCACGCTCTCGCGCTTTCCGCAAGTCAACTCTATGCACAAGAAAAAGCCTCTACGAGTATAGACGAGCATGCAGTTTGGCGGGGCTCGAATCATTACGCGGTTTACCTACTAGACCTTAGGGGACACCATGACCCTAAATGACGTACGCTGCGCCCAACATGAACTATTTTTTTCTCTTTCTTTTCCCATCTCATTTCTTTTCTCGCCCCGTCTTAGTCGTAACTGAGATCCGGGGTCACATAGCAAGCTTTTCTCTCCCTCCCCCCGATACCCCCCCCCCCCCCGTGCGCGCTACCGTGCACATGTTGTATTTCTATCGCGAAAAAGGTTCAGCACCTCCTTCCTGTGTCGACTCGTGTCGAATCCTACGCTCCTCTCACTCGGTCTTCTCTCTCTTGGCTGGCCACCTACGTGGCTTTGGGTCTCTTCCTGGACGAGTGTAGCTCCGTGCAGTCTAGATACCGACTCTCCTTCTTACTTCTAACCGACGAATCGGGCGGATTGAGTATGCCCGAGATGTTGTCTGGATCGCGAGAGGGGAGAAGGCCCCACACAAAAGCTTGCGCATCCCGCGCGAACCTCGCCGCTACTTCCATCCCTGCATTGTAGTATTTCGGGCGGTTTTGGTCGAAGTGGTCGATAACACTCCTGACCGCGGCAACGCATGTCTCCATCATATTAACGCTCAGCTTCCCTTTGATGACCGCACCTAGGGCGCTGCGCTTGACATGGTTGTCATCCTGCATGTCTATCGCCCCAAAATCATCAGTGAAACCACCATCGTACGTCCCTCGTTCATGCCCGTCGAACACGCTAAGGTCCGCCCTGTGGATACTCCACTCGTCACCAGAAGATCGCCAACGAGGGTGGATACAATCGCCATTGAACTCTACGGCGGATTGCAGCCGGGTGAAGAGTGCGACTCATACGTGCCTGCATGGCAAGCCACAACGCAGCACCTGCCAAGCAAGTGCATAGCTGAAAACCGCCAGGCCCGACAACAACGATGTGCGCGCTTTCGTCTTGGTACCGGAACACTACTTTCACGACAGCACTTAGCTGCACGTGCTCAACAAGTTGGTGAAACGCGGGCAAAGATGTCGCCCCAAACTTGGGGCCCAATGGATCATAGTCCTCATCGAACCCTTCCTCCGGCACCTCGCGACATACATCGTGGTGGTCACTGCTGTGCTCTGCTAACTTCCTCAGAAAGTCGTTGGCACCATTGCCCTCTGCCAAGACGTCTGTATCATACAGGGTGCTCGTCCGTAGTTCCGCCAGCATTTTCTGCACAAGGGTAGATGAAGCCGAGCATTGATGGTTACTCAAACTGTTGGAGCGATCGACAGTGTTTGGTTATATAGCACTACCTTCTAGACCACTCAGTCAGTACTTAGTCAGCGCTGACTGAGCGGTCTAGCAGGTATTAATAGTGCTATAAACCACATTTCAAACTGGGCCCAAGGGAGAGAGGTGCAATCTGCTCACGGTTATAAACCTATTTCAGGATGAGAATATACTGAAGGAGATTCTCTGCACCATCACTGTCAAGGAAGGAATACCGGCACGTTATACCGTTGTCTCCTCTCACCTTATGCGCGTAGTGGCTGACCTTGACTCTTCCGAGTTCCTGCAGCATAGGCTCGAAAGACTTGAGCACTTTGTCCTCCAGGTCCTTGATGCTGACGGCGGGGACCTTGGCGGCACGGCACGTCTTTGCGGTCGTTTCGGTCATTGTGGACAGGGCAGTCGAGGGCCGTTCAGGTGAGCATGCAGCACCCGAAGATGGTGTAAGACTTGACATCTCGACGTATACCCCCCGTAACTGGGCCTAGTGTCAAGGTCAGCAATCTACCGCAATCTAACCAACTTCTTGAGGACCAATTTACTGTTCGTCAAGGATAATAGACTTCTCTCCTCAATCGATGTTTCCTGCCGTCTTTTTGCCCACCATTGATTATGTGTTCCACGAAAGAAAAGCAACATGAGCGGCTGAACTCAAGTCAACTAACTGGCCGTATATTTCCGGATCGCTCTAAAACGAAAAGACACCAGATCGTGAAATAGAAAGCATGTGATGGATGATGTGGAGGGTTAGACATGAAACATTGGCGCCGCCCACCCTCGCCGCATTACCCTTGATTCAAACTCACGCGAGGGATTCCACAGCAAGGCCCTTGTTCGTCTGGCCAGCTCCTTCTTCACCCAGTTCAGGGTGGATTTCCTGTTGATGACGTGGCGCGTTTCTAGCACACCGAAGATTCCCTCCACCGTCGATGATGCTGTCATGCTCAGGGTCATAGCGGTCGGGTGGTAGCAGCGGGCCCAGTGCTTCCGTTGCCTGTAAATACAACGATTGAACCATGAGATAATTTTATCGTTCTGTCTAGCAAGGCATTATGCTTGTCTCTGAGCAGAAACCGAAAACGATGCTCGTACCCGTCTGACCGTCGGACTCACCCGAATAGGTAGCCGCTGAGGTACGCTTGACACGCCGAGTCCTTGACCATTTCCATTACTTTCGCCCACACCCCGTCAAAGGCCTGCAACTCGTGGACGAGCGACACGGCGACAAAAATCAACGGAAAACGCTGGTAAGGTTATATGCACCAGGTATTGGGCACTCCATTAAAAAAAACAAGCGCAACTAACGCCCTGGAGGTGTGAAGTGCTTTGCCCTGTAGGTGTGAAGTGCTTTGCCCGAGCGCGCCTTGGCACTTCTTCTTGACATTTTTCATCAAGTGCCAAAGGCAATGCAAGTGCACTGTGTTTGGAAGATGCTCCGCAACCGCGCTTGTCATGGCAGCGTCGGCGTCCGAAATAATAACCTTCACGGTGGGAGGGAATACACTACAACTCGTTAGGGCTACCCCACGCCCCGTCCGGGCACATGGGAAGAATCTCGGACAGTAGCATCATTTCGTAGTCGTCCTGCTTACAGTCGTTGGCTACTCGGTACTTCGCGAGAACAGCGTTACTGTAGTATAGGCAGGAGTGGTGCAGGTGACGATTCTCTCCCACCAGTTGCTCGGCGTTCTTCGCGGCCTTCGCAAGCACCACGAGCTTCACATGGGGCCAGAAGTAATCGGTGTCCCATAGGCCGTGAGAAATAGAACGCCACAAGCAGTTTCCGTCGCCTTCTACGTAGAAGGCGCGACACGCCTGACGCAACTCCAAAGGCAGCACCTGTGTGGCGCTCCCGTCAAACAACTGTCGGGCCTGGGGAATGACACCGGAAACACGGGGACCAACAGGTCGTACGGGTGTGCATTCGTTACGGATACGAATTCGTGAACGTCGGCAACAACGACTTTCCTGGTACGTGCTTTATGGTGTATATTCGCTGATCCGACATGGCTTCAATAGGACGATGGGGGTTGAAATATCCTCTGACCTAAAATTTACTTGGCCAAACGCGTTGCGAACGCACCGGCAACCTAAAACCTACAGATGCGAAACGCGAAACGGGACTCTTCGGTCAAGCACCAACTCGTTGGCCGGCCGCACAGTCGGTCTAGTATATCAGGAGAGCGCACTAGCACAAAACAACGGGGCCACAACCCCAAAAAAATAGACGCGACCTGCCTCTTCCTCCACATGGTCCGGCACGATCGGAAGCTCGCCCACGGGGCAGCCAAACACTTTCAGTACCGTGCATTCCTCCGTGCAGAAGTTAGAGAGCTGACGCTTGGAGATAGCGGTCTAGTTGGAGGCTCCACCTCGAGTGTTTAGCGGATAGATGAGTTAGTTGAGCATGCCTTCCAGCTCCTCCGTTTTTTCGACACGACCGCGGTCGTGTGGTACATCACCTTGCCACAGCAATGGAGGGCGTGGGAAGGACGGTACAAATCTTAAAGGGAGGTCCGCATTGGGCGAAAAATGCGGCATGTTCACCATGCCGATGGCTCCAACAATTGCCCCAGCGGATGCAGGCCCCGACGGTAGTACGGAACGGCAACCAACCTTTAACCGAGGTTTACATCGCAACGCCCGGTGTGCCGATGCTTGGCGCTATTCTGTACCTTCCTGCGAGTTGCTACGAGAAAAATCGACGGCCTTCTTCTCACCTTGCCCGTCTCGCTCAGCTTTGTCTTGTTGTCCCTGCGTTGATGCCTTCGCTTGCTGTTTTTCTTCCGAGTTGAACTGTTCTTCTTAAGTCCAGCCATGATGCTGTCCTCGTCTTGTTCCTGTCGTTCAGACGAAGCACCGGACGTTCTTGACGACCCACGAAAAACACCGTTCGTGGTATTGTTGCTATGAATCGTGAATGCCGACACTACCTCGAATCAACACGTCAAGTGTGTAAGGATTCATGCACAACGCAAAACACCATTCGTGTCAAATATCACGTGTCGAGATACGCCTGATCAGCCCCCTACATTATCTACTCGGAATACAACTTCCACCTCGGGTATCCAAGCAGGGTTGTGAAAAAAACAAATAACCGATGTAAGGCCGATGCCATGGGAATCAATGTTACTTGTGAGCGCGCGCCTACTGCTGCAGGTGCGAGACACAACAACAGCAGCTGCACAATGTTGCATGATGGAGCTATTGTCATTTTTAAGTCGCTAGATTCGCACAAGTATGTACCTCCTTCGCAATTCCGTTTGACGTGCCCGTATTAACTTCCTTCCGCGAGCGCAGCGCGCGGCGTTGGCCGCCCGCGAAGCGGAGTCCTTGTACATATTTCAAAATGAAAATTGTAAAAAAAAGCCCTGTATCAAACAAGTTGGTTGTATCTTCTCTGGGCGCCCGCGAAGCAGAGTATTCTCGGAAGGCTGAGTGAGTTTTGTACGTACGTAAAACCCTTGAAATATTTCAAATTCAAAGTAAAAAAAAATAGGCCGGCCAGCCCGGCGCAACACGTTGGTTGTATCTGCTCTGTTTTGCGAGGACATAACCCGGAACAAGCTGTCTCGTCGAGGTATTACAACAGCATCAGCACTCAGACTAGGACTTCTGACCTTCTATTGCGGTTGGGGTAGCTTGGCGCTTGCTACAGCAGAAGACTTCCCTACCAGGCTTGCTGTCTCGAAGCTCTAAAGTTTCTCTCTCTTTACCGCTCTGGTTGCCTGCAGTGCCCGCCGATGGAGAGCTGTGCGTGTGCTTCTGGCTGCTGCTTGGTTGGCTGGGGGTGATTTCCGTCTGGCTTGCTCTGCGGTGCTGGCGAGTGGAAGCTGGGACGGGAACGGACGTGATCTTGCCGGCACAAACGAAATGCACTAGGAGTACTGTAGAAACCCTATGGTTTGTTTGGGGTACGTGCACTTTTAAAAGTACCTCTTTGAAGTACTTTTAATCCACGTACCCCATGGGGTACTTATACCAGGTCCCTGAATCCATACACTAAGTACGTGAGCACTCCGAACAAATTGTGGTCGGCGTTCGTTCGTGGCACATTCCAGCCGTGGGGTCCAGCACTGGCAGCTGGACATGGAAGTCGATCAGCATCTCGTCACAGAAGCACACTGGTTGAGATGTACGGGTACAGCAGTAACTGCAGTAGTAGTAGTAGGTGGGCCTGTTGATGTACGGTATAGTCTGCACGTTTTGCCTCTCAATACTTGCCACGCAAAAAGTGAATATCTGATAAAGCGCGGGTGGGGGGGTGTACTCAATGCCATGCATGGCCGTAGTCGTATGACCATAGACCCTCGCATCCCCATAATTCCGAGACGGAGCACGTCGGGTTTTCACCGACCAGGCAGACATTGCTTGCACCAAGCGCGAAGCTCCGTGGGGTGCTGGGCGAGTCGCATGAAGGGTGAGCTGCATCCTACTAAGAACCGCTTTTGAGGCGGATTTTCTCGCATAAGGACGGCGTCAAAGAATTGATTTAATTTCTAGTGAGGCCACTTCCAGAGACAGCAATGGGCTCACCATGTGACTGTCTCATGGGTGCTTTAACATATATACGCTAATACGTGGTGCGAACATCTCCCTTGTGCGGAGAGAAGGTTCTCCACGCACACAAAATGATTTAACTCGACCGCCAGCCGTGGTGACCGCCAAAAAAAAAAAAACGGTACCACAGCTGTCTAGCTCAAGTAGTGAGATGCATGTTTTTCAGCGTCGTCGCCAACCGACGTAACTTAACCTATATATACCAGGTACATATTGGAGTGTGGGGGGGCATAATACGCAAACCCGCGGTAGACCCAAAACCTGTTTGTCCTCCTAACTGCACACACCATACATCGTTTTAATTTCTATGCTCCGCCGTTATCATATAGTACCTGGTACACACTACGCAGGGCCGTATGTTAGTAATCAGAACCGATGGGCGCAAAACTCACATACCCCCCAACATTTACTGGTTCTGATTGTTGTATCCCCCCCGCAATAGTGTGATATGAGGTTAGCACATGTGGTTACTATCTCATGCGACGGTCTGTGCTTTTATCGCGTTGATGTGACTGGTCGCACGTTTAAGAACTTGGCTCGTTTAGTGTGTCCGTATAGTGGTTCCAACCCACGCAGACTCACCCTTAACTTGTGCCAACCAAACGGTTTGAGTGAAGATATGTTGCATGTAACGTGCCTAGTATTTGCCCGACCTACCGACCGACCGACTACTAATAGCAGATCGACTGAGGCACTCCCGATTTGGTTTTTTAGTTGGGTTTTCAATCCTCGAGGTTTGAAGTAGCCGAGAATGTGACTACCTTTCCTATACGTAGTGCAAGTCAGTAGGTAGGGACCGATTTTATTTAGCTGCAGAAAGGCTCAGCTTTCATACGCCCTCAGGGTACTTACCGTACAACATGGTGTAGTCCGTGTCGACCGCGCTTGTATGCGTTCGTCCGATGCTACTGCACACTACATGAAGCCGTGCGATATGCGCGCTATTGTCGTCGTTCTTAAGGGTCCGCATCGCTGTGTGCGCGCATTCCCCCGCAACGCATCTAACACAAAGATGCCGTGTCCAATGCCCCAAATATGTGTTCCCTCTTGCAGCTATAGGGCTTCAATCACTCGGGCTGATATGCTACACGCCAGATGGATGCGACTGCGACACGGGAGCGTGCGACGTCAACTGTGTTGACGTAGGTCAGTATTGCTGTGGCATCCCCCCGCTTGTTATTGAGACGTTTGGTAGAGCGCCATGCGCGCAACATTGGACAGGTCCGTATTACGCGCTGCATCCGATGGAATGATGTACATGTATGATGTGTATACCGCCGAACAGTTGCTCGCACCAAGCCTCTGGACTAGCTGGTCCACCACGATTCCCCATGCGGACACTCCGCTAACACACTACACCACCATAGGGTATAAGTTACAGTTACGCTGATCCTTTTTGTTTTGGGTAGCTGGTGCTGTAGTGTTTGTATTGGAGTCAGCCCGACACTGATACCTGTTCGGTATCAACGTCAAGGCCAAGCTGGCACCCAAGCGTCTTCTGGTCACGGGGATTTCGGATGCTCTAATCTGTAGACGTTCTTCGGAAAACAAAAAACAAGGTTATTTGAACACGCTGTGCTTCGGCTGGTTCGTGCTCACCGGAGAGCGACCGTGACTCGAAAGAGGTTCATCACAGCAACTTGTGTTTCTCTCAAGATTGGTCTCCCGCATGATCTCATCAGAGGCCTATCCCTGGAGTCAGAGGTGCTGCAATGGTCGAAATTGGTCGAAATGTTGGGGTGCACAGAATGAGACGAAAAACAACTCCCAACTGGACGTGTGCACTTCACTTGCGGGCATCTATACAGCCCCTTACAGGAAACTACAGCCCTCGAAGTTGAAATATTCTCCTGATGGGGTGTGGGGGCGTCGGGTGCGCCAGACGGCAGTCGTAGGCAGTCAGAAACGACTCACGAGGTGTTTTCGTGCACTCGAAGTTGCGAGCGAGTAGCACAAAAAGCTCGCGAAAACGCTCAAATGTGTTTTACTCCACGCAAGGGTGCACAGCACATTGACTACATCAACGATGAAAAATCCTTCTCCGAAATGTTGTTGTTCTCCAGGCAAAGGATACATCTCTTTAATAGGCATCGTCGAAAATGCTGTGGGAAGCAAAAAAACTACGTTCCCATATGAATAGTAAGTTACTGGGCTCAGAAAAAAGCTAAAGGCGGCTAAAAAGCTCGGGATTCTTGTATATTTGCATCATCTGTTCTATAACTACGGAATATGGATCTTGGTTGCAAACCCCTTACTCTAGCTCCAGGTCGTACGAGTATGCATATGTTGTCGAAACGCCTACGCAGGTAGTTGACGACGCATTCCTGAGGGTGTTAACATCCCCTTGAAAAGAACTTGATTGCTGTAAAACAAACTATTGTGCAAATACACTATTCTTACTCACTGGCAAGAAAAAGTATACGATTTTCGTGTGATGATCCTTGTTTTGCAACAAAAATAGTGGTTGAGCACTACTACGTAAAAATAGTCCATCCAGTCACCATCGACACGGCGATTTTTTCCGCCGCGGACTTCAACATCTACCTGCAGTATAACCGCACCATTTTTTTATAGTAATATGTGTTTCGCGTTGGCATGCTCGCTTCACCAATAATCATGTAGCAACCGTTCCGCTTGCCGTATATACTTCTGGGATATTCTCGGCGGCAGACTCCTACACCTGCGTTGTGGATAGAACGTACCAGGTACTACGCTTGCCGGTTCCTCCTGGAGAGTACCATAATCGACCAGCCACGACGCATGAATCACTTCATGCTACGTACAGCAAGCGATACCTGTGTCGCCGACGAGTGAACATATATCGATTATCCCGTCCTGATCTTGAGCCTTCCTTGCCGGAAGTGTATTGGTCGCCTTTGTGTGTCGGGAGTGTGTTCGTGGGCCTTCGTTCGACGTTGGCTGAACGGACTGCGTTTGGATACAGACACGACTTCTCGAGTTGTTCGTTCTAACAAATCGCATCGGTCCGAACTTCTACACCATTGCAGCAGTATGCCCGGATGGGGCCGACATGTGTGACGATCCCCACATGAAAGGCCTCCGCGGACAGAAGATTGATTGGTCCGGGGTCGACGGTGGGTGGTATAACATGGTGAAGGATGGTGACGCCGATCTCCATGTGAACATCCGTCTCACCGCTCCTCTGCCCGAGGAGTTCCCTGACCGCCAGCTGATCACGGGCCTCAGCGTTTTGTCAGAAGGGCATTCTTTTACAGTCGAGGTGAAGAACCCGTATCGCATCGACACTGAAGGTTGTCCGCGTGGGGTCTCGCCCTGCCTAGCCAACGGCGGACTGCGTGCTGTCGTGGATGGGGAGGAAGTATATAATCTCCTCCGCTTTTCCAGGGGCGAAAACGTGGTGGATGGTATCACCGTATCGGCGTCTAACCTACCAGCAGAGTGCCGTCAGTTCGGCGGGGACAAGATCTGGGCCCGCATGTACGAGGAGATGCTGCAAGGAACCCGCGAGCTGGCCGGCGAGGAACAGTTCGAAGACTGGATTCTACGTTTCGAAGACATGGAGGCGCCCAACTGGTGCGCGCAATACATCGCAGAGCACGAACTCGTCGATGTGCAGTCCATCCACGCCGTCTTTAAGATAGTGACGTCCGCGGTCACCGTGCGCCTCAACGTCGGTGCGAACTACCAAGACGGCGGCGACCTAGACTGGGATGGCCGCGTCTTACCCGACTTGGAGTTCTGGCAGATGGACGTGGGGCTGCACGGCCTGTCCCTCGAAAACGAGTCGTTGTCCGGAATCCTGGGTGAGACGGCCCGCCCGGTGCTGGACAAGGACGGCCGCGAAGTGATGGAAGGGTACGAGGCGTTCCGCGGGACTGTCGAGGACTACCGCGTGTCTGGCCCTCTGGGCACCGACTTCGCCCTTCTCAAGAAATTCTAGAGGCTGGTGGGTACTTCAGGCCGCAACGTTGCCTCCATGTACGGACTATTTAACAGTCTATGTATGTGATTATGGGTCATCAAATGCTGTCACCAGCCCCGAGTGCGATACAATATGGTTACAAGCGGAGAAGTAATGCACTATGATTTCCATTGTGAGGGAGATGACATCTTACAGTAGTGCAACCGCTTATTACGTGCGGTGAGCTTTGTGTTGAGGGCTACTTAGTTGGTTCGGTACATTTTATCTAAACGGCGGGTAAACGACTGATTTCTCCCGGCTGAATCGGATGGTGGAGAAGAAAACGCCACGACTGTCATAAATTATCTTACGCAAACGCTACTTAATACTGGCAATGGGAGCATCATACGTAAAAACAGAGGGTACGGTTCGCAGAGTTTCGTGGCTCGGATCAGCAACGAGCGATCCCCCAAGTGAGTCATGTTTGACGAGGTGGACGGGGAAAACGTCTACTCGGGAGGGTAAAAACGGGACTGGATGAGTTGTCTCGACCTTTTATACCCGGTATCGCTTTTCGAATCGCAAACCGAGCACTAGACGTTAGCGCAAGAAACCGGGCATGAGGTACAAACGTGCCGAGGATACAGCAGAGAAGTACATGAAACAGTGGTTCGTTTAGATATTCATGAAGTAGCAAAGCAAGCGCTTGAGGTACAAACTACGCAACTAACGCTTACGCTTCTTACGCAAACGCTACTTAATACTGGCAATGGGAGCATCTTACGCAAAAACAGAGGTTACGGTTCGCAGGGTTTCGTGGCTCGGATCAGCAACGAGCCATCCCCCAAGTGAGTCATGTTTGACGAGGCGGACGGGGGAAACGTCTACTCGGGAGGGTACAAACGGGACTAGATGAGTTGTCTCATTCTTATATACCTGGTATCTATTTTCGAGTCGCAAGCCGAGCACGAGACGTTCGCGCAAGAAACTGGGCATGAGGTACAGACGTGCCGAGGATATAGCAGAGAAGTACATGAAACAACGGTTCGTTTAGATATTCATAAAGTAGCAAAGCAAGCGCTTGAGGTATAAACTACGCAACTAACGCTTTCGTTATCTTACGCAAACGCTACTTAATACTGGCAATGGGAGCATCATACGTAAAAACAGAGGATGGATACGGTTCGCAGGGTTTCGTGGCTCGGACCAGCAACGAGCTATTCCCCAAGTGAGTCATGTTTAACGAGGCGGACGGGGGAAACGTCTACTCGGGAGGACTAGATGAGTTGTCTCGATCTTATATACCTTGTATCGTTTTTCGAGTCGCAAACCGAGCACTAGACGTTAGCGCAAGAAACCGGGCATGCGGTACAGACGTGCCGAGGATACAGCAGAGAAGTACATGAACCAACGGTTCGTTTAGATCTCCATAAAGTAGCAAAGCAAGCGCTTGAGGTACAAACTACGCAACCAACGCTTTCGTTATCCTACATCTTACGCAAACGCTACTTAATACTGGCAATGGGAGCATCTTACGCAAAAACAGAGGATGAATACGGTTCGCAGGGTTTCGTGGCTCGGACCAGCAACGAGCCATCCCCCAAGTGAATCATGTTTGACGAGGTGGACGGGGGAAACGTCTACTCGGGAGGGGTAAAAACGGGACTAGATGGGTTGTCTCGATCGTTCATACCTGGTATCTATTTTCGAGTCGCGAACCGAGCACGAGATGTTCGCGCAAGAAACCGGGCATGAGGTACAGACGTGCCGAGGATATAGCAGAGAAGTACATGGAACAACGGTTCGTTTAGATCTTCAAGAAGTAGCAAAGCAAGCGCTTGAGGTATAAACTACGCAACTAACGCTTTCGTTATCTTACGCAAACGCTACTTAATACTGGCAATGGGGGCATCATACGTAAAAACAGAGGATGGATACGGTTCGCAGGGTTTTGTGGCTCGGACCAGCAACGAGCTATTCCCCAAGCGAGTCATGTTTAGCGAGGCGGACGGGGGAAACGTCTACTCGGGAGGACTAGATGAGTTGTCTCGATCTTATATACCTTGTATCGTTTTTCGAGTCGCAAACCGAGCACTAGACGTTAGCGCAAGAAACCGGGCATGCGGTACAGACGTGCCGAGGATACAGCAGAGAAGTACATGAACCAACGGTTCGTTTAGATCTTCATAAAGTAGCAAAGCAAGCGCTTGAGGTACAAACTACGCAACCAACGCTTTCGTTATCCTACATCTTACGCAAACGCTACTTAATACTGGCAATGGGAGCATCTTACGTAAAAACAGAGGATGAATACGGTTCGCAGGGTTTCGTGGCTCGGACCAGCAACGAGCCATCCCCCAAGTGAATCATGTTTGACGAGGTGGACGGGGGAAACGTCTACTCGGGAGGGTAAAAACGGGACTAGATGGGTTGTCTCGATCGTTCATACCTGGTATCTATTTTCGAGTCGCGAACCGAGCACGAGATGTTCGCGTAAGAAACCGGGCATGAGGTACAGACGTGCCGAGGATATAGCAGAGAAGTACATGGAACAACGGTTCGTTTAGATCTTCATAAAGCAGCAAAGCAAGCGCTTGAGGTACAAACTACGTAACTAACGCTTTCGTTATCTTACGCAAACGCTACTAAATACTCGTAATGGGAGCATCATACGTAAAAACAGAGGATGGATACGGTTCGCAGGGTTTTGTGGCTCGGACCAGCAAAGAGCTATCCCCCAAGCGAGTCATGTTTAGCGAGGCGGACGGGGGAAACGTTTACTCGGGAGGGTAAAAACGGGGCTGGATGAGTTGTCTCGACATATTTTACCTGGTATCGTTTTTCGAATCGCGAACCGAGCACTACGTTAGCGCATACTCGGAAGGTAAAAACGGTACTAGACGTAAAAACGGTACTAGATGAGTTGTCTCGACCTTTTATACCTGGTATCGCTTTTCGAGTCGCGAACCGAGCTCTACGTTAGCGCAAGAAACCGGGCATGAGGTACAGACGTGCCGGGGATACAGCAGAGAAGCACATGACACAATGGTTCGTTTAGATATTCATAAAGTAGCAAAGCAAGCGCTTGAGGTACAAACTACGTAACTAAGGCTTTCGTTATCTTACGCAAACGCTACTTATTACTGGCAATGGAGCATCTTACGTAAATACAGAGGATGCGATTCGCAGAGTTTCGTGGCCCGGACCAGCAACGATTCATCCCCCAAGTGAGTCATGTTTGACGAGGTGGGCGGGGGAAACGTCTACTCGGGAGGGTAAAATCGGGACTAGATGAGTTGTATCGACCTTTTATATACATCTGTTGTTGGAACTCGTACGATCACAGGGACTAGCTATGTCGTTGCTGCTGTTATTGCAGCGTCTGTGCAGCAGCTGTTTGTTTATTGTCGTAGAGAGAGAGCGCCTACTCCCCCAAATCCGAACGTGAGAAGAGACGAGGGAGGGGCTTTGGGAAGAGCGTGGCGGAATTGTAAGGACCGTTGGGGCATGAATATGAAGACCAAACGGTCGGTACATTATTGAATCAGAATGGCGCATCAGCGTCGTGGATGGCTGGGGCCATTTATAAATATCCCCCATGCTCCGACGAATTGAGGTGGTTTAAATGCCTATGATGTAGCTCTACACAAGATCTTTTGAATGTGGCTATTGTCACGGCGAGGTTCCAACTACAGCGCTCTCGTTGTGGCGTCGCAGCAGAGAGCACATACATGGCACGGGCAACAACACAAAACTCGAAAACTTGAGCGACCCGTATCGAGAATGCCTGCGCAAGCCTTGGAAATGTTTCCCTCTCCTCTTTTTTCCGAGGCTTATCACGGTAATTTCGGCGGGACGGTAACGGCGGTAACGGCGGGACGGGACGGGACGGAACGGTAAAACCGCGGTCAAAATCGTACCGCCGTCCCGTCCCGTCCCGTCCCGCCGACAAATTCCCTGACCGTCGTCAATTACCGTCCCGTCCCGCCGAGAAAAACTCTCCCGTTGAAAATTACCGTCCCATCCCGCCGTGACACCGTAAAAATACCGTCCCGTCCCGCCGTGACTCCGTAATTTTACCGTCCCGTCCCGCCGTGACTCCGTAAATATGCCGTCCCGTCCCGCCGTGACTCCATAAATTTACCGTCCGTCCCGCCGTGACTCCGTGAATTTACCGTCCCGTCCCGCCAAAAAAAAACTACACCGCTGTCACATACAGAATAGTCTCTTCCCGCCGACACAACTTGCCTCTTCATGTCCAAGATACATTGGTGGTCGTCTGCTCCCGTTCACATGCCCACCACGAAATTACGAAATTACGAAATTCCGAGTTTCACGAATATGAAATTAGAAATTAGTTTCATTTCTATTTTGTGGCAGAAGCTGTGGTGCTGGTGTTGATGTATTTTCATTTACATAATTAACTGAAAGTATTAATCACAAATCACGAAGTACGAATGTTGAAAAATTCGTAACTACAAACTTGCGAATTACAAAATTTAGTTGATATCTGGTATTTTTTTGTTTTCTTCAATTTTTGTTTTTGTTTTTTCATGAATCTTCATACTTAATATTTCCACGCGCAACACCTGCCACAGCCACCAGTTGCCACGCGCAAGCACAGACCCCTCAACTCACGGCAACCAATACTGGTGTGGCCGGCACGGACGCCATGGATGCCTATCTCACGGGCGTGGTCGATCAACCAGCAGCGGCACTAGCATCACCACCGCCGCCACCACCTGCATCACCCACCCCGCCGCCACCACCTCCATCACCCACCACCTCCACCTCCACACCCACCAGCGACACACCGCAAGCACAAACATCAGAACAGCCATCAGCTGGGACCGCAACAGTGCTTGGGGCAGGGGTGGGAAGGAATCAGAAGGCGTCGCCTCTGTGTGGCAATACTTCTCGGGGTTCGAGCCGCCGGTCGGGAAGAAAAACGTCAAGTGCACGGTGGTGGTCACAAAGTTACCTGCCTCGGGACGACCCCAGAATGCATCGGCTGGGGAGGTTATTTCGGTAGAATCATGATATGTGGTATTTCTCAGCGCAAAACGTGGCGTGTACTTCGTGGTGTGCGTTCGCCGTGCCGATTTAATGTGCGAGTATACTGTATAGTGGAAAAGTGAAGAAAGTTCAGTTTTTTTTTTCCCCGGTTGTTGTGGAATACATAGGATAGGTGTTTCAATGAATATCTCCCGTCACGTCGAGTTTTTCCTATACCGTCCCGTCCGGTCACGAAAAACTGCAGGTATCGTTCCGTCCCGCCGAGGAAAAAAATATTTACCGTCCCCTCCCGCCAAGGAAAAAAAATATTTGCCGTCCCGTCCCGCCGAGGAAGAAAATATTTACCGTCTCGTCTCGCCGAGGAAAAAATATTTGCCGTCCCGTCCCGCCGAGGAAAAAAATAATTACCGTCCCGTCCCGCCGAGGAAAAAAAAAATACCGTCCCGTCCCGCCGAGGAAAAAAATATTTGCCGTCCCGTCCCGCCGAAGAAAAAAAAATATACCGTCCCGTCCCGCCGAGGGAAAAAATATGTACCGTCCCGTCCCGCCGCGAAAAAAAAATCCGTTGAACTGTTACCGTCCCGTCCCGTCGAGAAATTATGCACCCGCTGTCCCGTTCCGTCCCGCCGACTATTTTTCTCGTAATTTTACCGTCCCGTCCCGTCCCGCCGTCAATTGTTTTTCCCGCCAAACAATAAAAAACTGTCCCGTCCCGTCCCGTCACGATTCTCAGTCACTGTGATAAGCCTTGCTTTTTTCGCCTCTCCCAGGCCCCACTACTAGAAAATTGCCGTTAGAGGCAATTTCGCAGTGTTGGGGCCTCAAACCTTTGTGACGTAGGCCAATCACACACACTAAAACCAACCAAATTGTGACAGAATTCGTGCGCTGATTGGATGATGACTTGAAGAACCTAGCTTGTCAATTCCGCCGCCCATCGCAGCACGGCACCCCTGCCACAGCAGCAGTGTCTGCAGGAGAAGCGCCTCAAGACAGATAGAAAGCTCTGCTCGATAGAGGGAGCATCTGACGACCGCGCAGCAAGCAGCTAGCAGCTGCGACACGCAGCAAGCACGCCGCCCATAATCGTGTGGTGCCACCGGACAACCCCGAGACAGGAGACACAGATCACAGCAGCAGCATGCCCAGCAGAGCGATGGCAAAGCTTGACAAGCGGTTGCGAGCGAGAACAAAAAAATCCAAACGTATAAACGAGAGGCAGAGCCACCTCGACACCCCGACAGCAAGCATATACATCTGTTGTTGGAACTCGTACGATCACAGGGGCTAGCTATGTCGTTGCTGCTGTTATTGCAGCGTCTGTGCAGCAGCTGTTTGTTATTGTCGTAGAGAGAGAGCGCCTACTCTCCCAAATCCGAACGTGAGAAGAGACGAGGGAGGGGCTTTGGGAAGAGCGTGGCGGAATTGTAAGGACCGTTGGGGCATGAATATGAAGACCAAACGGTCGTTACATTATTGCATCAGAATGGCGCATCAGCGTCGTGGATGGCTGGGGCGGGAGTGGGGTGTTCCACTCATGGTGACCTACGCTGGCATGCCACAGATTAAAGTTGATGTTACCAGTGTATGCGAGTTTCTAATTTTGACCGTGCGAAAATATTTAGACCCCTTTCGAAATTGATGTGTAATTTATATCTACGCCCGACCGTGTTGATATCCGAAAACACCACAACAGAGTGACATCATACACCAGGGCCACCAAGAGAGCTTTATTTCACTGAAAATAGCAGTTTGGTGATCGTTAGTCGCATGAGCACAGAGATATCCCAGATCGCAGGTCACAGCGAGACCCATGCAAACAGCACTAGGCGGCAGGTGAGTGTAGCCTGGGAGTCCAGCAAACCTTTGCTTTTTGGCGCAGGTATTTGTTGCGCGGGGCGCAGGGTACAGGGAGCAGGGGCATGTGCAACCCTACCCCTATCCCGCTCCAGGTCGAAGGTGACATATATACAACAAAAAAAATATTACGTGGAGCGGGGACAAAAGTTTAGGGTTGTTTGGCCACAGGGAACTACATCACACGCCTGTTAGTAAACTTTTACAACAGTAGCTGCTTCATCGTGGGCCCCGCCGTCGTGGGGGCGGAGGGACCACATATTCTCTAGTTATATGTGTGATCTGGCAAGGCATAGGGTCACCGTAGCTATCGGTGCTGAGCCATACAAACTTCTTACGAGCGTGCCCAAACAAGATAAACCGTTTTAATTGACTATTTCGTAGTCGTTGACCTTGTGGTGCTGTATCCTGTTCCTTCATTTCGTCCGTGCCTCGTTCCTGAAGGTTTCCACGATGTGTCTCGCCCGTTACGTTCTGCGCGCGGCTGCTGTACTCTCCCTCACCATCTCCGCCTATGCGCAACAAGGTAAGCTCGGATTCTCAGTTAAATCTGCGTACTTCGCACTTTCGATATCGACTGCGTGTGCATTTCTAGGTGCAATGGACATTTTCTCTACCATGTTGCTACTTCTCGTCTTTTTGAGAGTGCGTCACGTGCTTCGACCCGCATTACACCTACACTGCACGTGGAAAAGGCCCCGAGTTTGCACGACAACGCGGACAAGTAGTGTGGAACCACCTATGCGAGGCATTTATAAAACGATATAGGAACTGGATGCACTATAGAGCAAACAGGTAAATTGTTGGTTATATTATGGATGCTATGCGAATTCGTCGTGGTGCTCATCTATATCGATGCGGTATTGGGGTCATCGGGATATCAGTATCAAACACCCTCAATTAGCCAGGACATTGCGCTCTCTCATGATGATAGAGCGGCAGCCGCCCCCTTGCGACTCACCCCTTGCATGGACCCGGAAAAATAGTTAATGTAGAGGAGAAAATACAATGCCAATACAAGGATGATGCGTGGTGTCATTTGCCTTTTTTCCGGGGTTGAGCCTCTGCGAGACGATAGCCAGGTCCATGGCAAAGCTTGAGCCATATAGGTGTGGTACTTTCCGCCGTGCGGTTACTCAATTCGCCAAAGGAAGCATCAACGAATAATATTTAGACCTGCTTTAACCGCTAATGTTTTAATTTTACGTGTTACCACGTAATCGACACGCCCACCCCATCCTCGTCTATTATGGACAATTGCGTTGTACCCTGGCAATGTAGAAAGAGGCTGTGTCCTCGGTGTTACCCGAGATATGACACCGGGCTAGAGATGGCCCGGGGAGTAAGATACTCCCGTGCTGTAGAGAGAAGAAGACGTGATAACACGTAAACACTGGCGCTTTGATGGCCAACACACTCCACAGAGAATGCAAGAGTCCAGACGACGGCAGCTTCCAGAGATGGATAGGCAGCTAGGATACCATCACGATCCGGATAAAGGTCACATCAGAGAGTGAGATACTCGGTCCTACGAGCAGAGACGATACGGCTGCGATACTCAGTCCTACGAGCAGGGACGATACGGCTGCTATTCCTCCGCATAATATACGTTACAAGCCGAAACGGTACATAGACTATGATCTACGACACAAGAGCGGTGCTACTTGAACATTGACTCATACATGGCCATGTGCTAACATTCCATAACACTCCCCCTCAATGTGAAATTTGATGATTAAATAACAAAAACAAATCAAGTTTAATAAATAAAGTCAATTATACAAATCAAGTCAGTGATAATATAAGCAGTCAAGAAACAACTCCATACAGCAAGCAAGTACCTTATTCGATGCGTTAACCAGTAGAGATTATAACAATGTTTCGTGCCTTACGTGCTAGCATTTATGTGCGTGCAAAAGTACTGCTATCGTTCCTGCACAAACCAAATTTACCATAACCTTCAATCCTACATGTCTCGTTCAACCAGTAATGGTTCGAGACGAATGTTGACCACTGAGATAGCAAGCTGATTTCCACAAATAACAGGTTCACAAAACAAACACACAAACACAAACACAGTGTTGATGACACAAACAAATAACATAAGATGTTGACGACGATACTGACGTCAGAAGCTGCTGATGATGTCCAGTAGCTGTTGGAAACGCGGCTTAGCAAAATGCTTGGTCCCGATATCGGCGGGGTTGTCCTTTGTGGAGATGTAGTGAGTCGAAATCTTCCCCTCGGATACCAGCTCGCGAATGTAGAAGTAACGGAGTGCAATGTGCTTGGTTCGAGAACTATATGAACGGTTTCCAAGCGCATGCAGAGTTGCAGTGTTGTCGCTGTGAAGCGGCACTTGAACGAACTACTCCCCAAACCCTAGCTCCGTCAGCATGTTCATGCAGAATACGGCTTCCTTCATCGCGAGTGCCGATGCAACCAGCTCAGCTTCCATTGTGGACATGGCTGTAAGGCTTTGAAGACCAAATTTGAAACTGATTGGAGCCCTGGCCAACATCATGATGTAACACGACGTCGACTTGCCGTTGTCCGGGTTATTAGCCCAGTTTGAGTCCGAGAAGGCCGTGAGCTTAAAGCCTCCCTTCTTGTACACAATTTTGAAGTCGGTGGACCCTGCCAGGTACCGCAAAATGTGCTTGGCCGCCACCATGTACACTTTCGACGGATTTGACATAGCACGAGAAATCTGACCCGAGCTGTACATTATGTCATACCTGAGTACAGAAGCCAGGTACATGACCGTGCCTGCGATCGCTTGGTACCTCTGCTTCTCGTCGGCGTTCAATAGGGTCTCCTCCGGCTGCTTTGTGGAGAGTTCAGGTCCGTATCCGGGAGTCAGTGTTGGCTTGCAGTTGGCGAAACCGAATCGCTCCATCGCGGACTTGGTGTAGTCCTCCTGGTCGATTGTAAGCGTCCTTTCGGCACGGTTGCGGGTGACCTGCAGCCCAAGTACACGCGACACATCTCCCATGTCAGTCATCTTGAACCTGTCCATGAGCTGCGCCTTGATCTTCTCGATTACTTCGATGTTGCCACCAATCACGAGTAGATCGTCCACGTACAAGGTGAGGATGACGGTGACACCCCCATGCTGGTATATGTAGACACAAGTGTCGGACTTCAGCGGGATGAAACCGATGACCTTGAGGACGGGATCAATGGTATGGAACCAGTTCCCGGGGCTCTGAGCTAGCCCGTAGAGGCTTTTCTCCAGTCTCATGACCAGAGGGCCTCCATCCTTGTCCTTGGTCTGGTAGCCAGGTGGCTGAGCTACAAATACTTCCTCTTGAATGTCGGCATACAGAAAAGCAGTTTTCACGTCCAGCTGAAATACCTCCAGATCCAGCTCCGCTGCAATTGCTAGCACCATTCGGATGCTTCGCAGACGGCAAACCGGAGCAAACGTATTGCCGCAGTCCAGGCCCGGAACCTGGTTCCAGCCTTGAGCCACAACCCGCGCTTTGTATGAGTTATCAGCTTTACGCTTCAGAACCCACCTGGAGTTGATGACTTTCTGTCCCGGAGGAACAGATGATCGCGGTACCAGCTTATACACTCCTAGTTCGTTCAGACTGGCCATTTCTTTGTCCGCGGCAGCTCCCCAAAACTTAGCGTCTGGAAGCTTCATGGCTTCAGCATATGACTTGGGGACTCCCGGCTGCATGGTCTGTACAGCATACGCGTACTCCACGAATCTAGACATGCCGTTCTTGTGAGCTACGTCCTGGCACTCCCCTTTCGTGATGTACGCAAAGCCGAGCCGTCTCAGTTCGCTAAGTGTTCTGGCGTTAGGTTGGCTTGAGGCAGATCTGGTCACGGCCGTTGCCGCACCACGGCCGGAGACTGCGGGCCCCGACGACTTCCTCGATTGTGCGTCGATAAAGTAATTCACAGCGGTTCGTTTTATTTCCTTGACATTTGGAAACGGTTGCCGGTAATGCATGTCCCGCATGAAGCTGTAGTCCGACGAGTGAACGAGAGCGTTTGACACTAAGTCCTCGAACGTCTCCTCCGGCGTGGTCTCACCCATATCTTCAAGCCGAAGTTTTAAGTCGTCCATGGTTGCCAGGAAGTCGATGACGTTCTGACCGTGTCGGAGCTTGGCAGAGTGGAGTTGCTCCCTGAGGGCTCGCCGGGATTCTTTTGTGTTTCCGGCGAAGCGTTCCTTCAGGGCCGCCCAAGCCGCAGCTCCATTTCCCATTTCACCCCCAGTCTTCCCTTGAAAAGGCTTCGTGGTAATGTTAGCGGATTCAACTGTGGAGAAGTAAATGAGGGAGAACAACTGGTTGTTCCGACTTTTCCAGTTTGAAGCTGCTGTAGCAGCGTCCATCCCAGTGCCACTGGGGCACGATTCTCCGTCAAGAATCTTCAGCAGGTCCTGCGAATGAAGACCCACCGCCATTCGAAACTTTTCCGCCCATTCGCGGTAGTTCCGTTGATCTTTGCATTGACCAACGGTTTCGAGCGTCTTTTTCAACGCAGTGTAAGGCGATTCTGTCATCGCCTCCCGATCCTTTTCCAGGGAACGGGGCTACGCTCAAGGCGCGTAGGCTTTCCTCACACGCGTAACGCCCCGAGTACCTGAGTATCTCGACGCGCAAGGGACGGTGCAAGATCTTGTTGCTACACGGATGTAGGCTTCTCAGGATTGCAGCCCTGGAGCTCACAACCCTTGTCCGCCGGACACTCACCAGTATCCGCCCAGACTCCTATGCTCCGGGAGACACAGGAATAACCTACCACAGATTACTAGGCTGCGGTGTATGGCGTCGGAGGTGTCAGCTCCGGCCACGTCCTGCAGTCACACGGGTCAGATGCACTGCTCAGACAGGTCGAATCCGCAACCTTACGCACGCACCACAAACCGGTACGAGAAGGTAGTCTTGGATGTAAACCCTACCTCGCGTGACGACGCACACGCAGGAAACGTGGAGCACGTTATATTTATTTGATGAGGCTGCCACAACGGATGCACCCAGCCAAGCCAGATCCTCACCCTTACACACGCTACTGAGTCGGCACCCAGCAGCTAGAAGGTATCTTGGACAGACTGCACCTCGCGATACGACACGCGCAGGTGATTTCGAGAAGTCAATTACACAGACCCAGAATACCTGAACGATACTCTGCACATGCGAACCAACAACCCTGCACAACTCTATTCGCCGACCTGATTCAACGCCTAGAAGTTGTACCCCCGAATGCTTTACACACAGCAGTAGCGTACCGAATGTGCAGCCGAGAATCCAGGTGATCAGTCCGGATCCAACAGCAGACGGGTTGACTCAATGTAGACCTCCAGCAGAAAGCTCCCTCCAGCAGAAGAAACCTCCGCAGAGAAGATGTGTGTGTTCACTACACGCACAACGCGAGGCTCATTAACCTATTATGGATAATTGAGTTGTACCCTGGCAATGTAGACAGAGGCTGTGTCCTCGGTGTTACCCGAGATATGACACCGGGCTAGAGATGGCCCGGGGAGTAAGATACTCCCGTGCTGTAGAGAGAAGAAGACGTGATAACACGTAATCACTGGCGCTTAGATGGCCAACACACACGATGTACTCCACAGAGAATGCAAGAGTCCAGACGACGGCAGCTTCCAGAGATGGATAGGCAGCTAGGATACCATCACGATCCGGATAAAGGTCACATCAGAGGGTGAGATACTCGGTCCTACGAGCAGAGACGATACGGCTGCGATACTCAGTCCTACGAGCAGGGACGATACGGCTGCTATTCCTCCGCATAATATACGTTACAAGCCGAAACGGTACATAGACTATGATCTACGACACAAGAGCGGTGCTACTTGAACATTGACTCATACATGGCCATGTGCTAACATTCGATAACATCGTCTGTCCGCCTACCCTTGCGTTTGTCTCGGTGCTTTGAACCGCAACGTACGGCCAGATGTGAATGAGGTGTGTGCCAGCAACACTGACTGTCTCTCTGGATGCTGCGCGTTGTTGCTGGGTCCCTCACCAACTTGCGTCCGTGAGTATTTACAGTGTAGTTCGAGAAGATATTTACCTTTGAATATGAATACTACGGACTTTCTTATCGGAAAACTTTCCCCCCTTTATCTACTTATTTTATATTTTAGTGGTATGATGCCCTGAAAATTACACTTTAATCTAGCGATCTTTGATGCCCAATATAGCAAATACCTCAAAAAGAATGCGGCATGTTTTTCTCCCACACAAATTCATAACGCACGCTTGTCCCTACGCCGGCATGTCAGGCACCCATTTCATACGTTCCAGATTGGCATAATACGACTTGTAATTGCGCCGTGCTTGTCGCCGTGGCCACCACTGCGGTTCGTGTCTGTTCTACAGCAGCAGTGCGGTTACTATTTTTCAACTTTGCTGAGATTTGCTGAGATTGTATTGTTCGTCCTTGCTCTGATGCTCGTATCATAAGACACGTGCGTCGCCTTCTGTCACTGTGCTCGACGAAATCAACACCGATTTCGAAACAGACGGGGTCTATGAAGGCCCCTAAATAGCATCTCCGTCCTCCTCTGCCCATGTTGAAGACCGTCCGCAGTTCGCGAAGCTGTGGTCTTGTTCAATGACCTCAATACCAACTACCAGGAATCGTCGTGCGAAAAGCAAGCATACGAGGCACCAGGTACAGGATAGAAGAGACCACCCACCAACAGCCGTCCTCGAGTCGAGCACCACCACCAACTGAGCAAAAGCAACAGCAGAAGCTTGTCGCTGGGGGTGGTGGTGGTGGTTGTGGTTGCTGCTTCTGGTTGTAGGGGTGGTGGTGCGCATCTATGAAAGTAGTTTGTATCTTGTTGTGTGCTGCTGGATGTTTCAATACCCTCATTAAAAGGGTGTGCGCTGAAAGACTCGAAAGCGATATCCCAAGACCATTGTTGCACAGTTTTTCGGTGAACTGAATGCATTCACTTCTACAAACTCATGCAAAAACAAATCCGATGCCGCAACATCCTTGTTCGAGACTAGACAGGGGGGTACACTTCAGAGCGGGTATACTGAAATCAAGTAACACCGTAGTACACACACGCGTGTGTCCCAAATAAAAGTATGATATCACGCTGCTTGACAACGGCGTATTTGTAAAGTCAATTTATATCTCGTCCGCACGTGCCGGTATCCTTCGGTCGTAGAAAGGGATGTGATGTGCTCAACAGACAGGGAGATATATTGTTGTACTCGCTGTATGATTCAGGGTCATAGGAACAACTTGCTGTTCGATACCGTACGTTCGAAGCTCTCGCTCAGATACTTTCGACCTTCAAAGAAAACATTTTCAAGGGTACAAGGTGCAAGGGTACAAGGTACACACCGAACCGATGCAAGCTCATTCCGCCGTATCTAGGAGTTCGAAATTCCGCCGCAGTTTTGTGTCGTCACACAAATACCCTATTTTGGCACAGCAACGCGGACCGGGGCGACGTTTAACAGGCGCTTTGTGTTGAGGGTTGTTCGATGTGCGGAGCTTCTTTCAACTTTCAACATGTACGTCGTGTGTCTGTGGTATCCTTCGACGTGGTGCGGTCGTAGCAGGACAGGGTCTGAACCGGGGTCCGAAAGAGCACTCAATGCTGCTTGTAGCATGCTATCCAAACTTGTTTCGCCGATTTTAGCATGTCTTACAGGTATCATATTAATGTTTTAATATTTTTTTCTCGCATGTGCTAGAGCGCACGCTTGCCAAATGGCATGAAAACCATGTGCAGTTCGAATGCTGATCGTCAAGTGCCATCAAAATGAAGCAAGTGCCATGGGGGACAACGAAATGCACATGTGGCCACCGCGCTCGTCATCTATGTCGCTGAGAGTATAACCTCGTGAACCTCCAACCCAAGTGCATTAAGCTGGGCAGTATAAACCGTAGAGGCATGCTAAGGGTACTTGCTATTACGGGGGACCATAGTAAATAGGACCAAATATTGTTGTTAAAAAAATGTAAATTTATAGGTTTACAAGGCTTTCCTTCGGAGTGGGTATTCCGTCGTTTCGTGTACATATAACTGCAATTAATTGGCGACATAGCCCAAAGCCAACCAAACTAAATGTATTGTGTAAAAAACGGTGAAGGATGTAATGATAGCGTTTATTTACGAATGTAATGTGAAACGTAAGATCGGGTGACGCAAGAGTAAGAATGACATATGTCTAATAATAATAAGAATAACATATTTCATCAGTGTGGGGAGAGAGTGGAGCAGTGCTTGGCATGTGGATGATATACAACATACAGGCTGTTGTTTAAAAGAAGGTTTGGGACAGGAGAGAAAGCAGCAGTGCCGGCAACGACAACGGTTATGGAAATGTTGTATAGTTGCTGGGCGGCCGCGATTTCGATGTAGCCAGCATAGGAGTTTGGATGAGACATGATATATACATGTAAATAGTCTTCCAGGATGCTGTAGTAACGAGGCGGGAGGCCCAGAACGTGGATCTGTTCGCTGTTGAACCCGTTGGATATGTGTAGGAAGAAATAATCGTGATTTTGGGAAATGTGGGAAACAATTTGTTTCCTTTCGTTCGTCCTAGATGGCGACAATCTGCTTGGTGTACTGCTTCGGAATTCCGCGAAGCCCTGGAGCAGGCGAAATGGAAGGGAGTCTTTTTGCGCTTGATGATGATGTCTCCGTCTTTGATGGTGGAGTCCGTCAGGCGGCAGTTGTAGCACTTGCCACGGACCTGGTCGAAGTAAACATATAGGGTGCGCGGGGCGGGAGTGGCGTGCAGGGAATGGCGGGGGAGGGGGAAGGGGGGGGGGGGGGGGGGGGGGCAGTGTTCATTATTTGTACTACTCTACAGCGGCACAACAGCAGCACGTAATCGCTTGCTATACGACGGCAGCAGCAGCAGCAGAAGCAGCAAGTACGTAATTTCATTGACGATACAGAAATATGTAGACACACAAGTGTAGTACAGTAGTACACACACAAATCACGTCCAGCATGATGTACGGCAACAACGCAGCAGCACCACAAAAAAACCATTGACGACACAGAAATATGTACACACGCACAAGTTTAAGTGTAATAGACACACAAATCATGTCCAGCATGATGTACGGCAACAACGCAGCAGCGCCACAAAACGACCAGGAAACACAATTATCCGAGTACATACAAACATTCAGTGATTATTGCGGCAGCACTAAAAGCAGAGCAGCAGCAGCAGCAGCAGCAGCAGCAGCAGAGCAGCAACGGATCGCCACAGCGTTGGCAGCAGCAGCATAGCAACGATATGAAAAGAAGGGAGAAAAAAAGTATGTACCCCGAGGCCGTCCGAAAAGTATTTTTGGTACCTCACTATAGACCCACCTCCGCATGCTGTACGGCAACAACGCAGCAGCAGCATAGCAACAATACGAAATACGAGAAAAAGTAGTATGTACGCAAAATGCAGGAGCAAAACGACCCAAATATTTTTTTTTTGTATCAAAAAAACCATTTGGGTAGAAAAATGGCCAATAAAAACAATAATCCGCGTTCTCAGCAGCAGCATAGCAACGATATGAAAATAAGGAAGAAAAAATGTATGTACCTGCTCAGGTCGTTACTCTACAGTCAGTGGTTCATCCGTTATCGTGGATATTGACTCTTGTACTAAAAGTGGCCGCAGATCTCCGTAGATCTGATGATAGTTGAGGCGGGGAATTACCAGCCTCCATCACCAAGTAATTGCTGATGACTGTCATGTGAGATGACTTGCGTCATGCTGCATGATCACTTCTGCTCGGCTGACCGTGCCGAGCCTCACCTATACCTGGCGTGTCCTCCTCGCTACACCTTACCGAAAGAGAAGCTTGCTGCAGACCCAGGTCGAACCTGAGATACACCCATCTAGCATATGCCGCAATCGCAAAACCTACGGAATTTCATTGACAATACCGAAATATGTACACACACAAGTGCAGCATGATGTACGGCAACAACGCAGCAGCACCGCAGCAGCAGCATAGCAACGATATATATGAAAATAACCAAGCCAAAAACGAGAAATTGCAGTACGTACGCAAAATGCAGGAGCCAAACGACAAAAAAAAAATTCACGTATCAAAAGGAACCATCTGTCAAGATCAATTTCGTGAGTTCGAGTCTCACCGAGTGCATGCTCATAGGGACTTTTTCTTGCATAAAAAATTGATAAGCGGAAAGCGCGAAAGCGTGAGTTGGCTACATTCGATGAAAATCGACGAGCAGTGGGAATGCTGAACCCTATGCGCGATAAAAACTAAAGGCACGTACCGGGGGGGGAGGAGGGACGACACCTGTGACCATGGCTTGTCCAGAAGATCGTCGAGGGTAAAAACCTCCTACGAGTGGGCTGGAAAGTAAAAGTGATGATTAAAAAAAAAAAAAAAATGAGTACAAAAACGACCAAGTCAGTAATCCGAGTACATACGTACGAACATTCAGTGGATATTGCGGCAGCATTAGCAGCAGCAGCAGCAGAAGCAGCCACAGCATTAGCAGCAGCAGAAGCTGCAACGAATCGCCGCAGCGTTGGCAGCAGCAGCAGCAGCGTTGGCAGCAGCAGCAGCAGCAGCAGCAGCATAGCAACGATATGAAAGTAAGGAAGGAAAAAAGCATGTACCCTGGTATGCCGCCATCGCAAAACCTACGGAATTGATGATCCGAAAATATGTACGCTTCCAGCATGATGCACGGCAACAACGCAGCAGCACTACATACAGCAGCAGCAATTGCACAGGAGCAGCAGGTGCACAGCACGGCAACAACGCAGCAGCACTACAGCAGCAGCGAGTGCACAGGAGAGGCAGGTGCACAGCAGCAGCAGCACTCATGGCGTGGCGCTGACAGCAGCAGCAGCAGCAGCGGCAGCCGAAAACGAGCAAAAAATGAGTACGTGGGGTCACCCAAACATGTACACACAGAAATCGTGTGCATGCACCGAAAATGCACCACAGTAGCAGCAGCACTCACGTCGTTCCGTGCAGCGGTGACGGCGACAGCTGAATCCTCCGTTCCTTCGTGCACGTCCCGCAAACAGTTGTGCATGTGCGCGTTCGCGTGCACTGTGTGTAAGAGGAGCCGACGCAACGCACGAAGGGGAAAGAACGAGCATGGATGAGTAAAAATTAAATATAAACGCTTTGACGTAGGATTGTATGCAAAAAGGCAATTGAAAACCCCCAAAAAACGTACCAGGTACTGGCAACATACAGCATGCACAATAGACGTAAGACACTCACCACTGTCAGCAGTCTCGAGGGAGTACGAGACAGTCCCCTCCTTGATCGGGCGAGCACAGAACTCGCAGTTGGTTGCCCTGTCAGGATGATTCCGCCACCACGCACGTGAGATCCTTGCAGGTGGCGAAGGCCACGTTTTTGCCACCAGGCGTTTGAGTTCTTGACCAAGTGCTGGTCCGTGCACTGGTCGCAAACAACAGCCGGCACCAGGTCGGTCTTTGTCGTTGCCGCTCTCTTGCCAGAGGGCAAGGACCACGCGCCTCTCGACGAGGGGGAGGTGAGCTTAGGGGGCGTGGAGAAGGTAGAGGCGGGGGGGTTGCAGCACCAGCAGGTTCGCCACCGACAGCAGCAGCTTGGCCGCCGACAGCTGCACCTATCTATGCCGTTCGTCGAAGGCGAGACGCCTCTTTTAGGCGCCGTGCGAAGAGCTGTCTATTATTGGTTGGCAGTTTGCGGAAGAAGAAAGAAGAAAAGGTTGTTTGGCTGTTTGGCGAAGAAGAAAGAAGAAAGGTTGTTTGGCTGTTCGGCTGTTTCAAAGAAGGAAGAAAGGTTGTTTGGCTGTTCGGCTGTTTCAAAGAAGGAAGAAAGTGTTGTTTTTTTTGGGCTGTTCGGCTGTTTCAAAGAAGAAGGGCTGTTTGCGAAGAGCTGACGGTCTGTCTGCCAAGAGCTAGCAAGTGACAACGACCTCAAAAATCGTAATTATAGTTGTATCTATATGTATAACATAGGTCCTATTAACTATGGACCCCCGTAATATCAAGTATAACCGTGTTCGAGTTCTCCACGTACAGCGGAGTACGTATCTAGTAGCTTTGAAGTCGCTTTTAGTTTTCTGATGAACTGTCAGTAGTGAGTATACGCGTCCGATGAGTGGTTGTGATACTCAACTTTGAAATCTGTGTGATGTACACCCGGTACCTAAGATTGACACTTATTTGTTCCTGTTTAACGTGTTTCGCTTTGCCATCGACTACGATTTTGTTTTCGAGACTTTCCTTGAATGGCACAGGCTAATTTCGTCGTTGTGCCCCTACTATACCGCCGTGGGGGCGGTAGTGCCTTTTCTCCCTTGGTTTCAATACACTTTTCGCACTATTTTTCAATTTTTTCAGTTTTTCCTGTTCTAATTTCTCCAGGTATGTACGAAAGAACTCTCGTGATATTTTGCTTCTGAAGGTCTCACAAATTGTGACAGAACGACTCGGTATATATGTACACATTTCCAAAACTTGCACACTTTACAAATTCGTACCAAAAGAAACTCTCCGTCTAGAAAGACCCTAAACCCAGGGATGAACTCTGGACGGACAACCCAGACAACAGGGAAGGTGCAAGCGCATGCCGAACCACACGTCACTACAGTAGAGAGCTCTCCAAAATACATATTTACGAGGCATTGCAGTCGGCGTTCGTTTGTGTCACATTCCAGCCGTGGGGTCCAGCACTGCTCGCTGAGCATGAAAGTTGATCATCGGTTCGTCACAGAATGACGATGTTCGAGATGTACCGGTACAGCAGTAACTGCAGCAGTAGTAGTAGGTGGCTGGTCCATAGGCCCTGTTCATGTGTTGTACAGTCTGCACATTTGTCTCTCAGTACTTTGCTACGCAGAAAGTGGATATCTGATAGAGGGGTGTGGGGGGAAATATGTACTCAGAACCCTTGATGGACCCAAAAACCAGGTATCCCCCTAAGTGCCTGGTATTTTCTCGGTCGATCGACTACTACTAACATATCGACTAAGCCAAACCGGAGTTGGTTTTATAGTTGAGCTTTCAATCCTCGAGGTTTGAGGTACCCGAGAAGGTGACTATCTCTGCCATACGCAGATTTTTTCAGTAAATAGAGGTCGATTTCTGTTTCAGCAGCCAAGAGGATCAGCTTTCATGTGCCCCCAAGGTACTTCCTGTACAGTATGGTGTAATCCGTTTCGGTCGTGGTTGAATAGTTTCGTCCAATGCTACCGTACACCACAGGAAGCCATGCGCTACGCACATTTTGCAGTCGTTTAAAGTTTCCATATAGAGGGGCATGGATGTGTGCGCAACCTCTCACAACGCACTTAGCGCAAAATTGTCGTTCTTGGCTGTGTCTGATGCCCCAAATATGTGTTCCCTCCTGCAGCTGTAGGGTTTCAAAGCCCCGGAAATATCTGTTTCACGCCAGATGGATGCGACTGCGACACTGGAACGTGCGACGGCAACTGTGTAGAATCAGGTCCGTATTGCCGTGGCATCCTTCCGACATGTTATTGAAGCGTTCGGTAGGGCGTCATGCGCGCAGCATTGGACAGATCCATATTGCGCGTTTCATGCGATAGAATAATGTACATGTATGATGTGTATGCCGCCGAACAGCGGCTCGCACCAAGCCTCTGGATTAGTGTGTCCACCACGATGCCCCATGCGGACACTCCGCTAACACACCATGCCACCATAGGGTACAAGCTGCAGTTATTATGTTCCTGCTTGTTTTGGTTGATCGGTGCTGTAGTGTTTGTATTGGAGTCAGCGTCATTGATACCTGTTCGGTATTAACGTTGAAAGGAAGTTGATTGCTGTAAGAATTAAACTACTACTGTGCAAGTACGCTTTTACTACTCCCTGGTACCAAAAAGTACACCAAGTATGGATGACGTATGATGATTTTTGCTTTGCAACGAAAATAATGGTACAGCAGTACTACTCCATCCAGTCACCATCGGTACGGGGGCTCTCTCGGCCGCAGACTTCAATATCTACCTGCGGTACAGCCATACCAATTGCTTAGAGTAGTATTAATTCCGCGGTGGCATGCTCGCTTGCCATCAATCCTTGTCGTAACGTTCCGCTTGTTCTATATACTTGTGGGATAATCTCGGCGTCAGACTCCTACACCCGCGTTGTAGATAGCACGTACTACGTATAGCGTTTACTTCGGGAAAATACGACAACCGATCGGCCACGACTTATGAATCCCCTCATGCAACGTGCAGTAGACTTTACCTGTGTCGGCAACGAGTGATCTTAAGCCTTCGTTGTCGGAGAGTGTGTTGTCGACTGTGTGTTGGAAGTGTGTTTGTGGGACTTCGTTGGACGTTTGCTGCATTGACTGCCTTTGGACACAGGCACGGCTTTCCCGCTTGTTCGCTCTAACCAATCCCAATGGCCCGAACGTGAACACTATTGCAACAGTGTGCCCGGGTGGGACCGACATGTGTAACGATCCTCACATGAAAGGCCTCAGCGGCCAGAAGATTGATTGGTCCGGGATTGACGGTGGGTGGTATGACATGGTGAAGGATGGTCACGCCGATCTCTGTGTGAATGTCCGTCTCACCGCTCCTCTGCCCGAGGAGTTTCCTGACCGCCAGCTGATCACGGGTCTTAGCGTTTCGTCGAAAGGGTATTCTCTTACAATAGAGGTGAAGAACCCGTATCGCATCGACACTAGCGGCTGCCCCCGTGGAGTGTCACCCTGCCTTACCAACGGCGGACTGCGTGCCGTTGTCGATGGGGAGGAAGTATATGGTATCCTTCGCTTTTCCAGGGACGAAAACGTGGTGGATGGTATCACCGTGTCGGCATCTAACCTACCAGCAGAGTGCCGTCAGTTCAGCGGGGACAAGATCTGGGCCCGCATATACGAGGAGATGCTGCAAGGCCGCCGTGAGCTGGCCCTCGAGGAGCAATTCGAAGACTGGATCCTACGCTTCGACGACATGGCGGCGCCCAACTGGTGTACGCAATACATCGCAGAGCACGAACTGGCCGATGCGCAGTCCATCCACGCCGTCTTCCAGATAGTGACATCCGCGGTCACCGTGCGCCTCAACGTCGGTTCGAACTACCAAGGCGGCGGCGACCTAGACTGGGATGGCCGTGTTTTGCCCGACTTGGAGTTCTGGCCGATGGACGTGGGGCTGCACGGTCTGTCTCTCGAAAGCGAGTCGTTGTCCGGAATCCTGGATGAGACCGCCCGCCCGGTGCTGGACAAGGACGGTCGCGAGGTGATGGAAGGGTACGAGACGTTCCGCGAGAATGTCGAAGACTACCGCGTGTCCGACCCTCTGGGCGCCGACTTCGCCCTTCTCAAGAAGTTCTAGAGGCCGGCGTGTACTTCACGGTGCAACGTTGCCTCCATGTACGGGCTATTTGAAAGTCTGCATGCATGTGATACGGATCATCAAGTACTGTCACGGGCCTCGATTGTGATACAATACAATATTCTTACGTGCGGAGAATTGATTCATTATGATTACTGTTGTTCGGGAGATGAATTACTCTAGTAGCCGAGCCGCGTTTTATTTGCGATGATGTTTGTATTGGGGGGGTATTTTTCTGGAAGAAAAACTCTCCGATAAGAATGAGCCTTAGTTGGTTCGCTACATTTCATAGACGACGAGTTCATGATTGATGTCACCCGGCTAAATCGGATGGTGGAAGAGAAAACGTCACCATGACTACCATATTTGATCTTGCGCAGACACTACCTAATACTGGTAATGGCAGCATCTAAACAATTCAACGTAAAAGAGAGGATACGGTGTGCGGGGTTTCGTGGCTCGAATCGGCAATGAGCGATTGTCCAAGCGAGTCATGTTTGAGGAGGTGGAGGGCGGACGGCTATTCAGGAGGATAAAAACGGGACTGGATGGGTTGTCTATCGTTCGTCAAGTTGCGAACCGAGCAACACGTTGGCGTCCAAGAAACCGGGCATGTGGTACAGATTTGCCGAGGATGCAGCAGAGAAGTATATGGAAAGGCTGGTTCATTTGGAAAACCAGAAAGTAGAAAACTACATACGCTTGAGGCACAAAGTACACAACTAACGCCTTCGTTGAACGCGGGGCACAGGGGAACTAGTCAGGAAGAGCCGTAGAAGCAGTAACTAGTGTGGTTGCATAATATATTACAACGTTACGCGTAACGGAGTCAGCCATACCTGTACGTAATAAGAAACATTTTCCCAGTCACTGGGCTCTCAACAAATAAACATTTACGACCCGCAAATCCCCTCCTTTGTTGTATATCCTTCGAATTGTCATGTTAATATTATTCTCTGTGGCGTCGGGGGGGGGATCCACTGGCGTGGCACGAGAGCCGCGACACCGGCCGCTGACTCTCATTGCCTATCGTGCTGCCAGTATCCGGGAGTCCCCCCCAGCCGACTGGCCTGGGCTCTAACAAACGCAGCCTCGGACGACCGAGACCCCCAATGGTAGTAAGCCATTGGCATACCCCACTCTCCTAGTAAGAGCCTCGAATCGCACCCAGTTAATAACAAACTATAATAAAAGTATAATACGGTGTGGCCAGCACCATGTGGCAGCTCCGTTCCACCCACCTTCGAACGAAGAAAGGGGCGGGTGGGCGGGAGAAACCACAACAGTGGGCCTAGCCTCTAGGCCTATCAATCGGCAGCGAGCAGTGCCCTGCCCTGCTCGTGCACCTATCACGAGAAGCTAGGAGGGGGCACGGGGCCAATATGGTCGTTTCTTCTCATCTCTCTACCTCTGGAGAAATTAAGCTGTTTAGCTTCTGTCGGTAGAGCCCATGACTATAAATAATTATTTCCGTCGGTTGTGGACAAAACAGGCATCTCACGTGAACTTAGAGATACCACGCTTTGTTGTATATCCTTCGAATTGTCAAGTTATTATTATTCTCTGCGACGTCGGGGGGGGGATCCACTGGCATGGTACGAGAGCAGCGACACCGGCCGCTGGCTCTCGTTGCCTATCGAACTGCCAGTACCCGGGAGTTCTCCCCCCCCCCAGCCGACTGGCCGGGGCTCTAAAAAACGCAGTCTCGGGACGACCGAGGCTCCCAATGGTAGTAAACCGTTGACATACCCCAATTTCGAGGTCGCGTAGATACTACGGTGTTAGGCCCCAAACAGTGCCCTGGCCTGGCTGCCTCTCCCCTATATTTCCCGTCTCTGCTAGTTTACGAGATGAAATACCTGCGTCATCTGGGTTATTGCGGATGTACGTCTAGGAAAACTTTGCTTACGTTTGCCTTCTCTCAGATCGCCCTCTACGGCACTTCCCCCTGGCCGCCAGCGTATTGGTTGGGCTATACACAATGAGTGGAAGCCGACTTCGCTGGCATCGTCTCCTGCTTTCGCTACCACTTCGCGAAGTGCCCCGAGAGCGTGCGTGTACCTCCCAACTTTGGCCTCCTTATCGTACCGACACGACGACAGGGGGGTGTTTTCTGGCAGCGTCGGGTATCCCGACAACAACTCCACCATGAGAGCGACGGCACCGCCGCCTGCTCCTACCCCGGAACGCGCTCCGAAGGTGTCATCGCGTGTGCGCACGATACCCGATCTTTGCTGAGCCTGGACCCTTTCTTGCCCCTAAACAGGACCTTGATGCTGGTGGCCTGATCCCACGGCAACAAGGTCAACCGCCGCCCCCCCGCGACTAACGTTACGTCACCCCTCGTCAAGCAACGCACGGGGTGTACAACTCCGGACGAATAAGCAAATATTTCGTCAGACTTCGCCATGAAAAAACAACACAAATGAACAAATTGCCCAATGCTAACGACAGCCGAAGAACTCGACCACCCGGGCCCCACGACACGGACAGGCCCTGCCCTCCCAACAACGTGTCCCACGAATTAGGGCGACGAATTATTTGTATGAGGTACCGGCGGCAATGTGCGACCGTGCCCCCCTTCCAATGCACGTTTAACAAGTGGTGACGACGTGGGAAACTCCAATTGCAAGTTTATTACGCGGTGGAACACGGCTGATAGTTTACTGGCAACAGTACCGGCTTGGTTGCCCTCCAACGCACACCATGCTACGAACTTAAGCAACGCCTGAATATTATCCGTAGTGGGGGCTGGCGTGTCGAAATACGCGGCCATCCGTAATAACCCCCGAAAAAAAAAACAATTCGAGGCCGGAAACCTGACGTATAAGCTCGGTGAGATGACGGCGCAGCCGACTGGCGGATGAGCTGGCTACTAGTGCTCCCGAGCATAGCGCGACACTCGCTGGCCCCAAGACCTAGGCTCCCAACGGACGCCGACCCCGGACTTACAAGCTGTGCAACTCGCGCTGCTGCTTCGATACGCCCTACGATCGGCCCCGCCCCCACTGAGAGGCGAGGCCCGTTCCCCTATTCGTCAGCCTTGGCAGCCGCCGACCGAGTGAAGCCTCCCCCGCTCGACGCCCCGCTACCGCTGCCACTGCCACTGCCACTGCCGCCGCTGCTGCTCCCGTTACTTGCACCGCCACCCCCAGCCCCCCCCCCTGCCCTTGCTCTTGGCCCTCTTGGCCAGGGTTCCCCGAATACAGCGCCGCTGGCTGCGACGCCGCTATCAGCCGACCCCCCCCCCCGGTAGCCGCCTTGCGCTTATTGCCGCTGCCCGTCGTGCGAATGGGACTGACGTGGGAGAACACGCAGGTGTCACCGAAGCGGCACCTGCCGGTCTTCCCCCCCTGCCGGCATTCACCACCCCCGGCCTCGGCCGCCGGGGTGGAGAAAAGGCGAGGTTGCTGGACTTCGGCGTTGACAAAGCCGTCGAGGGCGACGCAGCCGGAAAGGCGGGGCCAGTGCGGCCCCGGAATGGCGGGAAAGGGACTCCGCCGGCGGGGGGTAGGCCCAAACGTGGCCGTCGCAGTCGGGGACACTGCGCAGGTCGAGCGTGAAGGTCGCCAGGTCTTTGGTGACCAGAGCCGCCAGCCTGGCCTAGTTTGCCGGGCGATCGGCAACCGCAAAGTGCTCCATGACGTGGTCGTTGAGGATCATATCCCCCGCGCTGAAGGTTCGTCCGAGCGCCTCTAAGCGAGCGAGCGCCACATGGAGGTCCGCGCTATTTTATGGGAGCTCGCGGGACACGATCGTAACGATCGCGTACCCAAAAATGCTCAGGTGTCGTGCCAGTGGACGGTTGATGCCTGCCCCCCGCGCGGTGTGAAGGCCAGAAAGTCGAGATCGTCCAACGCTCCAACATGCCATGGACGCCGGCCGAAATGTTGACTGTGGCTCCCACGTACCCCTGCACGGCCGCCCTCTGCATTGACGCCAGGCGGCCACCGCAGATGATCTGCCACCACCGAGTCGTGGGGCTGGCCCACGATGTCACTGCGCGGGTGGTAATAATCTAGTTGACCTCTCGGCCCACGGCGTAAAACGCGTTGCTGGCGCTGCCGTCCCTGTAAAACGTCCGAGCCGACCTCAGGCCCACCCGGCCCGTCACGGGCCGCGTGGCCGAGTGCAATCGATGCCGTGTCGTTGGCTCCTGCCCCGCCCGGGACGTAGCCGAGCCGGCGGCGTGCCCGTCCGCCTGTCCGGAGAAGGCGTCGGCACCACCGGCGCTGCCCACATAGCCCTCGTGGCCGAGCCCCCCCCCCCCCCCTGACCCACTGCGAGCCCACCCGCCTGGCCGAGTTGGGCGCGGTGTTGGTACCGGCCAAAGCGCCACCGTAGCCGACTCATCCCGCTGGGCCGACGGTGGCCCCGGTACCGCCCCAAAACACTACCGTAGCCCACCCTCCCGGGACCACGGCGAGTGGACCTGCCTGTCCGAGAGGGGCGCCGCCCAGAGTACCACTGTGCCAGAACGCCCGCCCCGGACCTTCGGCGAGCCTGCCCTGCTCATGGTTGGGGGGCCCACGCAGACCCGCGCGGGCATCCGTGGCCCCATCGACGGGTTGGCCAGCGATGTTGGGAGTCGGCAGGAGGACCCCAGCGACGGGGCTCCTGAACGGCTGTCCGGCCGGCGGTCCGAGCAGGGCGGTGCTGGGGGAGTGGTCCAGCAGGGAGGCCCCGGCAGCAGAGCTGCCGGGATGCGTTGCAAACCTGCTGGCGCCGCCCCCCCCCCCGGAGGGCGGGACGGCGGGAGGCTTCGATAATGTCGTTCATCGATCTCTGGAGCGCCGCCCGGAGCTGGGGGAGTTTGTTCACCATCCTCTGCTTGAAGGTTGCAAAGTCGGCCAGCGACGCGAAAGCCTCCTCGTCGGCGTCGCTACCCGTCATTGCCCCAAGTCCCCCCTCCGCCGTCGTTCTCGCCGGGCCTCTGCGAAATTTGGACTCGGCGAGACAGCGCGGACGCGTAACAGAACACAGTGACGGCAACAGCGGACGACGCGGACGCGGAACAGAACACAACGACGGCAACAACGGACGCGACGACACGGCGCGGAAGCGGGACGGGGCAGCGCGACGGGAACGATATTAGATAGAAGCGACGGTGAGCACTATCCATGCACCGGCCTGGACAAGGGTGGGGCTTGGTTGTCCCCGTGGCGCACATCATTAGTACGCGCCGGCGTTGTTTATAGCCGCGGTTGTAGACATGCACCGACATCTTCCTGTCAACAGCATCCGCTATCAGGTCCCCCGCACTGCGTATCTCGTGCACCGGCCGAGACCTTTCCTTGGGGTGACACGCGCCTGTGTCTTTGGTACGAAGGTATCGCTAGTGGGACGGGGGGTGACGCATGCGCCGGCATTCATTCCGCTCAAGCTCGACTGAAAGCCGGTGCGCCGGTCACGAGACGTAGACCGGCGCATACTCCGCCACTATCGACCGCCTTATAGTGCACCGGCACGGCATCGTTGTTGTGCGTCGCGACGCGAATGTTAAGTATCGTTAGTGAGGGACAGGGCCAGGAGTTGACGTATCGGCGCAAGCCCCAAGCCGTGCACCGGCACATAGTCCCTCACCATCGACCGCCTTCTAGTGCGCCGCCACAGCGGTGTTGTTACATACATCGTTCGTTGTGTACCGCGACGTCCCCGATGTGTATCGTCAGTGAGGGACGGGCCAAGGCCCGACGCGTTAGCGCCGGCCACGAAGACTGCGCCGGCACATAGTCCCTCCCCATCGATCGCCTTAGAGTGCACCGGCACGGCGTCGTTGGAAACCACAGCAATACATTGTGTCTCGCAACGTGTATGATATGTATCGACAGTGAGATGCGGGCCCCAGGCCGACGCGTTGGCGCCGGCTGCGAGACGTGTACCGGGATATCTTCCCTCACCATCGACCGCCTTTAGTGCACCGGCACAGTGTTGTTGGGGCGTACAACAGTACATTGTGTCTCACGACGTGTATGATATGTATCACTATATATTTATCGCGGCGTGTGTGACAAGTATCGTAGTGAGGGGCACGGCCAAGGGTCGACGCGTCGGCGCCGGCCCGAAGCCGTGGACCGGCACGTGGTCCCCCACCATCGACCGCCTTTGAGTGCGCCGGCATAGCGGTGCTGTTACATACATCGTTCGTTGTGTTCCGCGATGTTTGTTATATGTATCGTCAGTGAGGGACGGGCCTAGGGCCGAGGTGTTGGCGCCGGCCACGAGGCCTGCGCTGGCATATAGTCCCTTACCATCGACCGCCTTTTAGTACATCGGCACAGCGTCGTTGGAAACCACAGCAATACATTGTTTCTCGCAACGTGTATGATATGTATCGATAGTGAGATGCGGGCCCCAGGCCGACGCGTTGGCGCCGGCTGCGAGACGTGTACCGGGATATCTGCCCTCACCATCGACCGCCGTTTAGTGCACCGGCACAGCGTTGTTGATACGTACAGCAGTACATTGTGTCCCACGACGTGTATGATATATATCGCTATATATTTATCGCAACGTGTATGATAAGTATCGTTAGTGAGGAGCAGGGCCAAGGGTCGACGCATCGGCGCCGGCCCCAAGCTGTGCACCGGCACATAGTCCCTCAGCGTCGACCGCCTTTGAGTGCGCCGGCACACAGCGGTATTGTTACCTACATCGTTCATTGTGTACCGCGACGTTTAATGCATGTATCGTTAGTGAGGGACGGGCCAAGGGCCGACGCGTTGGCGCCGGCCACGAGGCCTGCACCGCCACGTAGTCCCTCACCATCGATCGCCTTATCGTGGACCGGCACGGCGTCATTGACACTCACAGCAAGACATTGTGTCTTTCGCTAGTGAGGGGAGGGCCAAGCGTCGACGCATCGGCGCCGACCACAAGCCATGCACCTGCACATACAGTAGTCCCTCACCACCGAACGCCTTCTAGTGCGCTGGCACAGCGGTCTTATCGTTCGTTGTGTACCGCGATATTTATTATATGTATCGTTAGTGAGGGACGGGCCAAGGGCCGACGCGTTGGCGCCGGCCACGAGGCCTGCGCCGGCCAATAGTCCCTCACCATCGGCTGCCTCTGAGTGCATCGGCACAGCGTCGTTAAAACATGCAGGAGTACATTATGTCTCGCAACTCGCAACGTGTATGATATGTATCGTTAGTGAGATACTGGCCACAGGCCGACGCGTTGGCGCCGGCACCGAGACCTGCACCGGCATATCTTCTCTCACCATCGACCGCCTTTTAGTGCACCGGCGCAGCGTTTTTGGTACGTGCAGGAACTATATCTCGCAACGTGAATGATATATATCGCCATACTCGACGCGATGCGTATGAGAAGAATCGCTAGTGAGGGACAAGGCGATGGGTCGACGCGTCGGCGCCGGCCCCATGACGTGTATCGGCACACAGTCCCTCACCATCGACCGCCTTCTAGTGCGCCGGCACAGCGGTGTTGTTACCTACATCGCTCGATGTGTACCGCGACCTTCATTATATGTGTCGCTATTGAGGGAAAGCCAAGGGCCGACGTGTTGGCGCCGGCCATAAGGTCTGCGCCGGCACATAGTCCCTCACCATCGACCGCCTTTGAGTGCATCGGCACGGCGTCGTTGGAACATACAGCAATACATTGTTTCTCGCAACGTGTATGATATGTATCGTTAGCGAGGGACGGGTCACAGGCCGACGCGTTGGCGCCGGCCACGACGCCTGCACCGGCATATATTCCCTCACCATCGACCGCCTTTTGGTGCCCCGGCACAGTGTTGTTGGTACGTACAGCAGTACATTGCGTCTCATGACGTGCATGATATACATCGCCACAGACAGTCGTCGCGACGCGAAAGATAAGTATCGTTAGTGAGGGGCAGGGCCAAGGGTCGACGCATCGACGCCGGCCCCCAAACCGTGCACCGGCATATACAGTAGTCCCTCACCATCGACCGCCTTCTAGTGCGCCGGCACAGCGGTGTTATTACGTACATCGTTCATTGTGTACCGCGACGTTCATTAGATGTATCGTTGGTGAGGGACGGGCCAAGGGCCGACGGGTTAGCGCCGGCCACGAAGCCTACGCCGGCAACATAGTTTCTCGTCATCGACCGTCTTTTAGGGCTCCGGCACAGCGTCTTTGGAACATACAGCAATACATTGTGTTCCGCAACGTGTATGGTGTGTATCGTTAGTGAGAGACGGGCCGTAGGCCGACGCGTTGGCGCCGGCCACGAGACCTGCACCGGCATATCTTCCCTCACCATCGACCGCCGTTTAGTGCACCTGCACAGCGTTGTTGGTACGTACAGCAGTACATTGTGTCTCATGACGTGTATGATATAGACCGCTACCAGGTATATATTTATCGCGACGCGTATGATAGGTATCGCTAGTGAGGGGCAGGACCGAGGGTCGACGCATCGGCGCCGGCCCCAAGCCGTGCACCAGCACGTAGTCCCTCACCATCGACCGCCTTCTAGTGCGTCGGCAAAGCGATGTGATACATACCTCGTTCGTTGTGTACCGCGACGTTTATTGTATGTATCGTCAGTGAGGGACGGGCCTAGGGCCGACGCGTTGGCGCCGGTCACGAGGCCTGCGCCGGCATATAGTCCCTCACCATCGACCGTCTTTTTGTGCACCGGCACAGCGCTGTAGGAAAATACAGCAATACCGTGTGTCTCGCAACGTGTATGATAAGTATCGTTAGTGAGGGAGGGGCGGCAGGCCGACGCGTTGGCGCCGGCCACGAGACATATCTGCCCTCACCATCGACCGCCTTTTAGTGCACCCCCCCTTCGGCGTTGGTACGTACAGTCATACATTGTGCTTCACGACGTGTATGATAAGTATCGCCATTCATAGTGAGGGACGGGCCGAGGGCCGCCGCATTGGCGCCGGCCACGAGACCTGCACAGGCCCAAAGTCCCTCACCATCGACCGCCTTTAAGTGCACCGGCACCGCATTGTTGGTACATACAGCAGTATCTTGTGTCCCGTGACGTGTACGTATGATCTGTATCGTTAGTGACGCACAAGGCCAACGGCCGACGGCACTGGCAAAGTAGCGTTGCTTATATATATCAGAAAAATTAACACGTCAGCTGTGAGATCGAGCATGCAAGGTATACGTCAAGTATACGCCGGTACGTGCGAGTATGCATCACCATTCCTGGGTGCGGCATGTCTGCGAGGAGAAAAAGAAACTTGGTATGTGCTCGTACAGCACATATGCCCTCCGTTCAGGTGCCATCGGTATTCCCTATTAATGTCGAATACTCCTGTGTGCGGGTATGCATCTCCATTCCTGGGCACGGCCTCTTAGCGGATATATCATGATATCCGGTACAGACTTTGTGCTCTCTGCCCCGGTGCAGCGGTGGTACGTCTCGACCAAATATCTCTAATGATTTACAAGTCCTGTCTATGCTGTTGCGAATATCATCAGTTGTTCCCTCCTGTGAACGGCCGATTCGCGACTTCGCCGGTTTTATAAAGTCAAATAAGAAAGTACGTAAGGAAGGACACCCAAAGTGTATACGAGTGTCTACCCGTATTACCCTTACGTGTGCAAGCAACTCTTACCCAATCACCGGAGCGAACCCGCCAAGAAAAAAAACCTGGTGGGAAAAATCATGGATGGCGACCCCAAGCGATCGAGGAAACGATGCTTGAAGGCGCATGAGGCAGGCTTGTGAATCATTGTGCATCAGAGTCGACAGCCCCACGCCCAATTGCGCTAAGTTCAAGGTCTAAGAACCCCGAACATTCCCGGCCCTCGCTTCTTTCGCACGCCTCTCGTACACGTACCGGGAAAGTGCATGTGGCCCCTGCTCTGTTCGTTTGGATCGTTCCAGCAGCGACGGTTACAAGTTGTAGAAGGTTGCGTATATCTTCGCAGGCGTTATTATGAATTATGCCGTGTGTTCACGAGGAGAGTTTGAGCACTCCGTTCTCTGCTCCGTTCTCTGCTCCGAGCTACGAGCTAGGCTCCGCTCTCTCTCCCCTCATCTGTCCTCTAATACAACGACTATAAAGCAACTCATCAGACCACGTGGTGGTCAGGGCATCCAGGCTTGGACTCTACGAACACACTAGTGTTCTTGAACGTTTGAGGTCTGGTACCAGGAGCCAACGATGCCCTCGAAGGGATCGGCTCAAGAAGAGCGCGACTCTCTAATTGATGTTGAAACGCTGCGACGCGAGGTCGAACTGGCGATGGAGAACAGAGAGGCGTCGATGCTGAACGCCATGAGGGACATGATGGCCGAGTTCATGAGGAACAACAGCCGATCGGAGTCCTGCAGCGCTGTGAGTAACGCTGCTGTAGGGGAGAGCCCACAAGGGGCAGTACCCACTGCTGTAAGAGAGATTGCAGCAGAAGAAGAGACAAATTTGCGTGAGGGACCCTCGCCAGATTTGGGAGCAACTAGACTCGGAGGAACTGCGTTGCCTGTCGAGGTTGGCCCACCGAGGGGTGAGCCAGACCAGCACGGGAGGACAGGAGGATGGGGTGCATACCCCGGCGGTGAGTTGGGTGGTGGATTTGATCTGCCTCTATCGCGCCATTTGGCCTTCAAACACACTCCTGTGCCATCGTTTGGTGGGCTAAAATCTGAGTTCAACCCCTGGACAAGAGACGCTCGGTATTACGCCAAAGGAGTTGGTTTCTTGTCTGCTTTCGTGTCGGATCCACCACAGTACATTCCCGTAGGGGAATTAGACACAGAAAACTCAATGCTTGTCGCTAGGGGGTTTAGCCGCGAAAGTGTTGGAATTTCCTGTCGACGGCCCTCAAGAGCAAGAGCGATAAAAGCATTTTGCACCGGTGTACCTCGCCGAGGCAAGCATGGGACGCTCTCCTTGCGTGGTACGGCCCTCAGACGACGGGGGCCAAATCAGACCTCTCCCGACGCCTTAACAGTTTTAAGATGGCGCCGGGGAGCAACCCGCTCGAGGAGATGAGCAGGATCGAGGATCTTGCCGCGGAAATGCGAACAGCAGGAATGTCAGTAGACGACCACATGCTGTACACCATCTTTATTGACGCTCTGCCTGCCGAATACGAAGTGGAGGCTCGGAACCTGGCATCACGTGACAGCATCGGCCGTGATGATATCATCAAGGCTGTTCGAGAACGGCATCACCAACTTTCTGGAAACAGGAAGAAGGGGTCCAACGCTGGCCACGCAGGCCATGCTATGTACGCCGGCGGCGGCGGCGGTGGTGGTGGTCGCCGGAAAGGTGGAGGAAATGGCAAAGAAAAAGGTGGACGACGTGGTCATGGACGAGGCGGTAGAGGCTCCAACGAGGAGGGTGGTGGCTCGGCCGCGGCTGCTGGTGGCAATGGTAACGACGCCAAAGCCGCCAGCGGAAGTACTCCAGTGGGCAAGTGTCATAGGTGTGGCAAGAAGGGCCATTGGAGGAGCGAGTGTACGGCGAAGCTATGCAGTCGATGCCAGGGACGCGGGCACTCTGCCGATGCCTGTCCCATGTCCACGGATCGATGCAGTCGATGCAACGGGCTGGGGCACGCTGCTGATGTCTGCCCCTCATCGAAAGAAGAAGCTGTCATGGCGGTGACGAGTAAGGATGGGGCAAGGGACAACTACCCGGAAAAATGTACGGTCCAGGCCTCAGCTTTCAAGGCCGAAGAGACAGGCAAGTGGAGCGATGGTTCGGGGGAAGGGGAGTCTTCTTGACAGGTAGGAGACGAGGCTTGGATATGTGATAGTAGTGCGTCTACTCACATGACGCCCTCCGCTGACTGCATGATCAATTATAGAGAATGCAACTTGACTCTCCGAATCGCTGACGGATCCACCCGAGCGATCGAAGGTTACGGTGACGTGAGTGTTGTCTTTCGGTCCGGAAACGGTCCCGTGCAAGTGCTGCTTACGAACGTTGCGCACGTGCCGGATCTCCGCTACCACTTATTTTCCCTGCCCACTCTGGTCAAAAACGGCCATACTTTCGAAGGGCGCCCCACGGGGGTTGTAATCAGGCTCAAGTCGGAGCGTTCGATCGTGTTCCCGTTGAGTGGGACTCTCTACAGCCTATACGGTTACCGGGTCGACCGCAGTTGTGGGGAAAATGCCTGTGCTGTACTCGCCCCGGGACAACTGCCCAACAAGTCTGCAATCAACATCAACGATTTCCACTGCGCTGCTGGACACTCCCACGAGGTACTACTTCGCAAGACCGCGGAGCAGCAAGGGATTGTCCTCGAGGGAAAGCTGCTGGAGTGCAAAGGGTGCTCCATGGCAAAGGGTCTCTGCAAAGGTATCAAGCAGTCCACACACACACGAGCAGATAAGAAGCTCGGGAGGGTTTTTGTGGATTTGAGTGGACCAAAGGTGGTAGAGTCTCTCGGGCGGAAGCGGTATACTCTCATCGTGCGCGACGATTTTTCACGATATACGTGGGTGTACTGTATGCGCCACAAGTCGGACGCCGCGGAAATGTTCGAGCTGTTCCTTGCGGATTCTCGTGCAGACGGTGTCCCTTCTACGGTGGTAATCGTCCGATCTGATGGGGGTGGTGAATTCCGCGGAGGAAAGTTTGGCGACCTGTGTAGATCACGAGGGATCAAGCAGGAATTGACGACGGCTGACAGTCCCCAATTCAATGGAGTAGCAGAGCGCGCGCTAGGTTTGATAGAGACGGCCGCAATGGCGGGCCGAATCCAGGCTCAAGAGCTTTTTCCTGGCGCGAAACTCCCGGCCACGACGTCGTTGTGGGCGGAAGCGTCCCACTGGGTGTGTGACGCCTTGAACCGCACAGCAACAACAGCTAACCCGCAGAGCAAGTCGCCGCATGAGATGTGGCATGGTAGCCCCCCCCCGGTAGTACTACTGCCCTTCCTCAAGCCTGGCTATTGCAAGGAGAAGAGGGAAAACAAGTCACAGGCGAAAGAGCAAGAGTGCTTTTACCTCGGCCCTGTAACAAACTACCCCGGAAAGTCAGTACGAGTGCTGACAAAGAACCGCACTGTGCTAATAACGCGCAATGTCACCTGGCAACGCGTATCGCCTGCACCACCTGTACCTGCCCAGGTGAATGACTCCCTGTCTACGGAAAAGGGGGGGTCAGAAGCAGACGACGTGAGCACGTCGGATCGAGGTGGTGGGGGGTGGTGGATGAGCTGGACAACGGTCTGGCTCACTTGAACGACCTCGACGTGACGTGGGGTTTTGACCTTGACGCGTTTATGCTGGAGCGCGCACAGCAGGCACCTGCCGCCGGCGAGGCCGGCGGCGAAACACCCGAGACGATGGGTTCGTCTCAAAGGGGCGCCGTGGACGCCTCCTCGGTCCCGGCAGGGAGGGCCGAAACACCCGAGACGATGGGTTCGTCTCAAGGGGGCGCCGTGTACGCCTCCTCGGTCCCGGCAGGGAGGGCCGAAACACCCGAGACGATGGGTTCGTCTCAAGGGGGCGCCGTGGACGCCTCCTCGGTCCCGGCAGGGAGGGCCGAAACAGCCGAGACGATGGGTTCGTCTCAAGGGGGCACCGTGGACGCCTCCTCGGTCCCGGCAGGGAGGGCCGAAACAGCCGAGACGATGGGTTCGTCTCAAGGGGGCGCCGTGGACGCCTCCTCGGTCCCGGCAGGGAGGGCCGAAACACCCGAGACGATGGGTTCGTCTCAAGGGGGTGCCGTGGACGCCTCCTCGGTCCCGGCAGGGAGGGCCGAAACAGCCGAGACGATGGGTTCGTCTCAAGGGGGCACCGTGGACGCCTCCTCGGTCCCGGCAGGGAGGGCCGAAACAGCCGAGACGATGGGTTCGTCTCAAGGGGGCGCCGTGGACGCCTCCTCGGTCCCGGCAGGGAGGGCCGAAACAGCCGAGACGATGGATTCGTCTCAAGGGGGCGCCGTGGACGCCTCCTCGGTCCCAACAGGGAGGGCCGGAAACGACTCGGGCGCAGCTTCAGCCTCCGACACCGGGCAAGGGGACGGTGAGGATCCCCCCGCGGTCCTGTCGGGGAGGCCAGCACACGAGCTCAGCAGCTGGGGCCGGCTCCCCCGACTGTACGGGGCCGGACCCGGGGTCAAAGCCAACGCCTGGAGGGTGAACCTGCTGTGCACCAGGTAAGAATGGATGAAAGGGCCGCAGACGCGCTGCTTGCGGCAGCGTACGAGTCGTGGACGAAGCCTGGGAGTATGCTGGATCGTACGCCCTGGACGACGGAGGACGCAGTGGCTTTGATGGCCGGAGGACCTGCTGTGGAGAACAAAGGGGAGTTGAGCGTGTGCATGCCGAGTGGTTTCCCGGAAGACGTAGAACCGCCCCCACAGTCCGTAGCAGATGTAGAGCGTTCTCAATACAAAGCGGCGTGGCACGAGGCCATGAAAATTGAGTTGGACGGTCACAAAACGACCGGTACGTACGAAGCCGCGACACCGCCAAAAGGGCGGAAACCCGTAGGTGCGAAGTGGGTGTTTACCTACAAGACGGATAAGGATGGCTTGATAGTAAAGACAAAGGCCAGACTTGTGGCTAAGGGTTTTAGCCAGGTGCAGGATGCAGATTATTTTCAAACATCTGCACCGACTCCCTCGTCAGCGTCAGTTAAAATTCTGGCGGCTGTTGCAAATGAACATGGTTTAAAGATTTTTCATCTAGACGTCGCACAAGCTTTTGTTCGCGCGTAACTCGACACCGAGATATACATGAAACTGCCCGGTGGGTGTGGTGACATGTCAGGAAAGATCGTCCTCCTAAACAGATCACTGTATGGTCTAAAGCAGAGCGGACGGCAGTGGGCCGGATTATTGGTAGAGACCGTGGTAGAGTACGGAATGGAGCAATGTAGGTCTGACCCGTGTGTGTTTCGCATGGTTGTGGACGGCAAGGTAGAACTGATCATGGCCGTTCATGTAGATGACATCGTGATCGCAGGATCGGATGAGACATGTAGAGATTTCCATGCCGCGCTAGCTATGAAATTTCCCACGAATAACCATGGCGAACTGACTTGGTACACTGGTTGTGCTTTCAAACGCGACTGGGAACTGGGGACATTGGAGATTACGCAGAAGGCGTTCATTGAGAGCATGCTGAATCGTTTTGGTGTTAACTCATCCTCTGATATCCCCGCGACCCTCGGTGTGGAACTAGGTCCAAGAGAGGAGGGCGAACTTGGAGGAGACTGGCCGTACAGGGAGGCTGTGGGCAGCTTGATGTGGCTGTCGACCATGACGAGGCCGGACATCTCGAACGCTGTGCGTGCTGTGGCGCGCCACTCCCACAACCCAACGGAGAGGCACTGGAAGGCAGTTTTGAAGATTATGGCTTACCTCCACGGGACCAGGTTTATGGGATTGACTTTTGTACGGGGCTCGGGTTTGGATTTGACTGCGTATAGTGATGCTGATTATGCGGATAAGTCGAACGATAGGCGCTCGGTATCGGGGACAGTAATTACCCTAGGGGGTGCGGCCGTCAGTTGGGCAAGTAGTACGCAGAGGTGTGTTACGTTGTCGACAGCAGAAGCAGAGTATGTCGCCCTGGGTGAAGGGGTGAAGGAAGCTTTGTTTACGGGCGCGGTGTTGTCGTTTATCTGTCCAGAGCTAAGCGGATCATGTGTCCGGGTTTTCGAGGATAACCAGGGGGTCATAGCGTTGGCTGAAAACCCTCTTAGTTCTGCTCGGAGTAAGCATATCGACGTGCGTTTTCATTTTGTCAGAGAGCTACTTCGTGCTAAGAAGATCGACATTCAGTTCGTAGCTTCGGAAGAGCAGCACGCAGATATTTTGACGAAATCCCTTGCTGCGACCCCTTTTAAGTCTCATCGTAGGTTCTTGTTGAATCTGCCTTTGGAGGGTGAGTGAGGGGTATGAGCATTATTCGATGAGTACCATGTTTGAGTGATGCGAGGAGTAATTTGTCAGGTCGCCAACCCTGCGCTACTTTGAGGGGCATGGGGGAGTAGGGCACCGCTTGGCATTTGATTTTCTGGCCATGGTCATCGTTTGGAATGCGACCGTTGTTTCAATTGCAATGGTTTGGAGTATATGTGTTATACAGGGGGTTTTAACCCGGTGGCCGGGTTTCCTCCTGCGGGACTGTCGTTGGCTGTTCTTAGGTCCTAGCAAGTCTTGAATATCTTGTCGGTCTCGTCACTGCTGTGAAGAGCCAGGGAGAGTGTTCGTTTGGATCGTTCCAGCAGAGACGGTTACAAGTTGTAGAGGGTTGCGTATATCTTCGCAGGCGTTATTATGAATTATGCCGTGTGTTCACGAGGGGGACCTGGTATACGTACCCCATGGGGTACGTGGATAAAAATTACCCCAAAGAGGTACTTTTAAAAGTGCACGTACCCCAAACAAACCATAGGGTTTCTACAGTGTACTCGTAGTGCATTTCGTTTGTGCCGGCAAGATCCCCCACGCCACGCCGGGCCATCGCCTATCGACACGTCTGGTCCGTTCCCGTCCCAGCTTCCACTCGCCAGCACCGCAGAGCAAGCCAAACGGAAAACACCCCAAGCCAAGGAAACAGCAGCTAGAAGCACACGCACAGCTCTCCATCGGCGGGCACTGCAGGCAATTAGAGCGGTAAAGAGAGAGGCTTTAGAGCTTCGAGCCAGCAAGCCTGGTAGGGAAGTCTTCTGCTGTAGCAAGCGCCAACCTACCCCAACAGCAATAGAAGGTTAGCAGTCCTCGTCTAAGTGCTGATGTTGTTGTAATACCTCGTCGAGACAGCTTGTTCCGGGTTATCTCCTCGCCAAACAGAGCAGATACAACCAACCTGTTGTGGCGGGCTGACCCGTCTATTTTTTGTAATTTGAATTTGAAATATTTCAAGGGCTTGACTTCTTACGTACGTACAAAACTCACATTCTCTCATCCTTCCGAGAATACTCTGCTTCGCGGGCGGCCAGAGAAGATACAACCAACTTGTTTGTTACCGTTTTTTTGTTAATTTGCATTTTAAAATATGTACAAGGACTCCGCTTCGCGGGCGGGCAACGCCGCGCGCTGCGCTCGCGAAGGGACACGTCAAACGGAATTGCGAAGGAAGTACACACTTGCGCGAATCTGGCGACTTAAAAATGACAGTATCTCCATGCAACATTGTGCAGCTGCTGTTGTTGGGTCTCGCACCTGCAGCAGTAGGCATGCGAACATACTTGTGCGAATTTGGCGATTACAAAATGACAATAGCTCCATCATGCAACATTGTGCATCTGCTGTTGTTGGGTCTCGCACCTGCAGCAGTAGGCGCGCGCACACAAGGAACGTTGATTCCCATGGCATCGGCCTGACAGCGTTCATGTGTTTTTTTCACAACCAACCCTCCTGAGATATCCGAGGTGGAAGTTGTATTCCGGGTAGATGATGTAGGGGTCTGATCAGGTGTATCTCGACACGTGATATTTGACACGAATGGTGTTTTGCGTTGTCATGAATCCTTACGCACTTGACGTGTTGATTCGAGGTAGTGTCGGCATTCACGATTCATAGCAACAATACCACGAACGGTGTTTTTCGTCGGTCGTCAAGAACGTCCGGTGCTTCGTCTGAACGGCAGGAGCAAGACGAGGACAGCATCATGGCTGGACTTAAGAACAGTTCAACTCGGAAGAAAAACAGCAAGCGAAGGCATCAACGCAGGGACAGCAAGACAAAGCTTAGCGAGACGGGCAAGGTAAGAAGAAGGCCGTCGATTTTCTCGTAGTAACTCGCAGAAAGGTAGAGAATAGCGCCAAGCATCGGCACACCGGGCGTTGCGATGTAAACCTCGGTTAAAGGTTGGTTGCCGCTCCGTACTACCGTCGGGGCCTGCATCCGCCGGGGCAATTGTTGGAGCCATCGGCATAGTGAACATGCCGCATTTTTCGCCCAATGCGGACCTCCCTTTAATATTTGTACCGTCCTTCCCACGCCCTCCATTACTGTGCCAAGGTGATGTACCACTCGACCGTGGCGAAAAAAACGGAGGAGCTGGAAGGCATGCTCAAAAAACTCTCATCTATCGCTAAACACTCGAGGTGGAGCCTCCAACCAGACCGCTACCTCCAAGCGTCAGCTCTCTAACTTCTGCACGGAGGAATGCACCGTACTGAAAGTGTTTGGCTGCCCCGTGGGCGAGCTTCCGATCGTGCCGGATCATGTGGAGGAAGAGGCAGGTGGCGCCTTTTTTTTTGGGGGTTGTGGCCCAGTTGTTTTGTGCTAGTACGCTCTCCTGATATACTAGACTGACTATGCGGCCGGCCAACGAGTTGGTGCTTGACCGAAGAGTCCCGTTTCGCGTTTCGCATCTGTAGGTTTTAGGTTGCCGGTGCGTTCGCAACGCGTTTGGCCAAGTAAATTTTAGATCAGAGGATTTTTCAACCCCCATCGTCCTATTGAAGCCATGGCGGATCAGCGAATACACAGCATAAAGCACGTACCAGGAAAGTCGTTGTTGCCGACGTTCACTAATTCGTATCCGTAACGAATGCGCACCCGTACGGCCTGTTGGTCCCCGTGTTTCCCGCGTCATTCCCCAGGCCCGGCAGTTGTTTGACTGCAACGCCACACAGGTGCTGCCTCTAGAGTTGCGTCAGGCGTGTCGCGCCTTCTACGTAGAAGGCGACGGAAACTGCTTGTGGCGTTCTATTTCTCACGGCCTATGGGGCACCGATTACTTCTGGCCCCATGTGAAGCTCGTGGTGCTTGCGAAGGCCGCGAAGGACGCCGAGCAACTGGTGGGAGAGAATCGTCACCTGCACCACTCCTGCTTATACTACAGTAACGCTGTTCTCGCGAAGTACCAAGTAGCCGACGATTGTAAGCAGGACGACTACGAAATGATGCTACTGTCCGAGATTCTTCGCATGTGCCCGGACGGGGCGTGGGGTGGCGGTATTTCCGCCCATTTGGTCTCTGAAGCGTTGGGCATCAGGGTCAAGTTGATTGACCCGACTGATGCGATGGTGAAGAAAAAGCAAGACGCGGGCGCCATGTCGAAGGGCACAGGAAGGAAGGGGTCGACCTTCGACGATCAGCGCAAATCCCGGCACTTTGTGCCGTACGGCGGTGAACTGTGTGAGTGGTTTTTGCCCGGCTCCAACGGCAAGACAGGAATCGTTCGCGAAGAAGTGGTAGTCGCGTACGTGAACTGCAGCGACCCCGTCACTGAACCTGGGCTTGTGGAAGTTGGAGAGGTAGTCAAGGACACGACGGTGACGGGCTTGAACCACTTTGCTTCAGTCATGAGGACGCAGGCCAGCTCGCGTCCATTTCCTCTCCATCTCTGCTCACCATCTCGCTTCTCCACATTGGTGAGAGTGGCTTCTGTAGTGTCAATTTCACTGTTTGTACGCATGGATGCGCAAGAGTGCATGGGCGTTGGGTGTGTCATGTAGGGGAAGGGATGCTGCCCGATTGCTAGTATCCCCAGGTTTAGTAGCAACTCGTGTAACGTAACGACGCATGCTAGCAGAGTTACAATCCGTCGGCTAATTCAGTCATTGTTATACCAACCGGTTTTGTTTCCCACCCTAACGATCATGAAGGATGAACAGCTACGCGAGAAACATTTAGCCGAGGTTTCTGCATGGGAAACGAGGCAATCAGCTAGAGCTGAAGCAGCGGCGGCAGCGGTTACGGCAGCAGCGGCCACAGAGGCGGCCAATGCCAAAGCAGTGGCAGCCGTCGCGGAGGCCGCAGAGACTAAGGCGGCAGAAGTGGCCGCAGAGGCTTCAGAGGCGGCAAAGGCGAAAACGGCGGCAGCGGCGGCAGTGGTGGGGGAAGCGAACGAGGAAAGGAAAAGGAAGGCGGCAGCGCTAGCGGCGGCAGCGATGGAAGAGGTGGAAAATTCCAACGCGGCGGCAGCGGTGGCGATGGTCGCAGAGGTCAAGGCGGCAGAAGCGGCCGCAGAGGCTGCAGAGGCGGCAAAGGTCAAAACGGCGGCAGCGGCGACAGCGATGGCGGAGGCCAAGGAGGAAAAGAGGAGGAAGGCGGCAGCGATAGCGGCTTTAGCGACCACGCAGGCGTCGGACGCCGAAGCGGCGGCAGCGGCGATGGTGGCCGCAGAGGTCAAATCGGCGGGAGCAGCCGCAGAGCTGACAAAGGCCAAAACCGCGGCAGCGGCGGCAGCAGTTGCGGTGACCAAGGAGGGAAGGAAGCAAAAGGCGGAAGCCATAGCGGCGGCAGTGAACACAGAAACGGCAGCGGCCGCAGCGGCGGCAGCCGCCGCGGTGGCCGCAGAGACCAAGGCCGCGGGAGCGTCCGCGGATGCAGCGGCATCGACGTCGGCAACGACAGAAAAGGAGATGGAAGGAAAGGCGAAGTCGGCTGGGGTAGACGCTGCTTCAGCAGCAGCCAAGAAGAAACCAGGAGCAACGAAGCCGAACGGGGCAGATGAAGCAATGTCTATGTCGAAGCAACGTCAGGCTATGGTAAGCGGCATGAATACCGCGAATAAACCCTTATCAACCAATATCATTCGGTTCTAGCCGTCGTCTTGTTTTGAAACTTAAAAACATATAACTCTTTGAGGATGCCCCGCGGGGCACCTGATCTACCCACCGCCACCCCCCGCGGCTGCCCGACGGTGCGACGCCCGCCCCATACAGCCGTCGGTGTCCCCGACGAGAGAATGGGCGGCACCGCCCAACTCGGTCGGCGGGGGGGGCGTGACCCTCCGGGCGACGGGTGGCTTGATCCCCGGGACGGAATGGGAGTTATTTCGTAAACGTATTCGAATGTGCGAAGTGCAAAGTTTAGACCAGACATGGTTAGTTGACATTGTCCCATGTTCGATACCTTGTATTCGGCAATGGAAGACCCACGCGTTTTGTCTATGCTGCCTCGTCCCTGCATTGACCAAGGAGCACGAGCTTGCCGTTCTTAATGCTGCTGAGGATGCGGCGATAGCAGTGGCGAAGAAGGCGATGAAAAAGTACAACGGTCTCAAGGCGGTAAGGTTTTCGTCTGACAGAAGGAATATTTACTGGCAGGTAGAACCAGTAAGATGACAGTGATCTTGGAACGCACGGGCAGGTTGTCATGTGCCAAGCTCCATGTATCAACTTTGTGGTGTACATATACGTAGTGTGCATCCTTTACTGGCCATGCTATTGCCTTTCGCCTGCTCATGCTTGAACAGGCCGCCGAAATTGCCATCGAGTCCGGTGCACAAGCCACTGCGACGACCGCATGGGAACTACAATCCCAGGGAAGACGGGACGCTGCTAAGGCGTGGCGTTCCCGCCAGAAAGTGACGCGTGCACGGCATAAGCTACTGGAGAAGGTGAGCGAAAATCGTTCGTGTTCCAATCTCAAAGTAAAACCATGAGGCCCCCGCTGCGGCACGCGCATGCCGTTGCAAGTTGCTTGATGCATGACCCCATAACCATGGAATTAAGAGGTGTTGACCGCGTCATATTGTTTGGGTGATGTTCGGTTCGCATGTTCTGCTGTCCATTTTGTACGTGCGGGTAAGGTAAAGCTTTACATGTGTTGTGATCTTATTGTCGTCGTGTACACATCTTGAACAACTTCATGCTCGCATTCGTCGCAAACGTATGCGTTGTCAACCCGCGGCATCTTTATTTTCCGGTTGCGTCAGTACGGGGGGTGCCTTCATCAGTCCGTGTTTTCGTCTTACTGTTCCAAGCAGATCCATGCTGGCAGTGGGCACACCACCAGCGATAGCGACGAGGAAAGCGACTCCAGCGAGGATATTACATCCGATTCTTCACGAGATTGGGACAGTGAAGATCCATACTCGTCAGAGGAAGATAAGGGAAGATAATTTGACTAATAGTGAAGCACGTACGGATGCTATTCTCTCAGTGTAGTCATTTACAACCGCAATGCATTATAGCATATTTACGAGCACAGTTTTCCATCTGTGGGCCACGATGGGACACACACTCCATTGTTATGTCGATATGGGACGCCCAGGCTTTTTTTCACGGGTGTGCAGCTCGACGTGTGAAATGTATCTGAAGTACGGTTGTTCTGCTGCATCTTTTCGCACCATCCTCGCAGATGAAAGTGATGATGGGGCGAAAAATAGTGCAGGCCTACCGAAGCTACAAGAAGGGACGGAGTTCGCCGTGCTGACTGATCCGGATGAAACGTGGAAGAAGATTTGGGACGGCGTCAAAGCCTCCCTGGTCCAATCTGGCCACAAGTCTGCAACAAAAATCCGATCAATTGACAGGGTGCGTGTACGACTGCCATGACAAAGCTGCTTTCGTGCAGCGCATGGTAACATATTGTGTTGCCATGTTGTGTAAATTCCTCCGTATCCCATTTGTAACTCTTCCGCATTGTCCGTTGTACGTTGTTTTATGTATGTCTTCGTGCCACCACAGATCGAAGGTCGTTCTAGTCGGTGGAAAAGGATGGAGCTACTTTGCAAGTGCGCTCGCAAGCCCACATCAACACCAAAAGTCGCCAACGTCGAGAGGCAGAGGGCTACGTCGTCAACCAGGGTAAGACCCCGCGCTGGTTTCGTTTTACCCCACAATCGCAACATGAACGCAGGACTAATCGCTCTTTGGCAACGAGCTAGCTTGCTGCCTTTTACTTCGCCAAGTATATTCAAATACCTCCTGCACGTATGCAACATGTATCCCAATTATGTCCCTCGCGTCCGTTCCATCTCTGTGCGTGTGTTTGTACCGGTTTGGATTAGTGTGGGTGTACCTTCAAAGTGAAGGTCAACTGGAACAATAACAAGCCACCAACGATGGGGAAGGTAAGCCCAGTTTCCTGCTCCTTCCTGCCTTGTTTTGCCCGGATGGTCAGTACAGTTTGCTACGCTTCTTATTCATGAACTCCCCGGAAGGGACGATGCGGTGATAGTGTTATTTTGCACACGTTACCTATCGCCCGGCACAGGTCTGCCTTGAGCACGTTGATGAGTGTTCGGCAAGGGTGGAGCTGATCAGGAACAAGGATATGGTTCCTCCTGACCGCATTGAGGAAGAATGCCTTGAAGATATTCGACATTGGACGAAGACAGGGATAACCTATTTCGACATGTTCAGGTTGATCGCAAGTCACTTCGCGCCTCTTGAACTAGGAGAGACGGGCCGTCAGAAGGCGAGTGAAACAGCACAGGTTTAAGTATGCTGAGGGGTGGAGGATGCACGTTGACACCGGCCGTAGAAATTGATGCGCTCAAGCTGTGCAGGCGTACTTGCCTCATAAGCATTACGTAGGCAAACACACAAAACAGGCGGGATGCTACAAAGTGTGTGGTACGACTCGCCTGTATGCATCACCCCTTGTCGTCATACCACCTCATCTGTCTGTCGGGCAGGGCATGTTGGCGGGGCTACCGGGGCCACTAATAATGACCTTGCCAATGTCGTACATCATTTTAAAGCTTGAGCGTGCAAACGCTCATAGAAAGGGTCGTTGACTGCGCATGTTCTCTAGAGCACTGTGTTCTCCTGGAGAACAAGGTACCGCCATTCATCCCTTCGTCGCGTGTTGGCCTCCCACGTATATCGCACATATTCGCATGCTTGCAAAAGTCCGCTCAGCATACTTTGCTCCCTCTATTACCATGACGCTTACTCGTAGTGCTTGCGATCCTCCCTCCAATGTTCCAGGTTCGGAACATGGCAAAGAAAGTGGGACGCGAAATGTGGTCGACGCCCACCGACGCAATGGATCTAGTGACGTCGTTGAAGGGCACGCCTGGTTGCTACGTCAAGTGGGACTTGGACGGTTCAGGTCGACTGAACAAGATTTTCTGGTCTACCGCCGATCAGCAACTCCTTGCGCAGCAATACGGCCACCTTGTTATTCAGGATAACACCTGCCTGACGAACAAGTGAGTCTCGTTCGTGGAAACCACAACGCTGTTCGATTGCCCATGGTGCGCCAGACTTTGACAACCGCTTTGCATATATGTCTTAACAGTTTCGCAGTTGTGGTATCGCCGAAACGGTCCGTCGTGTTTCCAACGTGTTCCTGCGTTCTTCGTGTGTGCAGGTATGACCTGAAACTGATGTTGTTCATCGGTGTTGATTCCAAGAACAAGTCTGTAGTTCTGGCCCAAGGTTTCTTCTCGGACGAGCAGACGACCTCGTTCGCGTACGCCTTAAAGCATTTTGTCGCCATTTGTGGTGGGCACCCTGAGGTGAGTTGACGGCCAGTCTCTAAACTGTGTTATTCAACGGTCATTTACCGCAAACGATTTATTGAGCGCGACGATAGCTAAAGGGGTGTGCATTCACGTATAGTCGACTGAAGGGTTGGCCGGTTACTTCGTGAAGCGTGAGGTGCTCTGCGTTTTTCGGGTGCTTGCCATGGCCGCAGTGAAAGTTGGTGATGAGTTCCTCTGCTTGCCTCCACTTCTCGTCGATCGAACATGTTATGCCACTGCCTATTTGGTGCTCGCGTGTCACGCCCGTACGGGCAGAGCCTTAACGTGTTGTGTTAATTGTGTGTTCCCTCCCACCGTGAAGGTTATTATTACGGACGCCGACGCTGCCATGACAAGCGCGGTTGCGGAGCATCTTCCAAACACAGTGCACTTGCATTGCCTTTGGCACTTGATGAAAAATGTCAAGAAGAAGTGCCAAGGCGCGCTCGGGCAAAGCACTTCACGCCTACAGGGCTTGATATATGCTTGCGCATATGCTACGTCGGAGAATGTAAGTGGCACGGTCCAGACTGCAAGGACCGGCGACCACGGTTCGCTGCGGTTTTGCGCCGCGTTTGTTGCGTTGTTTTGTTTTTATGGAGTGTCCAATACCTGGTGCATATAGCCTTACCAGCGTTTTCCGTCGGTTCTTGTCGCCGTGTCGCTCGTCCACGGGTTGCAGGCCTTTAACGGGGTGTGGGCGAAAGTAATGGAAATGGTCAAGGACTCGACGTGTCAAGCGTACCTCAGCGGCTACCTATTCGGGTGAGTCCGTCGGTCAGACGGGCACGAGCATGGTTTTCGGTTTCTGCTCAGAGACAAAAGCATATTGCCTTGCTAGACAGAACGATAAAATTATCTCATGGTTCAATCGTTGTATTTACAGGCAACGGAAGCACTGGGCCCGCTGCTACCACCCGACCGCTATGACCCTGAACATGACAGCATCATCGAGGGTGGAGGGAATCTTCGGTGTGCTAAAAACACGCCACGTCATCAACAGGAAATCCACCCTGAACTGGGTGAAGGAGGAACTGGCCAGACGAACAAGGGCCATTGCTGTGGAATCCCTCGCGTGAGTTTGAATCAAGGGTAGTGCGGCGAGGGTGGGCGACGCCAATGTTTCATGTCTAACCCTCCACATCATCCATCACATGCTTTCTATTCCACGATCTGGTGTCTTCTCGTTTTAGGGCGATCCGGAAATATACGGCCAGTTAGTTGGCTTGAGTTCAGTCGCTCATGTTGCTTTTCTTTCGTGGTACACGTAATCAATGGTGAAAAAAAAGACGGCAGGAAACATCGATTGAGGAGAGAAGTCTATTATCCTTGACGAACAGTAAATTGGTCCTCAAGATGTTGGGTAGATTGCGGTAGATTGCTGACCTTGATACTAGGCCCAGTTACGGGGGGTATACGTCGAGATGTCAAGTCTTACACCATGTCTGGGTGCTGCATGCTCACCTGAAAGACCCTCGACTGCCCTTTCCACATTGACCGAAACGACCGCAAAGACGTGCCGCCAAGGTCCCCGCCGTCAGCATCAAGGAACTGGAGGACAAAGTGCTCAAGTCTTTCGAGCCTATGCTGCAGGAACTCGAAAGAGTCAAGGTCAGCCACTACGCACATAAGGTGAGAGGAGACAACGGTAATACGTGCCGGTAGTCCGTCCTTGACAGTTGTGGTGCATAGAATCTCCTTCAGTATATTCTCATGCTGAAATATGTTTGTAGACGTGAGCAGATTGCACCTCTCTCCCCTGGGCCCAGTGTGAAATGTGGTTATGTAGCACTATTATTACCTGCTGGACCACTCAGTCGGCGCTGACTACGTACTGACTGAGTGATCCAGAAGGTAGTGCTCTATATCTAACCACTGTCGATCGGTCCAACAGTTTGAGTAACCATCAATGCTCGGTTTCATCTACCCTTGTGCAGAAAATGCTGGAAGAACTACGGACAAGCACCCTCTATGATACAGACGTGCTGGCAGAGGGCAATGGTGCCAACGACTTCCTGAGGAAGTTGGCAGAGCACAGCAGTGACCACCACGATGTATGTCGGGAGGTGCCGGAGGAAGGGTTCGATGAGGACTATGATCCATTGGGCCCCAAATTTGGGGCGACATCTTTGCCCGCGTTTCATCAACTGGTTGAGCACGTGCAGCTAACTGCTGTCGTAAAAGTGGTGTTCCGGTACCAAGACGAAAGCGCGCACATCGTTGTTGTCGGGCCTGACGGTTTTCAGCTATGCACTTGCTTGCAGGTGCTGCGTTGTGGCTTGCCATGCAGGCACGTATTAGTCGCACTCTTCACGCGGCTGCAACGCGCCCTAGAGTTCAATGGCGATTGTATCCACCCTCGTTGGCGATCTTCTGGTGACGAGTGGAGTATCTTCTGGTGACGAGTGGAGTATCCACAGGGCCGACCTTAGCGTGTTCGACGGGCATGAACGAGGACGTACGATGGTGGCTTCACTGACGATTTTGGGGGGATATACATGCAGGATGACAACCATGTCAAGCGCAGCGCCCTAGGTGCGGTCATCAAAGGGAAGCTGAGCGCCAACATGATGGAGACATGCGTTGCCGCGGTCAGGAGTGTTATCGACCACTTCGACCAAAACCGCCCGAATTACTACAATGCAGGGATGGAAGTAGCGGCGAGGTTCGCGCGGGATGCGCAAGCTTTTGTGCGCGGCCCTCTCCTCTCTCGCGACCCAGACAACATCTCGGGCATACTCAATCCGCCCGATTCGTCGGTTAGAAGTAAGAAGGAGAGTCGGTATCTAGACTGCACGGAGCTACACTCGTCCAGGAAGAGACCCTAAGCCACGTAGGTGGCCAGCCAAGAGCGTAGGATTCGACACGAGTCGACACAGGAAGGAGGTGCTGAACCTTTTTCGCGATAGAAATACAACATGTGCACGGTAGCGCGCACGGGGGGGGGGGGGGGCGTATCGGGGGGGAGAGAAAAGCCTGCTATATGACCCCGGATCTCAGTTAGGACTAAGAGGGGGCGAGAAAAGAAATGAGATGGGAACATGAAGAGAAAAAAATAGTTCATGTTGGGCGCAGCGTATGTCATTTAGGGTCATGGTGTCCCCTAAGGTCTACCTGGTAGTAGGTAAACCGCGTAACGACCAAGGACGATTTCACAGGTTCGAGCCCCGCCAACTGCATGCTCGTCTATACTCGTCGGGACTTCTTCTTGTGCATAGAGTTGACTTGCGGAAAGCGCGAGAGCGTGAGTCAGCGACATTCGATGGAAATCGACCACCAGTCGGGAATGCTGAACCCTCTACGCGATAAAAATGAAGGCACGTACCGGGGGGGAGTACAGACGGCTTGTCCTGAAGCAGAGAAGTAAAAATGAGGATAACAAAGACAAATTTCCCCGCAAAAACGCGAGGTGAATAAAGCGCGAGGCATAGAAGATGCTGGTAGGCAGACATGGTGTTCCATGGATGAATTGAAGAATCCCCTGGTACGCAACAGCGTTTCCTTGGAGATATATTTATATTTCCAAAGCGTGACCACTCGCTCGCGCTACGTACTACGTCGTCGGGGGGCATTACGTTGCCTACCACCCTCTCGCCGCAAAACGACCATATTAATACATCAGAACGCGTATACTATCTACATCGAGTACGAAGCAAGCAGCTATTTGTATGGTGCTGATATATACACCAATGTCGATATTTAAGGTACGTCGAAAAGTGGAAATTGAGTGGCACATATTCGGAGGGCAACCTGAATAACATATCGGAGGTAAAACTCCTTGCGCATGAACTTACGGTTTCACTATCCGACAATGTATTAATTATATGTGCAGTGTACGTTGTGAAGCCTTACTGTTGTACTACAAAATTAAACAATGCAGGATGTACAGATACACGGTATATACTTCCTGAAGGTGTTGAGCAGTGGGCGGCAGAGGTCCAGCACAGCCCTGATGCTCGCGCTGCTCATTTGATGCACGTGCGGTGGGTGGTCGTTCGTGCACCATGGCGTCTGCTCTTCTTTCTAAAGTACGACAAAATTAGGTATATTTTCATCAAAACAGCAGTTTGTATTATAATATTTATATTAATAGTGTCAATCGCTAACAATTCACGAAAAAACAGCAACCAAATCAATACATTCAATGCTTATTTATTTATGTCTATCACCCGAATCATGAGGCCAGGACAGGAGGAACCTATTATCCTTGATAGCTCTTCTGCACGCATTTCCTAAAAAAAAAATGGTGAGGACAACCAGCAGCAGCAGTAGTAACATACCCAGGTAAAGGTTGTTTGTTCGCCGGGAGTGGACGGAGAGCGATGGGTTACAGATAGATACATACACAATAACAATGTACTATTAATAGACCATGATCTGTGTCGGATACCAGTACGAGTGGGAGTATCATACTCTAACGGACGACGTCGACGTACTATTGCGGGGCAGCGGTAGTATAAGATACCAAATGACACGATAGTACTGCTGCGGCTGTATGTGACCTTATGTAGTGGTGCCGCGGCCTGCTGTACAGCAGTAGCGCACCGGATCAGATCAAAGCTTGGGAGACGTCGACATTGGATGTATGTATATGTGTTATAGTTACAACTGTAGTGGGGTACGTGCACTTTTAAAAGTACCTCTTTGGTGGGGTACTTTTTATCCACGTACCCCATGGGGTACTTATACCAGGTCCCGTTCACGAGGAGAGTTTGAGCACTCCGTTCTCTGCTCCGTTTTCTGCTCCGAGCTACGAGCTAGGCTCCGCTCTCTCTCCCCTCATCTGTCCTCTAATACAACGACTATAAAGCAACTCCTCAGACCACGTGGTGGTCAGGGCATCCAGGCTTGGACTCTACGAACATGCCCATCCTCCTCCCTTTCCATGATCCTGCAGCTCGCCAACCGCCGCTGTTGCTGCTGCCTGCTGCTGACGCGAAGAGGAAACGCAACAGAGAAACCACCACAGAAACCACAACAGTAGGCCTAGCCTCTAGGCCTATCAATCGGCAGCGAGCGGTGCCGTGCTCTACTCGTGCACCTATCACGAGAAGCCAGGAGGAGGCACGGGGCGAGTATGGTCGTTCTTCTCTTCTCGCTGCCTCCGAATAAATCAAGCCAGTTAGTTTCCGTCGGTAGAGCCCATGACTATAAATAATTAATTCCGTCGGTTGTGAACAAAACAGGCATCTCACGTGAACTTAGAGATACTACGCTGTTCATACCGCTGACCTAGCAATCGCTTCCCCGCCAGAGCGTTTTCTTTTTCGGTCTTGTTGCAAGTGGTCTATACCTGACTTTTTCTGCTCTGTTTAGCTCTCAACTGATTTTGGCCAACTTTGAACCAATCAGAGAGGCTATTTTTCTCTCCTTCTGCGTCTGCCCTCCCTCGGTTGAAATTCTTCTGTGTTGACGTATAAACTCTGTATATAGATACAACTATAATTACGATTTTTGAGGTCGTTGTCACTTGCTAGCTCTTGGCAGACAGACCGACTGATAGACAGCTCTTCGCAAACAGCCCTTCTTTCTTCTTCGCCAAACAGCCAAACAACCTTTCTTCTTTCTTCTTCCGCAAACTGCCAACCACAATAGACAGCTCTTTGCACGGCGCCTAAAAGAGGCGTCTCGCCTTCGACGAACGGCATAGATAGGTAGGTGCAGCTGTCGGCGGCCAAGCTGCTGCTGTCGGTGGCGAACCTGCTGGTGCTGCAACCCCTGCCTCTCTACGCCCCCTAAGCTCACCTCCCCCTCGTCGAGAGGCGCGTGGTCCTCGCCCTCTGGCAAGAGAGCGGCAACGACAAAGACCGACCTGGTGCCGGCTGTTGTGTGCGACCAGTGCACGGACCAGCACTTGGTCAAGAACTCCGCGCCTGGTGGCAAAAACGTGGCCTTCGCCACCTGCAAGGATCTCACGTGCGCTGGTGGCGGGATCATCCTGACAGGGCAACCGACTGCGAGTTCTGTGCTCGCCCGATCAAGGAAGGGACTGTCTCGTACTCCCTCGAGACTGCTGACGGTGGTGAGTGTCTTATGTCTATTGTGCATGCTGTATGTTGCCAGTACGTTTTTTGGGGGTTTTCAATTGCCTTTTTGCATACAAACCTACGTCAAAGCGTTTATTTTTTTTTACTCATCCATGCTCGTTCTTTCCCCTTCGTGCGTGGCGTCGGCTCCTCTTACACACAGTGCACGCGAACGCGCACATGCACAACTGTTTGCGGGACGTGAACGAAGGAACGGAGGATTCAGCTGTCGCCGTCACCGCTGCACCGAACGACGTGAGTGCTGCTGCTACTGTGGTGCATTTTCGGTGCATGCACACGATTTCTGTGTGTACATGTTTTGGTGACCCCACGTACTCATTTTTTGCTCGTTTTCGGCTGCCGCTGCTGCTGCTGCTGCTGTCAGCGCCACGCCATAAGTGCTGCTGCTGCTGCTGTGCACCTGCTTCTCCTGTGCACTCGCTGCTGCTGTAGTGCTGCTGCGCTGTTGCCGTGCTGTGCACCTGCTGCTCCTGTGCAATTGCTGCTGCTGTATGTAGTGCTGCTGCGTTGTTGCCGTGCATCACGCTGGAAGCGTACACATTTTCGGATCGTCAATTCCGTAGGTTTTGCGATCGCGGCATACCAGGGTACATGCTTTTTTTCCTTATTTTCATATCGTTGCTATGCTGCTGCTGCTGCTGCCAACGCTGCCAACGCTGCCAACGCTGCGGCGATTCGTTGCAGCTTCTGCTGCTGCTAATGCTGTGGCTGCTTCTGCTGCTGCTGCTGCTGCTGCTAATGCTAATGCTGCCGCAATATCCACTGAATGTTCGTACGTACTCGGATTATTGTTTTTCTTGGTCGTTTTTGTACTCAAATGGTTCCTTTTGATACGTGAAATTTATTTTTTGTCGTTTTGCTCCTGCATTTTGCGTACGTACTGCAATTTCTCGTTTTTGGCTTGGTTATTTTCATATATATCGTTGCTATGCTGCTACTGTGGTGCTGCTGCGTTGTTGCCGTACATCATGCTGCACTTGTGTGTGTACATATTTCGGTATCGTCAATGAAATTCCGTAGGTTTTGCGATTGCGGCATACCAGGGTACATACTTTTTTTCTTCCTTATTTTCAAATCGTTGCTATGCTGCTGCTCCCAACGCGGATTATTGTTTTTATTGGCCATTTTTCTACCCAAAAGTTTTTTTTGATACGTTAAAAAAAAATTTTGGTCGTTTTGCTCCTGCATTCTGCGTACGTACTACTTTTTCTCGTATTTCGTATTGTTGCTAATATGCTGCTGCTGCGTTGTTGCCGTACAGCATGCGGAGGTGGGTCTATAGTGAGGTAACGAAAATACTTTTCGGACGGCCTCGGGGCACATACTTTTTTTCTCCCTTCCTTAGATATCGATGCTATGCTGCTGCTGCCAACGCTGTGGCGATCCGTTGCTGCTTCTGCTGCTGCTGCTGCTGCTGCTCTGCTTTCAGTGCTGCCGCGATATTCACTGAATGTTTGTATGTACTCGGATAATTGTGTTTCCTGGTCGTTTTGTGGCGCTGCTGCGTTGTTGCCGTACATCATGCTGGACATGATTTGTGTGTGTATTACACTTAAACTTGTGCGTGTTTACATATTTCTGTATCGTCAATGATTTTTTTTGTGGCGCTGCTGCGTTGTTGCCGTACATCATGCTGGACATGATTTGTGTGTCTATTACACTTAAACTTGTGCGTGTGTATATATTTTCTGTATCGTCGATGATTTTTTTTGAGGTGCTGCTGCGTTGTTGCTGTACATCATGCTGGACGTGATTTGTGTGTGTACTGTACTACACTTGTGTGTCTACATATTTCTGTATCGTCAATGAAATTACGTACTTGCTGCTTCTGCTGCTGCTGCTGCTGCCGTCGTATGGCAAGCGATTACGTGCTGCTGTTGTGCCGCTGTAGAGTAGTACAAATAATGAACTCTGCCCCCCCCCCCTCCCTTCCCCCTCCCCCGCCATTCCCTGCACGCCACTCCCGCCCTGCACACCCTATATGTTTACTTCGACCAGGTCCGTGGCAAGTGCTACAACTGCCGCCTGACAGACTCCACCGTCAAAGACGGAGACATCATCATCAAGCGCAAAAAGACTCCCTTCCATTTCGCCTGCTCCAGGGCTTCGCGGAATTCCGAAGCAGTACGCCAAGCAGATTGTCGCCATCCAGGACGAATGAAAAGAAACAAATTGTTTCCCACATTTCCCAAAATCACGATTATTTCTTCCTACACATATCCAACGGGTTCAACAGCGAACAGATCCACATTCTGGGCCTCCCGCCTCGTTACTACAGCATCCTGGAAGACTATCATGTCTCATCCAAACTCCTATGCTGGTTACATCGAAATCGCGGCCGCCCAGCAACTACCTGGTATACAACATTTCCACAACCGTTGTCGTTGCCGGCACTTCTGCTTTCTCTCCTGTCCCAAACCAACAGCCTGTATGTTGTATATCATCCACATGCCAAGCACTACTCCACTCTCTCCCCACACTGATGAAATATGTTATTCTTATTATTAGACGAATGTCATTCTTACTCTTGCGTCACCCGATCTTACGTTTCACATTACATTCATAAATAAACCCGATTATTACATGCTGTACCGTTTCTTACACAACTACATTTAGTTTGGTTGGCTTTGGGCTATGTCGCCAATTGATTGCAGTTATATGTACACGAAACGACTCCGAAGGAAAGCCTTGTATATATATATATATATATATATTTTTTTTTTTTTTTATTATTTGCCTTCTGACAATGTGCAGGGCGTTATTCATTCAAGATGAAAAAACTAACATAATTCGTCGAACACCCTCAATTTTATCCAACCTTTTCTCCTTCCTTGCGTATACTCAATTGAATACGCACTACCTTTTACCGATATATTTTCACTGACTATGTATCTATACGCCCTGCGTCCTACTCCGTATCTACATTCCATCCCCACGCCATTGGAAGTAGTCCTCCCTCCTCCTCTCTTCTCCCCCTAGCGGCCTGTCGGTCTCGAAGGGCGAGCTTATATATCGGTGCACCCGGCGCGAGATCGCGTTGTATTCGTACGTCGCAGGTAAAACTACGTTCTGGTACATGCATAAATGCGTAGGCTGGTTTCTATTTTTCTTGTTTGGGGTGTGCGATGTGCTTCAGTTATTCATAAATGCCTGGTACCTGGTACCTGGTAGTTGTTGTGATGTGTACTCTGTTTTCTATGGTCACTGCAGTCTATACACATGGTCCCACGGCATTTAGTCTGCACCACCCCGCGTCGAGGTGGTCTCCGGTTTGGTACGGCAAGATAATTTCGTGCCGAGCAGGCGGTTCTGCGAGGACGATCTAGAAGCTCTATTGGGGGGCGCCAGAGTAAATACTCTTGGCGCTCCCGCCGTGACAAAACAAACAAAGCATATTAATAGTGACTCTCTGCAGGTCCAAGTGGAACCCGTGGTACCTGCACCCTAAAGAAAACAAACGATTCAGATTATGGAGGCCATGTCTGGCACGCTTAATGCTTTAGGCGCATTCTTTTTTAACGGGTTTTTCGTGGCACACGTTTTTTATTTGGTTTTAGAATGTACCCGATTTTGGTTTGAACGGATCAGGTATACCTTATTCTGGTATTTGCCTTATTAAATAGTAGGGAAACAAGAAAGAACGATCCGATACCGTTGCAAGACGTATATTATATTGCTGTTGCCTTTGACGTTGATTCAAGACGTCGTCCACGCTAGTTTAGTCTTACCTTTAGTCGTAAAACCTCCTCGTATTTATACGATAACTACAGCAGCAGTAGTAGCAAGAACAATTTTGCGGAATCGAGCCCCCTTGTAACAAGTTGTACCCGTTTACAGTATACGTACAGTATACGTACGTACGTACCACGTATGTGGTTGTTTTCGTACTTTTCGTATACAGCAGTATACTTCTGATGTATGTGTGAACAAATCTCATCTATAATATATACAAGGTTCCTATCCGGGAGGTGTTCGATATAAAGGATAGACCACTGAGCTACTCGTACTCAGTCAGCGCTGACTGAGTAGCTCACTCCAGTGGTTTATCCTTTATAAACGAACAAAAGAAAAGTCGGGGTTCGAGTCAGCCAGACGTCGTATTTCTGCTTTTTCTGCCGTGGGTAGAAAAAGGGAAATCAAGTGGAGAGAACCACTATAAAAGAACACTCGACCAGAGAGTCGAAAGTGGAGTGAACCACTTGAGTAAAAGAACGCACGACTAGGGAGGGGGACAATAGGAAGGAAAAACCAGGCGCTGATTAGGGGCTTGATCAACCCCGGAAGATGCTATCGGCGGGAGGCCGTATCGAGCCCGAAGGTACTTCTTTTGTTCGATATATATGATAGACCACTGAGCTACGTAGTGCTGCAGCGCTGAGTAGTTCCGTGGTTTATCCTTTATAAACGAACAGGAGGTGCCTACTCTTTGTGTAGGGGAGTGGCGCAAGAACGAAATAATACTCGCATGAACTACGACGTATCTGCACACCTGTTTAGAACTACGAAGCCTTCAACAAAGTTATCGACTCGGGCGTTCATTTTTTTGGAATTGTTGATCTGATAAAATCGTGACTTCTCATTTTGTGCCAAAGTTGAGTTCAGCTGATTGGGTGACGATGTTAATATCTGTAATATGTACCGAGGGGTGGACAGACCTTGATAGTAGATCTTTACGAGGGTTTTGTGTTGGACACCTGAAGCCGAACCTCCGACCCGAACCCTAACACTAACCCTAACCCGAACCCTATGCCAGTGGTCAGTGCTGGGATGCTGTGCTTGTTAAGACTCTAGGTTGGCTCGGCCGGCGTGGATGCTGAGCTTGGGGAGACTCTAGATGGACTCGGGATGACTCCGGATGCTGTGGCCGGGAAATACTCGAAAGTTGATTAAGCCGCGTAAAACATACCCCTAGCCAATCAGAGTGCCTAATTTGCTACCCCAGGAAGATCTACTATCAATGTTTGTCCACTACTGTATGTACCAGTAGTTTGGATACTCCTGATTTACCGAAGGATATTCGGTTTATATCGGAACGGCATCATCTGCGCTATATTGTCGGAAGGCGAGCATAATAATAATAATAATAATAATAATAATAATAATAATAATAATAATAATAATAATAATAGTATTGTCAAACGGATACTTTGTAGCGAATGGAACTCAGATATTTATAAATCATAGTAGAACGATACTATTAATAATAACCGCAACTTTTAATACATGCTAAGAACGTATTCTATCCGATGTCGACATCTATCTGGGCACCTGTCGGCACCTACCTACGTAATAATGATGGATGGAACTTCAGAAAAAAAAGAGCTGCACATTGATTGTCAGACAGATGGCATACGGGATATCGAACTTCAAACAGCTTGTCCGAGGCCACATCATCACGGCACTGCATGCAGCCTTGATCCATCGCGACCATAATAATAGCAAACACCGCCACACAGCACCACCCACGCACCCACGAAACAAGCAATCATTGGCCGCACCAAGACCGCTACCAAACGAGCGACCTCGCTCGAACAACCCTCTTCCAAGTCACACGTATTTCCCGCAATCCGAAGGGGGCGGCAGAAGCCTCGCCTCCAGGCGTCCTGTTCGACAAGACCACAACAAATCCTGCACGCTTGCTTTCAATCGGGTGAGCCAGTCCTAGAGATATACAAGTTCTGTGTCACAAAAACTACGCCACAGAGACACTATTACGGAGGTCCATAGTTAACAGGACCTATGGTGTACATAAAATACTACATATTTACATATTTTTACTGATGATAATATTAGGTCCTATTGACTTTGTTTGTTTGTTTGTTTTGTTTTTTTTTTATCCATCACTTTTACTTCCCAGCCCAATCGTAGGAGGTTTTACCCTCGACGATCTTCTGGACAAACCGTGGTCACTGATGTCGTCCCTTCTCCCCCCGGTACGTGCCTTTATTGTTTGTCGCGCATAGGCTTCAGCATTCCCACTGCTCGTCGATTTTCATCGAATGTAGCCAACTCACGCTTTCGCGCTTTCCGCTAATCAATTTTTTATGCAAGAAAAAGTCCCTATGAGCATGCACTCGGTGGGACTTGAACCCACGAAATTGATCTTAACATGCACGCGGACCACCTACCAAGCCACCGGGGACGCTGGTATGGACCCCCGCAACACGTTTTGCCACGTATGCAGTAAACACAGTGGGCAATGCAGTGCCATGTCATCAGGTATACTGCTGTGTTGGAGTACATTAATAAACAATATAACTCGCTGGAGGGGGGCTCGAACTCGCGAAAATGATCTTGCTACTCGTACGTGCATACAGCATCTATTAAGAATAGCTCTCGTATAAACTTACGAGGGATATTACACGGCTAATCGTTTTACGGCTATTATTATATATTAGACTAACGGGGACAACGCCTTGAAACAACTGCAACAACTAATAATACGTCTTGGCACAGCGCCGTCGGATGGTTGTTCATCGTTTCCATGTTTGTTTGCACATATTTCAGTGCGGGGCCGCACGACAGCTCAACACCGCTATTAACGCGAGTTGGAAGGAATTTCGGCAGATTTTCAGGATGTTGTTTTCGTTTGGCGCTATGATTGTGGCTACTGCCGCTTGTTGTATTGTCGTTGTTGTTGTTGTTCAGCTTCGTCTTCTTTCTGTCTTTCTCCATTCTCCTCTCGTGTTTATTTATTCGGTCTCTCTCTACGAGGTAGATGTTAAAATACCTTACTTACCAGGCTTGGTTGAGTGGTTGACGCACTGCTACTAGTAGCGTGTGTCTGTTCTTCCCATGGAATAGTTTTACATGTCGAACTCCGGCCCAATCAGTGTCCGTACCGATTTTTCAATACTAGAGAAATACAAATAATGTGGTCACATACCTACGACAGAGATACTACATTGTAATAATGCAGTAGGCAGAGTAGGCAATGGAATGCCATGTTATCGTAGTGGATACGACAGGCACGACATAAAATGTACGTACACACGCCTCAATCCAAGGGCCTTGAAAATGGAAAAAAAAATGAGAGACAAGCACCAAGGGGGGGTTTCACGCTAGAGCTGAATGCCCTCTCCTGAACTCAACCCCAAAAAACCGAAAAATCGACTTTGGGGATCTATTGTTTACGCCCAAATGCGATGTTTAAAAAACGTTCACAAGGAACAAAAGGTCCCCTTCGCCCCAAACGTTTTTTTTTTTTTTTTCGCCGGATTCCCGAACTTTGGTTTTGTGAACTTGCGTTAATCGACTCCACATGGCCGTTTTTGGGAGGGTATAGCTACTCAGAAAGTTGAGAAGACAAAACAAAACCCATCAGGAATTGCTCTGGAATGAGTCGGTCTTAGGCAAAGCCACAAGGCCCAGCTGTTACTGGAGGCGGCGAGTGCCTTCGCATCATGTGTGCTGGCTCGGAACAGCACGGTGCGGCACAAATGGCAGCTGCAAACTTGGCAACCCGATCACCGGCGCATATGGTGTGGTGGCTTTCGCGCTGAAGTATTTCGCCGATATCGGCAAGAAGGACCTTGCCGAATATTTCGCTACGTGGTCGGCGTATCTTATCCGACGAGTGAACGCAATGTTCATCGGGTAGGCGGCGATATACAGACCGAAGCCGGATCTTCTGGGCATCAAAGGTACTCGAGACACCTACGTCTTCGTCGGGGCCAACACGCCTACACCAGACGCTTCCACCGCTACCAGACTCGGGAAAAAGGCAGAGGTTCCGGACGTCGTCGCAAGGATAGGTCTTTGGCGAAGGGAGTGGACGAGGGAGTGGTGGAGAGGACGGGGCTCACCGTGAAAGTCGCAAGGGAATATGTGCCATGGAGCTCTGCGTGGGAGAAAGGAGGGGGGGCGAGGGGGGCGGGAAAAATATTTCGGAAGAGCCGGAAGGGGGGGGGGGGGGGGGGGGGGGGGGGGGGGGGGGGGGGGGGGGGGGGGGGGGGGGGGGGGGGCAGGCGAACTGGTCGGAAGCGGCAGAGGAGTGCGAGTCTCAGTGATCAAGAAGAGGAGGGGCTGGGGGAGGTCACTGAAGAAGCTGGGGCGAAGCGGGGTGGGCCAAGGCGTAGCGGATAGACGCCTTCTGAAGAAGAGTACTTTGGGTACGGTTCGTCGTCTGAGCACGAGGAAGCAGGAGAGTCCGAGTCGGAAGTAGTCAGATGTGGTGGATTCGGAAGAAGAGAATACGGGACGGGAGAAGGCGATGGGGGGGGGGGACATCCGAAGAGGAGGAAGAAGAAGAGGAAGAATATGAGGATGTGGAGAACGGGGATTCTGTGTCGAGGATAGAGACGGTTCGTGTTGAGAGGGTTTCCGTCGACCACAAGCTGTACACTTCTTCGGCGTCTTGATTTCGCTCAGCCTGCCGAGTGTGTGACTACGATAAGTGTTTCGTTTTCGCCAAATACCCGGCTCTTGTCCCGAAGCCTCAGTTGAGCGTAGTCGAGGAGAAGAGTATCATGGGTACTGGGGTAGATTCCGTTGGGGTGGATGCTGGGGTCGGTGGTCGAAGGATAAAAGAAGGAAATCAAGTTCCCCAGTAGGAGCATCACCTGTTTCATAAGAGGGTTACTGGTACACGGTGCGGGAATTCCTTCTGCGACAATACGTATAAATAGGTAGAGTGGGCAGGGTGTCGCGTAGGTAACGCGCGTTTCGAATTGTCAGGGGGTTGCGTGAATATTTGTCTACAGGTGCTTGTAAAATGGTTTATTTCTTAGGCGTTGTTTGCGGCGGCGGCGAACAAAACCAAAGCGGGTCATAAAGTTGCATAACTTTGCACCAAATTGAATATATGCAATTTTCGGCACTGGATTCGTGATTCCCACCCCAACATTGCCCTAAACTGAATTTTTCAGCTTCATCCGAGTCATTTTCAATTCCGGGATTTTTCGGTACCATCCCCGCTTTCTGCGTTTCGATTATTAAGCCACCGGAACATACTTGTAGTACTCACTGAAACCCGGGCAAGACGAACGATTTGTTCCCCATAAAATTACATATCATATTAACTTCATCATAGAATCTTGTCAAAAACATTTCGAGGGGCAAGAGGTAGATGATACGAATTCACGAAACCCCCCTAATAAAATATTCAGGTTAAGCGCGGCACCCGCCCAGGGGGAAAAAAAAAAAAATCACAGCAGCATTCCTTTACGCTGCGGCCGATAAGTCAACGTAGCAAGTTATTGGATTGGATGAGGCCTCCTGCTCCGAAGCAAATCCACCTCCCGATCTTCGATAATCTCGGCAACGGATGTTTCCGCCAACGACGTGCTCATATAGCCCCTTACGTGCCCGGGGGTGCGGAGTGGTTCAGTCTTCCTACCGCTCGCCGGTGCCCCAGCAAGAGGCCACATCGTTGCCCACGTCACCCAGTCTTTGCCCTCGCCGCCGGGCGACGGAAGGTCGCATACCGAACGGAAGTATTCCGTGTTATCGTGAAAACATGCCTGTATTGTCTTTCGCTGCAGCAGTCGTGCGTATGCGTGCGGAAAATGAGGAAAAATGAGATTTTGAGTCATAAACCGACCCTCGTCATGACTTGTCAACCAAGCTATTAACTTGGTTCATGAACGATCCGGTTCAGAAAACCAAACATAACTGACAACAAGCGCGAAGCCCCCCCCGTCCGAAAAAAAAGAAACGAACAGACAAAATAATTACCCCGTCTACCCGGTACATACCGTAGTCCACGTCGTCGTCGAAGGAGATTATCCGGGTTTGGCGGGTATTCCCCTAACATACCCCAATAGGCCAGCGTGTTGTTTGGATGTGTTGATCCCGATCAATTAGGTATGACACTCGCGCTCCGCGAAACGAATGCCCAGGAAGCTCAATGATCCCCAAACGACCACGTGATTTCGCAACAAGCCTGTCAAACGCCTTCGGCCAATAACCCCGGAGTTCCGTTTTTTGGCATGTCAATACCTATTCCTTGAGATAACGCCCAGGCACGTACTGGCGCGATATGGTCATAGAATTTTAGTGCCTCAACTGAACCGGGCACATATTTCGCACGTATTGCCAAGCTGGAAAAATGTAAATAAAAATAAAATAAAGGTATGTGGCCAAATCGGGTATACCCGATGCCTTTGTAGCCAAAATCGGGTACCTTTCTAATTCAGTAAGCGCAACGGCCCAAGGACGTCATCTCATCGGCCAAGTCCGGTGACCACCCGACGATGGCTACATTTGCGCCGGGTATACCCGGTTTTGGCTACTAACCCCTTAAGAATTCGCCGATTATTGTACCCTCCTACCTCATATCCCAAAGTGACCGGACTATTCGACCACAACGCTCAACCACCACCTCAGGGTGCATGCCTCTGGTACCTACTAAGACCCCTGGTAGGCGGTAACCATTATCTATCTGCTGGATTGATGTCCATGATTGGGTCCATTCCATTCGCTCTCGCTCTAATGCTGTACCAACCACACACAAACCACCGCTCTCCCTCCCTCTCCTCTCCCTCTCCCGGACAAACGTTAACACAGCACTCTCTCCCCCCTTCTCCCAAAACAAAAGCAACCTAAACACAGCAGTACTAGGGACGGTTAATGAGGGACGCTACCAACTTCGTGCCGACAAATGTTGTCCAGGCACAAAGAGTGAGCGTTGCTATGCAACATCTCTTACTGGATGGAATCTTGCGTAAGGCAGGGTGTGTGCCACCCTATTTTCAGTACAAAAAATGGCATGTTCTTATTTTCGTTCAACCCTCGAGCCTGAAATTGTCCACAGCCAAGTGCTCTCGCGTACTATTAATATTAATAGTAGTGTTGTCATCGAGTCGTGCTAACATTAATAGTGAAGGTCACCAAGTGGCGTTCTGCGGCAATAGTGATCATGCCCATGCCCCCGGTTTTGTTCGGTGCTGTGATACGGAATAAACTATACGAAAATAATTCGTCACATTCTTTTCATACGTGGTTGCCTAAATGACACGGACGATACGGTCACGAAATGACGCCTCGGAAAACGATATTAATGGCATATTTCCTGCCTGCAGGGCAACAAGTACTGAAACCAAAATGTTCGACGATGAGGGACAAACTACTAACATGAATACTACCAACTAACTGCAATCGTTCGTACGTACGTACCTGGTAGGTGTCTATGTTCAGGAAGTTAATTCTTCTTATCGTAAATTATTTTGCAGTGTACTCGGCAGAGTTGCGGTGAAAACGGGGTTGGCTCGCACACACACAATACCAAACTTCAAGGTCGTCCAAGTTCCGGTACACCACCCACAGCACCAGGCATTTCGGGTCTTGATGTTCCTGGTACTGGCAGATATACCCAGTACATTCCAGGTGTAAAAGTACTCCAGATACTCAGTGCTTTTCAGCTTCCAAGTAGTCCGGATGCTGACAGGCAACAGGTGCTCCGTTGTTTTCAGCTACTCCAGATACTTACTCATTTTCAGTTTTGAAGTACACCAGATACAGAAACATTCAAAGTGACTGGTACTTACTGGCGAATCATCGACGGAGTACCAAAATGACTGATATATAGTGTTACTCTGACAGTCTCCACAACTCAGTTTTAATAGTATTAGTAGGATGGTGATTAATTTCACTATATTTTTTCGTGTCATTTATTCAACCACGTACGATACGAATACGACACATTATCCCCGTATACGAGTATATAATTCCAGATAATACATACAAATATACCACTCAAAGTACCGAAACAAACCGGGGCGCGTGTCAAAAACATGCATGATGCCTACTAATACCAGGTACAACAGCAGCACGAGACTTGGTGACCTTTTTTAATTGCTATTAATACTGACTTGATGACAATGACAGTATACCTGGGTGCCCTGGTACGCGACAGCACTTGACGGAGGTCCTATTACAATCTGTGAGCTCGGATCTTCAGGTTGGTATTCCGTTCGTTCCGGTATTTTGGTTCCTGGTGAGGTCAAGGTACGGGCGAAGACCCAACCCAACCCCTAATCCTAACTAACCTGAATTTATCTTGCCATACCAAACCTGAGACCACCTCGACGGGGGTGGGGCAGAGGGCTCCTGGCTTGTGATTTATACTTTTTTTTAGTATTCAACTGACATTCATTGGCCCGAAAGTGGCCAGGTAGAATACCTGATTTTGACTGAAACTCTAGCAAAATCTACATCCGGAATCCGTGGGTACGATTAGTATCCGTCGTCGACATCTGGGCACCTGTCGACACGTAAGGTATTTAATGATGGATGGAACCTGGGAATAACAGGTGTATTCTCAAATAGATGTAGATGACAAATGGAATCATTCTATAATAGTAGATAGTAGAATGTCAAACTTCAAACAGCTTGTCCGCGCCCACATCATCACGGTACTGCATGCAGTCTTTTTGTGCGGATCTCTTTAGGGGAACCCATACCCTTACCCGAATTGGACCATCCAGACGAGGCTCAACCTAAAATTGAGTCCTATTTCGTAGACAGTGTAGTAGGGCATGAATGTGGACCTGGCAGAAAAAGCCCCATGAATGTGGACCTGGCAGAAAAAGCCCCCACTACTACAAATACCGGCTACGACTCCGAGGGGACGGCCTTGAGTCCGACCTCGTGCCGATGAGATTATTAGGTATGGCGATTGGCGTGTATACCAGCTCGTAGCTGGTGTGTACGCCTAGACTCGATTGCCGATGGCCGGTCAATACACAGTCAAAATAAATGTTCGAGGCAAACGTATAGCCACTGTTAGGTGACTTGTACGAGAAGCTTCAATAGAAGAGAAGAAGATGTGGTGACCCCAAGCCACAGTGTTGATTCATTTGCTCAGCTGGAAGCTGATGATGGTGAGCAAAAGTAGAGTGAGCTCAAAGGGGAGCGATGCGCGTGTGCGCTTACTGCTCGAAACAAAGGACGACCCCTACAAATTCGTTCAACAACAAAAATAGGGAAATACCCTTGCATTCAGTTCAATATAAAACAACACGGAGACCCGCAATTCTACTGCTAAAATCAATAAAACTTGGGGTACGTACTCATGACCCTCTTGTAGCCTATATTGTTACTTCAATCACAACTAAAACTATGCTACTGGTCCCGACGGGATACTGAAGATACCCTGTCCATTATTTACCAGTGCGCACGCACCAGGTACTGCTGTACATGTGTGCTGCTGGCTGTAGATTATGTACGTACGTAATACAGTAGATCCACGATGCGCTGCTTGTTATTGAGACCTATTATTATGCAATATGCACGAGTGCACAGCAGTAGATATTATTGTAAGACTGCTGCTGCTGTATACTGCTACAGTAATACTACTCACAGACTGGAAAACTGTCCGCGGTACTTAGAAATGCGTAAATGTATACCAGATGACGCAAGTGTTATCGAGTAGTAACGACTATTATGGCTACTGACAAGTACCATCCTTAATACCTCCTCCCGTTAAGCATACACTTTCTTACTCTGCGTTACATGCTAAAATTTCTCCAAAAGAAACACATGCAACATCAAGTGGTGATGTTGCTATTGGGAACAAACACTATGTACCATGATGTACCTACCGCATGAGATCCAAGGAGTGGATTCAACACGTACAGGACAACAAAATAACCGAACATAGAATCGTTCTGTTCTTCTATACTGTTGTAACACCTGCTTGTATGAGATGGGTGTATACCTAAACTATGGTTGCTACAGGAGTACCTGGTAGCCTTGTGTTATGCAGCAGCGACTAGATGATACTGGTTTCTGCTGTAATAGGTGTCATCCCTAATACGACCCCTCCATGCGTTAACACATCGAACTGAACTGGATTTTGAAATTCAACTCTGGAACAATGTACTCGTTGCTTCTGCGTTACATGCCATACTTCAAAAATGCACGCAACAAGGCCATAATTGTTGCGGTGAAAGTATTCAACTTAAACTACTGAGAGCCAACTCATTCTGCTAGAATACCCGGGGGGTTACACAAAACTAGCTAATGTAAAATATCCAGCTCTGCTACTTTTCTGCACATGTTATGCAAGCTTAGCTACCAGTCCAAGAATCATCAAACCGTGAACTACATTCCAGTCAGTTAAACGACAAAGGAATACTAAATATGTGAAGTAGTCTAAAACAGTAAATTTGTTCATCATTCCGCAACAAGAATAGGAGTGAACAAACTATTAACGTTCCTGCCGCCCACAAAACAAACAAAGGAACATGTTTTGGATTCTGCCAGCTTAACGCTGTAACAAGACATACTGTTATCAGAGACATCCCCCTCGTGTGTGCTAATCTCCTATTTGGACTCATCTAGGCGGAAAGTTCTCCTGTCATACATCCTGAAGCTCCGGAGATGACGTACTCTTTTCAACTACACATTCGAACCTAATGATTCGACTTGGTTACAATGCACCCTTACTTGGTACTGACTGCACTGTATCTTTAATATTGCACAACACCGGTCATTGTACTGCACTGTAGGGAAGATGGACGGGATGCGCTACCAATGAATGCAAAAGATCCAGTGATCAGTTCGTTGACCCAACGAAATAAAATTCTTATCGGCCCCGTACAAATTGAACATGCGACAACCTACAGCTTCGGTAAGGGAGACAATACAGTTCACGCTTCCAGTGGCTTGACCTTGTTGGTGTAGACGTCGGTGGCCGTCCGATGTGCTTGGTCCGTCATTCCTTGCTTAGGACTTGAGACTCAACTTACGTTGAAGTTGGAGAGGTAGTCTTTTACTTTCCCTCAAAACTGATTGTCGTCTTAGCTCCGCCTCCACTTGTTAATTAAGCAGTCAGTGTCTGCTTCTTGGTCCCGATGTTGATGGGCTCTCCGTCCAGCAAGAAGAGGATTCCTGAAGTTGGCTTGCGGTTGTACACGAAGGCCGTTGTCGCCAGTGGTTCTTGATCGTCCTGTGTCGATGCCGCAGATCCTGTCCCGGGGTTTGCCCGTGGTTGTCCTTCCGCTATCGTGAGCGTGTGGACCTCCTTCAGCTGACGGTTTGTCTCTGTCTGTGTTCTCTGGTTTGGGCTCGGCTCGTGTGGAGGCACGAGTCAGACACAGCCCTCAAGAAGCTGACACCACCCCTGGTGAAACAGGCGGTGATGTCTCCGCTGATACTCCGGTGATGCCAGACGATGATGATCCAGCTGATGATGCGGTGATGCCAGACGATGATCCAGCTGATGATCTATCTGGTGATCCCAGATGATGTTGATCCAGTGATCCCAGACGTGCATGCTCCGGTGATCCCAGACGCTGATGCTCCGATGATCCCAGATGATGATGTCACGATTATCCCAGATAGATATTGATGCTCCGATGACCCCAGATGTCGATGATCCGATGATCCCGGGTGAGGCTGCTCCGGGAATGAATGGCATCGTAGTGTTTCGGTGGGGATTTTGATCACCCAGTTTTCCTCCTCCGATGAAACAGGCGGTGATGTCTCCGCTGATACTCCGGTGATGCCAGACGATGATGATCCAGCTGATGATGCGGTGATGCCAGACGATGATCCAGCTGATGATCTATCTGGTGATCCCAGATGATGTTGATCCAGTGATCCCAGACGTGCATGCTCCGGTGATCCCAGACGCTGATGCTCCGATGATCCCAGATGATGATGTCACGATTATCCCAGATAGATATTGATGCTCCGATGACCCCAGATGTCGATGATCCGATGATCCCGGGTGAGGCTGCTCCGGGAATGAATGGCATCGTAGTGTTTCGGTGGGGATTTTGATCACCCAGTTTTCCTCCTCCGAGATCCGAAAAGGGTCTCTATTGGTGTAGGCGAAATCCACACACGTGTCCGGGGGGTCTTCCCCCGATGCCCTCTTGGCGTGCATGCTGTCGAAGGTCTCCTCGACGCTTGGATTGTGTACCGTACTGGCGGTCTCATGATGCGGTGCATTCAGTGTGACTCCAGCCAGAGTGGAAGATTCAGCCCCCCGGGCGAAGCAGCAGATGCGTCCCAGGGTGAAAATGAAGATGTAGCTCCTGATGATGATGACGACACTCCAGCTTGTTGCGGTAGTGTTCTAGTCTCTGATGATGGCGTTCCGGTCCCTGATGAGGAATCTTTAGTCCTTGGTGATTGTGTTCCGGCCCCTAGTGAGGATACTCCAGCTCCCGTCGATGATGCTCCGGCTGTTGTTATCGATGACGTGTCCTCTTCCAGAAGGTTGCTCGCGGACGGCTTCTCGTCGTCGTTGACCGGAGGTGATATCGCGCTCAGTACAGCGCCGTGACTTTGCGGCGGGTAACGTTCCGAGTCGTCGTGAGATGTAGTCTTGTGTACAGAACACCACTTCTGCTTAGCTTCATCGTTGGATCCTGCCTTGATCTTGGAAGATTCCTTGTTGTACTTGTTGACTAGTTCTTGAGGAGCCCGCTGACTATCCCGGCACGTACAAGTCGAGTAGTCAGCAATTACCCTGTCAAAAGACGCCTGAGCTCCCGTGCCGGTCGTTTCTTCGGTTGGTCGGGGTTTCCCTCTGATCAGGCTTGCAACCTCTAGGCGCGCGACGCTGAGCACTGCCGCCAGCCTCTTGCGCCAATCGCGAAAATCCCCTGGTTTGTCGCCGTCGGACTTCGTCGGTCCTTTGATAGCATTGGCGAGGTTGCCGCTGTTGTTGTTGAAAGCTGAGTCCCCCATGATGATTAGTACTTGGCCAGGCGGTCTTGTAGGATACTACGCCAGCAGTACCGTATGTACAGCAGTATCTCTTGGAGTGGCTGCCGCACAATGCTCGGGAATCCCGAGGCTTTTAATTTGTCGTACGTGCGTATGATACAGCAGTACAATACTCGACTTTGGGTCGAGATTTTAGAGTCCCACACTAGCTTCGTATGAGAAATATGGCACGAGGTGAAATGTACACACACCTTCAACAACGCAGTGATGCTCGCTGGGTATCTCGCATAGATGAAACAGTCCTGACTGCAGTAGTACGGTAGCAGTTGATAGCAGACGCCTATCTATGCGGGACCCTCTGGATGCGCGCAGTGTAACTAATACCGCTCACTTTACGTTTGAAGTTGGTGTTGTACTTATATGATTCTACAGCAGTAGTACGGGTAGTGCACTCAGGTACAGTCTTAGTAGTACGTAGCTACCAGTACTGCTGTGTGAATAACTTGTCGTATCCTCCTCGCAGAAACTATTGAAAAATAGTTCTCGTTCCAACAAACAGTCGTGTGGGGTCACAGACCTACGTGAAGTGCTAGTGACGACTGCAAAAAAAATAATCTCTGTGGGGCCGACGACCCTCTTGGAAATTTATAGAAGTTCAGCGCTCCTTTGACTAATATCAGAATACTTGTCGGGAGTTAACTTTTATGTCGCTGTAGTAACGACTGTCATGTAATCTCTCTGGGGTCGACGACCCTCTTGGAAATTTATAGAAGTTCAGCGCTCCTTTAACAGATAGCAGAATGCTTATCGGGAGTTAACATCTATGCCGCTGTTGCTCAGAGTGACTGAGGCTTATGATCCACGAAATGGACTACACTAGACAGAGCTCCTTAACCCCAGCGGTGCTGTGGGTTGTGGCGAAGTTGTCCTTGACAGCGTACAGCAGAATCTTACTCGACGCGTTGATCGAGGTTTTTGTATTTTCTAGGCTCCCTCGCATTGGAAGGTCCTGTCAGAAAATGGTGAAGTCAGGGACTCCTTTGACAGACAGCTATCACGCTTGTCGGGAGTTTGCTTCTATACCGCTGTTGCTCAGAGTGACTGAGGCTTACGATCCACGAAATGGACTACGCTCAGCAGAGCTCCTAACTTTCAGGCGTGCTGGGTTGTGTGGATGTGGAGTTGCTGTTGAGCAGCGTACAGCGGTTACACTCGAGTTTTGCTCGAGATTATTGGTCTTCGTCTATGAAAAGACAAAGGGGAGCAGGTGAGATTTTCACAGCTCCTTACGCGGTGGTGCTCTGTGGGTGTCTCTATCGTAGTTACAGCAGTTTGACTACAACAGCAGTAGTGAACTACAGCAGTAGTAGAATGCCCTACGCAGGACCCTCTTAGAAGCACGCGGTGTCCGTACCACGTGTCACTCACGTTTCAACGAAGTATGTAGATCTTCGATGTTTGGTTCCTCTCGTCGTGGAAGAAGCTCCCTTTTTTGTACGTAGCAGCAGGTTTCTTGATCTAGAAAAAGTCCAGTCCTCCTCCTGCTGTATAGCGAGCCAGTAGCAGTTCAGGGTGGCGGTCTTGGGCCACCGTTGCTAGTAGCTTGCCGCGTGTACGCGTTTCGAGGCCTCATAACCTATTAGGTATGGCGATTAACGTGTGTACCAGCGCGTAGCTGATGTATACGTCGAGACTCGATTGCCGATGGCCGGTCAATACACAGTCAAAATAAATGTTCGAGGCAAACGTATAGCCACTGTTAGGTGACTTGTACGAGAAGCTTCAATAGAAGAGAAGAAGATGTGGTGACCCCAAGCCACAGTGTTGATTCATTTGCTCAGCTGGAAGCTGATGATGGTGAGCAAAAGTAGAGTGAGCTCAAAGGGGAGCGATGCGCGTGTGCGCTTACTGCTCGAAACAAAGGACGACCCCTACAAATTCGTTCAACAACAAAAATAGGGAAATACCCTTGCATTCAGTTCAATATAAAACAACACGGAGACCCGCAATTCTACTGCTAAAATCAATAAAACTTGGGGTACGTACTCATGACCCTCTTGTAGCCTATATTGTTACTTCAATCACAACTAAAACTATGCTACTGGTCCCGACGGGATACTGAAGATACCCTGTCCATTATTTACCAGTGCGCACGCACCAGGTACTGCTGTACATGTGTGCTGCTGGCTGTAGATTATGTACGTACGTAATACAGTAGATCCACGATGCGCTGCTTGTTATTGAGACCTATTATTATGCAATATGCACGAGTGCACAGCAGTAGATATTATTGTAAGACTGCTGCTGCTGTATACTGCTACAGTAATACTACTCACAGACTGGAAAACTGTCCGCGGTACTTAGAAATGCGTAAATGTATACCAGATGACGCAAGTGTTATCGAGTAACGACTATTATGGCTACTGACAAGTACCATCCTTAATAGAGATACCCCAATGTCACGAAATGATCGCCGCATACAGAACCCAAAAACGTCTGCAAATAAATCGCGATAGCCCTACCACCCGCGCCCCCCCTCACTTCCGTCGGGAAACGGAAGCGTCGAGTAGGTGAGAGCTAGGTGATCACAATTTTGAGAAAGCGCTAAATAAGTTCTCAGATGCTCCGCGGCATATGATATATATATATGTATTTATATATTCACACATATATATACAAGAACAATATGGTAAACCTAGTCGACTCAACTGTAGGCAGAAAAAGTCGACAACGAACGGTGATAAGAGTGGCAACTTCAAATATACTGGCAGTACATACACGTGTCTGACACAACTTGAAGAACATTCTAACCGGCATTCTGGTGAGAATAGCCGGGCCAAGGAACTGTTTACAAAGTTGTTGTATTCAACGAGGACGGGACGTCAAGAGACGGGACACACATCACGCCCATGCTCCACACACGCGTTCCAAAGAGGTCATAACAACAACTCCACCGCCGTGTAACTGTAACCACATACTAGTATTGTTTAAAAAAAATACATGTTCGGTGCACTCACTGATGTGATAGGCCAAGCCTGAGTCAGTTCATAGAAGCCCCTCAGGGTATATATATGTATATTATCTATACTTACAACACACAAGACAAGGGAGAAAGGAGAAGAACATCAAGTCGAACATGTGGTCAAACTAAGAAGTGGCGGACTAAACACGTCGCAACCCGCTGACCGCTCGACACAGAAACACGTATATTTCCTGTGTGGAACTCCCAAATACCGTTACACATGAATCAATATACCAAGTACGTGAGCACTCCGAACATCTCTACCTGCATTGGTGAATGGGACAACCAAACATCGCTCATGATAAAGTACCATGGTGATAAACCACGATCACCTGAAATCTAAATCCAAGGTATTGTACTCAAAGATATAATACTATGTCAAGATCACCAGCGCCTCAAACCAGAATCTCACAAATAAATGTAAATATCAAAGTCTCAAATCTCACAAGATAGAAACTTAATCTTCATATCTCAGAAAATAGTACCAAGAACAGCTGCTCAAAACCCGAAATATAATAAATCGGAGAAAAAAAAAGATGAACTCCTCAAATCTCGGCTGAAAAAATCTAGCCCCCCAAGCTCAGAAAAACCCACAAAGCTCCTCAAATCTCAGAAAATAGAACGTACCAGGTACTACGCTTGCCGGTTCCTCCTGGAGAGTACCATAATCGACCAGCCACGACGAGTGAACATATATCGATTATCCCGTCCTGATATTGAAACTTCCTTGCCGGAAGTGTATTTATCGCCTTAGTGTGTCGAGCCTTCCTTGCCGGAAGTGTGTTGGTCGCTTGTGTGTCGGGAGTGTGTTCGTGGGCCTTCGTTCGACGTTGGCTGAATGGACTGCGTTTGGATACAGACACGACTTCTCGAGTTGTTCGCTCTAACAAAACCCATCGGTCCGAACTTCTACACCATTGCAGCAGTATGCCCGGATGGGGCCGACATGTGTGACGATCCCCACATGAAAGGCCTCCGCGGACAGAAGATTGATTGGTCCGGGGTCGACGGTGGGTGGTATAACATGGTGAAGGATGGTGACGCCGATCTCCATGTGAACATCCGTCTCACCGCTCCTCTGCCCGAGGAGTTCCCTGACCGCCAGCTGATCACGGGCCTCAGTGTTTTGTCAGAAGGGCATTCGTTTACAGTCGAGGTGAAGAACCCGTATCGCATCGACACTGAAGGTTGTCCGCGTGGGGTCTCGCCCTGCCTAGCCAACGGCGGACTGCGTGCTGTCGTGGATGGGGAGGAAGTATATGATCTCCTCCGCTTTTCCAGGGGCGAAAACGTGGTGGATGGTATCACCGTATCGGCGTCTAACCTACCAGCAGAGTGCCGTCAGTTCGGCGGGGACAAGATCTGGGCCCGCATGTACGAGGAGATGCTGCAAGGAACCCGCGAGCTGGCCAGCGAGGAACAGTTCGAAGACTGGATTCTACGTTTCGACGACATGGCGGCGCCTAACTGGTGCGCGCAATACATCGCAGAGCACGAACTCGTCGATGTGCAGTCCATCCACGCCGTCTTTAAGATAGTGACGTCCGCGGTCACCGTGCGCCTCAACGTCGGTGCGAACTACCAAGACGGCGGCGACCTAGACTGGGATGGCCGCGTCTTACCAGACTTGGAGTTCTGGCAGATGGACGTGGGGCTGCACGGACTGTCCCTCGAAAACGAGTCGTTGTCCGGAATCCTGGGTGAGACGGCCCGCCCGGTGCTGGACAAGGACGACGGCCGCGAGGTGATGGAAGGGTACGAGGCGTTCCGCGGGACTGTCGAGGACTACCGCGTGTCTGGCCCTCTGGGCACCGACTTCGCCCTTCTCAAGAAATTCTAGAAGCTGGCCGGTACTTCAGGCCGCAACGTTGCCTCCATGTACGGACTATTTAAAAGTCTATGTATGTGACTATGGGTCATCAAGTGCTGTCACCAGCCCCGAGTGTGATACAATATGGATACAAGCGGAGAAGTAATGCACTATGATTTCCGTTGTGAGGGAGATTACATCTTACAGTAGTGCAACCGCTTATTACGTGCGGTGAGCTTTGTGCTGGGGGCTACTTAGTTGGTTCGGTACATTTATCTAAACGGCGAGTAAACGACTGATTTCTCCCGGCTGAATCGGATGGTGGAGAAGAAAACGCCACGACTGTCCGAAATTATCTTAGGCAAACGCTACTTAGTACTGGCAATGGGAGCATCATACGTAAAAACAGAGGATTGATACGGTTCGCAGGGTTTCGTGGCTCGGACCAGCAACGAGCGATTCCCCAAGTGAGTCATGTTTGACGAGGCGGACGGGGGAAACGTCTACTCGGGAGGGTAAAAACGGGACTGGATGAGTTGTCTCGACCTTTTGTACATGGTATCGTTTTTCGAGTCGCGAACCGAGCACTAGACGTTGGCGCAAGAAACCGGGCATGAGGTACAGACGTGCCGAGGATACAGCAGAGAAGTACATGAAACAATGGTTCGTTTAGATATTCATAAAGTAGCAAAGCAAGCGCTTGAGGCACAAACTACGCAACTAACGCTTTCGTTATCTTACGCAAACGCTACTTAGTGCTGGCAATGGCAGCATCATACGTAAAAACAGAGGATTGATACGGTTCGCAGGGTTTCTTGGCTCGGACCAGCAACGAGCGATTCCCCAAGTGAGTCATGTTTGACGAGGTGGACGGGGGAAACGTCTACTCGGGAGGGTAAAAACGGGACTGGATGAGTTGTCTCGACGTTTTATATCTGGTATCGTTTTTCGAGTCGCGAACCGAGCACTAGACGTTGGCGCAAGACACCGGGCATGGGGTACAGACGTGCCGAGGATACAGCAGAGAAGTACATGAAACAATGGTTCGTTTAGATATTCATAAAGTAGCAAAGCAAGCGCTTGAGGTACAAACTATGCAACTAAAGCTTTCGTTGAACGCGGGGCACAGGGGGGGGGGGGTGAGGTCTTACGGCGGAAGAGCCGCAGTAACTAGTTTGATTGCATAAGACTCCTTGCATCATTTATATAGTAGTACTGCAGTCCCTTTTGCGGTTAGACTCTCCATCTCAACACAGCACCAATCCGATGTAGCCTAGCTACAGGGGACACACTAAATCCAGTCAGACGGCGACGACAACCCAGACTTTCGTCCCTGAAATAACGCCCCAGTTTCATGCGGTCGACCTCGTATACAACAGATTTCAGTTCTCCGCATTATGCGCGTAGGTACGTATTCAGGATATTAATGTTATATACAGTAGTAGCAGTAGTTCCAAATATTTAAGCTTTCCTGCTACAGCAGTCTTCCATCCCCAACGGAACGAGATGAAAAGCATCACTCGTGAATCACGATCGACTCCTCAACTCAGGAACTCCGTAAACTTGACAAACCCAGTAGAGGTATTCGTAGTAAAACACTGCTGTATGGCCCCCCTTATGCCTATACTTGGCATTGCAAACAGCAGGGGGAGCGGGGGGGGGGGGGGGGGGGGGGGTACATACTCGACGTCATGCATGGCCACTCTTCTATCATGATTGTAGGCCCTCGCATCGCTACACGCCGGATTGTTACCGATGACATCCGCATAAAATGACTCCGTGCTGCCTCTACGCATCAGTATCATAGGCTAAAAAACAGAATTCCAGAAATGACGCATTCAGCGATCAACTGTCATGTCATCAACCACTAATCTACAGGTAAATCACTGTTAATAGAATGGAACGACCCGTAATGCACTCGTATGTTACTACAAATGACTTGGTTTGGTGCTAAAGATATCCTAATTTCGAAGATCATCAAATAAAAATCAAGCACACGACCAAAAAATGAAGAGTACACCACCACCAGTACTACGTAAATGCAGTACAGAGGTAGAAGCAGCATGAACAAATATTACAACACTACATTACCTACTATTAATACTACTGTTGTTCCTATAGTACCAAAACTTCGATACAACGGCGACGTAGCATACAAGCGGTACCATGAGTTGGGGGCATGACAACTATGCTGGGTTAAATATCGTCTATTTTACTCTTAGTGTACACCACTACAACTACTACGCAGATAGATGTATTGTAGTAAAGGTAGAGAAGCAGCATGTACGCCACAAACTACATGATAATATACGACTACGACTATACCGATGGTTTTGCAAAATGTATAGGCTACGTATTATATACGGTTGAGGGCATCTACTACTGCTTCTGTTGCCCAGGTAGAAGCAGTATGCAGAGGTAGACGGGCCGAGGGAGCCAATTTCGTGTTTACGTACGTGCTCGGTGTGAGGTGTGTGGTGTGCGTCAAAGGGCTCAGGTGAAACATGTATGACGCTCGACAACAGGCGTGTATTGCTGCTGCTATATCTGCTGCTGCTGAGTGAGGTTGATACTACGAACGGGCGATATCAAAATTATTGAGATTTTCAACGCAGAGGAAATTCTCGTGCTCGTGTGGGATTGATTATTATTGTTGACTGCTCGTCACGACCGGGTAAGTTTCCCAGCCTATTGCTCCGAAAAAAAAAGAACACGAGACCACACTCACTCGGTTGTTCTACCTGGTGAGCACTGCACACACATGCTATACGAACACTGCTGTTGTACTGCTGCTGCTGCTGTTGTAGTGCGCACCGTGGCTGGGCGTTGCTTCTGAAATACGGAAGAAGTTCATACGAATCGTCGTCCTGCCCCTGCGCACATCCAATTTAGTCGCACATTTTTCGGGATTATTTATGTGTTCGTTCCTACTTCCTAGGTCGACAGGAAGCACGGCCCACACACAAAAAAAATGCCCTATCCGTGGCCGCCACAAAAGGGAGAGCTTGATGAACGACTGTTGCTGTGCCGTGACTGCCTCTGTAGAGAGCCCAAGAGACGGTGTGATCAGACATGATACAGCAGCAGCCAGCAGCAGACAAAAATCTTAAAATGCAGGGGAATGTAGACTAAAAATGTTACGTAACAAACGCTACATGAATTTAAGGCTTACAAACTTGATTTCCACAGCATTCTCCCTCACTAAACCTGACTTATCTCTCCTTGCGAGTAAGTCAGGAACCCCGATGAGACTCTGAGTATCCAAGTTTTGCCTCCGACCTTTCGGTACCGGACTCAGTATGCAATGATCGCATTGCTCTCATCGTGACTTCCTGGGTGTTTTCTAAGTGAGCGAGTTTTAAAGGTTCTTGAACATGAGATATTCCCCTTTTTTTTCCTTTTTTTTTTTTTTTTCGGGGGATGAAGGCGAGAATCGAACCACGGACCTCGCTCATCATAATCTCACGTCCTGCCGTCGACGCCATTGTAGGGAAATGTAGACCAGAAATGTTATGTAACAAACGCTACATGAATTCAAGGCTTATAAACTCGATTTCCGCCACAAAAAGTTGTGGGGTCTCCATCGTCCTGGTTGGCTCTAGCAGGTCGGAATGACTTCCCGTAGTTATTTGCCAAAATTTTCGACTGCGGAGACCCAGAGCACGCGCCACGGACCTCGGCCGGGGCTCGCATTTGCGCCGTGGTGTACACGCGGGCTCCCTGTGTGCCACTCAGCTTAGAGTGCGAGAGAAGACCCACGGCCGGACGAGAAAAGTAAAGTACTCCGGAAAAAAAAAATCCATTTGGTACAAAGTAATATATAGCTCACAGGGGGGGCAGCATTTTCGTGCTGCCGGCCACCGATCGCAGGGGGGCACCAGAACGTGCAATTCTCTTACCCTCGCGCGCACGTGTCTACGCTGCTGCTCTACGCTATGAGCTTAGTGGTGCGCCGCCCAGCAGCGCGTTTCGTGCAAAAAGCAAGGCTGGAGTTTTCTCAGATCGCGGCTGAACGCTGCGACGTCCTCACCCCACAGTTTTTTATTTTATTTTTGAGGCGGCAGCATCGAACAGTTTTTTGTGGTGGAAAAGTTTTTTTTCAGGGCTTTTCACGCGTCATGGCTCGACCCGCGGATCGGGTCGCGGGGTGTTCAAAATATCACGGGTCGGATCGAGTCATGTCGGGAAGTGTTCAAACTCTCACGGGCCGGGTCGGGTCGAGTCAATAGGTTTTCAAATATCGCGGGTCGGGACAGGTCGGGTCAAGAGGTGGTGAAAAACTCAAGGGTCGGGTCGGGTCATGAGCTGCGAAAAACGGGTCACTCGCGGGTCGGGCCAGCATGACCCGCGAGTTGTTTTCTGCTGATCCGCGGGTCGGACTCGCGCATCCGACTCGCGGATGCGACGCTCAAAACGCTTCCCGCTCTCTTACCCAAAACCTTTTCTCGTACCAATAATATAATACTTCTTTGGTATCATATTCAAACATCAAAACACCGCCAAATCCATATAGGCATACCCGCATCCATCCATACCCATTGCAGGCAGGCCACATATCGCTGCAGCGCACGAAACTGAATATGAGTTTTGTTGTTGAAGTATCGACCCACGAGCCGGATTCGCGGGTCGAATCTGCGGGTCAAGATAAATGGTCTCGCGGGTTAAGTTGACCCGGCCCGCACGAAACCCGTGTCTCACGGGTGACTCGGAAAGTGGCGGGTCGGGTCGGGGCAGGAGGTTTTGAAATCTCGCGGGTCGGGTCGGGTCGGATCAGTCAGGAGATTTACAATTCCCACGGGTCGGGTGGGGTTGGGTCAACACACCTCAAACTTTCGCGGGCTGACCCGACCCGACCCGACCCGTGAGGTTTGACCTGACCCGCGAAAAGCCCTGTTTTTTTCCGTTCGCGGATTGGTTGATTTCCTAAAGTTGTGTTTTCCGAGATTTCGGCCATGCGTCATCATCCAACAGGTTTGAGTTGGCTAAAGTTTTTTTTTCATCTCCACGGATTGGTTGATTTCCTAAAGATGTGTTTTCGGAATTTTCGACAGTGCGACATTGTTTTGTTTACGAACTAAAACGAATACATTGCCAGGCCTTACAGTACGTTAGTATCCAAAGCTGTAGTCAACTGCATACCCATCGACATAGAGCATACCCAGGTATCCAATGCACACTTCAACCCCCCGTTACATCAACCAATTCCATTCCGAAAAGGTCCTAGGACCTCGGTTTTAGGGTTACTACTGCCGTACTGCTGTATATAGTACATGCTACCGACAAAAAATAGCACAACTACTAATAGGAAGAAGCCTGGGTTCATCTCCCCCCTCCTGGAGATCTGTTTTATATCAATCGTATGGCAACCACCGCAGTCGAACCCACCGTGTCTTAAACTTGCTGTCATATACCAGGTACATAGCAGTATTAGTTCTATTTTTAAATGTTTTCGGCACCTAAAGATACACAACAGCTGACGTCGTTGAGCTTGTTGGGATATTATTCGTCGTGTACCAAGTGTCATAATCGGTAACTTTTAGCCCATACTGTACCTCCAGTGTCATTTAGCACGGATGCCTATACGTCGGGTTATCAAGAGCTCGGCGTTCCGAAGACATAGTAATTTTTTACTGTGTGCCGGGAATAGGATTTGTTCCTATAAGCTTTGTGCTGGGGTTGTCAACGTCGTTTACCCTCATTTATTACCGAGAAGAAGCTGACCGCCTTGATCAGGCGGGTTGCACCAGCCTTGGGCTGGAGTGATTGGACGAGCCAGGTTTAATACTCTCAAGTCCCAGTTTCTTCTTCTGGAGAAAAGTAGAGGGAAATGCCTAATGTTCTTATGTAGTATGCGCTAAATGAGCAAAAAATAAAATGGCGCATGTATTACCCGCGGACCCGCACACACGCGTGTTGATAAATTAGCGGATTCATCGTGGCCCCGCCGTCATGGAGATAGAGTGCCCACCTATTCCCTAGTGGTATTAATGGATAGGGTCGTAGCTATAGGTGCTGAGCGATCTAAACGTCTTACGAACGTCCCCCAACAAGATAGACCGTTTTCAATTGGTTCTTTCGTAATCGTTGGCCTTACAATACTTTGTCCTCTTCTTTCATTGCGTCCGTCCTCACTCTTGAAGCCCTAGGTCTCCAGCATGTATCTCGCCCATTATTTTCTGCGCGCGGCTGCTGTACTCTCCTTAGCCATCTCCGCCCATGCACAAGGTGAGTTGGGATTCTCAATTCAATCATATTTTCGATCTCGACTGGGGGTGCGCAACTGGATGCAATGCATAATTTTGGTACAATGTTGTCCTTTCTCGCCTTAGTGAAGTTGAGTCGCGTGCTTCGACCCGCGTCACACCTACACTGCGGGTGAAAAAAACCTTCTCTTTTGCACGACAACGCGGACAAGTGCGCAACCACTAATGTGAGGCATGTATAAAACGATGTAGAAATAAGGCGCACAATAGAACAGACATGCAAATTGGCGGTTGCATTATGGATGCTACGCGAATTTGCCGCAGTTCTCAACTATATCAGTGCGGTATTGGGGTTGCCAAAATATCAGTTTCGAACATCCCTAAGTAGTAAGGGCATTGCGCTCTCTGGTGACGATAGAGCGGCAACCACCTCTTTGCGACCCACCCACTGCATGGACAAAAACTGCAGAGAATACAGAGGGGAAAATGCACCGCCAACACACGGATGATGCATTGATTGTGCCATTAGCTATTTTCCTGCATCTAGCCTCCGGGGGACGATGGCCGGGTCTATTGCAAAGCTTAAACCCTATCGGTGTGGCGTTCTTCGCCGGGCCGAATTCGACTCGCCAATAGAAGCATCAACGAATAAGATTTTAACCTGCTTTGACAAAATACCGGTAGTGTTTTTAATTTGTGTGTTACCACATGTTCAACATGCCGACACCTACCCCTTCTTTGTCTGTCTGCGTACCCTTGCGTTGCCCTTGTGCCTTGAACCGTAACCTACAAGCAGATTCGGGTAAGGCGTGTGTCAGCAACGATGATTGCCTCACCGGATGCTGTGCGGTGCTTCTACCTTCCGGACCACTCTGTGTCCGTGAGTATTTACAGTGTAGTTCGAGAGGATGTTTCCGTTAAACATGAATATTCAAGGCCTTTGTTTCCGGAGAGTTTTTTCCTCAGTATGTTTAGTATATACAGGTACAGCAGTGGTTCGTCTCATCCCCAAAAACAATCGTATAATCAAGAGACCTTTGATGCCTAGGTTACCATTGTAATTTAAATTGGGGCAAATGCACAAAGCAAAAAAAAAATCTCCCACTCACCTTTAAAAACGCACGCTTCTCCCTACGTCGGCGTGTTTAGTATCGCCTTCATATGTCGCAGATTGGCAGAGTACGGCTCGTACTTGTGCCGCCTCGTCGTGACCACAGCGAGTCGCGATTGTTCTACAGCAACCGTGCGGTTATTACTTTGAATTTTGCTTAGATTGTACCGTTCGGCCTCGTTTCGATGGCCGTATCAGATTATACTCACGTCGATTTTTTCGTCACCGTGACCGACGAAAGCAGCACCGAAGCCAAAACGAACGGGATATCTGAAGGCCCCTTAATAGCATCTCAATCCTCCTCTGCTTGTGTTCAAAGCTGTCTCCAGTTCGCGAAGTTTGGTCTTGTTGAATGACCTACTTGCCAGGTACCAGGGGTCGTCGTGGGAGAAGCAAGCATACGAGGTACTAGGTGCGAGATATCAGAGACCACCCACCAACAACCATTCTCATGTCAACCACCACCACCAGCACCTGAGCACAGGCAGCAGAAGGACTTAGTCGCTGGTGGTGGTGATACTTGTAGTTGCTGTGTCTGGTGTAGGAGTGGTGGTGGGGATCTATGATAAAATATACTATTAATAATATATGTGGTGTGCTACTGCGTCTTCCAAAATCTGCATGAAAAGGTTTTTGCGCTGACGCGTATCGCTTAACCATGAAAGCTCTATCCCAAGACTATTATTGCGCAGTTCTAGCGTTGAACGAATGCATTCTCTTTAACCAACTCAGGAACAAAAAATCATACACCCCAGCATATTTGTTCGAGGCTACACAAGGGAGTATACTCCAGGACGAATATACTGAAACCAAGGAACAAAGTAGTACACACACGCGCGTCCCAAAACCATGTATGTGATACCTGGTATCACACTGTATGCCACCGACAAATTTATACGTGTACGAAGTCAGGTTCTTGTCCGTACGTTCCGGTGTCCTCGGGTCGTAGACCAGGATGGTGTGCAAAACAACCGGAGAGGTATATTTGGCACCCGCTGTATGATTCAGGTTAATAGGAATAGCGTGATGTCTGACATCGTACGTACGAAACTCTCGCTCAGACATTTTTTACCGTGAAAAAAACGTTTTCAAGGGTACAAGGTACGAGGTACAAGGTAAGGTACGAGGTACACAACGAACCGATGCAAGCTTGTTCCGCCGCATCTACGGGTAGTTGGTTATTTCGCCACAGTTTTATACCGTCGCACAAATGCCCTCTTTGCGCATGGCGACACGGACCGTGGCGGCGTTCAACAGGCCCTTTGGGTTGAGGATCAGTTCGGTGGGCGGAGCTCCTTTCAACTGGTAGCTTGTGCGTCGTATGTGCGTGACATTCTTCAGCGTGGTACTATGGTAGCAGAGCAGGGTCTAAACTGGGGTCCGAAAGAATACACGATCGATGCTGCAGCATGCTAACCTAACTTGTTTCCCCCATTTTACCATGTATCATATTAACGTTTCACTTTTTTTGTCGCATCCGCTAGAGCTTGCTATTACGGGGGACTCTATAGTAAATACCTGGTAGGACCTACGGTGCACACAAAAATCTATATATTTTATTAGAGATGATATTTGTCAGTGATCATCATAGTCGTTACTCGATAACACTTACGTTATCTGGTATACATTTACGCAATTGATTTCTAGGTACAGCAGACAGTTTTCCAGTCTGTGCGATATAGTTTGAATATTACAGCAGTACCAGGTATACAGCAATATATCTACTGCTGTACACTCATACGCAGAAGAAGTCACAATAATAAGTAGTACGTGCTATTGGTATAGAATGAGAAGAGTGTCTGCAGTATCCCTCCGGGACCGGTAGCATAGGTTTAGTTCTTGTTGAAGTAACAACATAAGCTACAAAGGGGTCATGGGTATGTACCCCAAGATGTATTGATTTTTGAAGTAAAACTGAGGGTCTCCGTGTTGTTTTATTTTGAACGAAATACAAGGGTATTTCTCGCTTTTGGTGTTTTGTCTTTGAACGACGTATGAGGGTCGTCCTTTGTTGCGAGCTGCGAGCGCACACGCGCCCCGCCCCCCTTTGAGCTCACTCTACTTTTGCTCACCATCATCAGCTTCCAGCTGAGCAAATTAATCAATATAGGCCAGGAGTCGCCAAAACATCATCTTCTTCTCTTCTGTTGAAGCTTCACGTACAAGTCGCCTGACAGTGACTACGTGTTTGCCTCAAACATAGACTGTGTATTGACCGGTCATCGGCAATCGAGTCTAGGCGTACACACCAGCTACGAGCTGGTATACACGCCAATCGCCATACCTAATAGGTTATTAGCCTCGGAACGCGTGCACGCAGCAAGCTACTAGCAACAGTGGCCCAAGACCGCCACCCTGAACTGCTACTGGCTCGCTATACAGCAGGAGGAGGACTGGACTTCTTTCAAGATCAAGAAACTTGCTGCTACGTACGAAAAAAGGGAGCTTCTTCCACGACGAGAGGAACCAAACATCAAGTCTACGTACTTCGTTGAAACGTGAGTGACGCGTGGTACAGATACCGCGTATTTCTAAGAGGGTCCTGCGTAGGGCATTCCACTACTGCTGTAGTCAAATTGCTGTAACTACGATAGAGACACCCACAGAGCACCACCGCGTAAGGAGCTGTGAAATCTCACCTTCTCCACTTCTTCTGTCTATATATAGACGAGGACCAAAAGTCTCGAGCAAAACTCGAGTATAGCCGCTATACGCTGCTCCACAGCAACTCCATATCACAACCCAGCACGACTGAAGGTTAGGAGCTCTGCTGAGCGTAGTCCATTTCGTGGATCGTAAGCCTCAGTTACTCTGAGCAATAGCGATATAGAAGTTAACTCCCGAAAAAGGAGCGCTGAACTTCTACAAATTTCCAAGAGGGTCATCGGCCCCAGAGAGATTTTGTTTTTACAGTCGTCACTGGACTTGGATCCGTGACCCCACACGACCGTTGAAAACGAAAACTATTTCGAATAGTTCCTCCGAGGAGGATACGACAATAATTCATTTTCGTATCTTGATCACTCAGCAGTACCGCTACGTATTATACCTGGTGCTACAACTCGTACTGCTGTAAAATCATACAAGACCGCCTGGCGACTACCTTCCATCACCGATCATGGATGACCCCAACAACAACAGTGGTAACCTGACCAACGCCATCAAGGGTCTTCGGAAGTTCGACGGGCGGAAGCCAGGTGAATTTCGTGATTGGCATAAACGGCTGGCCGTGGTACTTGGGGTAACACGTCGAGATATCGCAAGTCTCATCAAGGGAAAGTCCCGTCCAACCGAAGAAACCTCCGGGACGGCTCAAGCTGCCCTCGACAAGGCTATTGCCGACTACGACAGGGCGAACGAAGATCTGTACGCCATCCTTTACCTGCTCACGGAGAAACCAGCAGCGCTCCTTGTGTCCAAGCACGAAGACACTACCGGTACGAGTGGGAATGGTCAACAAGCCCTGCTCGACCTCGTTGGAAAATACAACAAGGTCACAGACGAGCTCATCCGGTCCACAATGGACAAATTGGTGGACTCGCCAATGCAGCTAGGGCAAGACCCTGATGACTTCTTCATGGAGAAGATCCTCGCCCGCGCCGAACTGGAGAAGATGGGTGAGCCTATCTCCGACCGACGATTCAAAGACATCTGCGTGCAGGGATTCACCTCCGAATACAAGGACATCAAATTGATGATGTACCGTGACCCCACCTTCGACATCGACCAGATGCAAAGCACGATGCGTCACCTCTACCTGGACGACATTTCTCGCAACAACGGTGCCAAAGGGAAGATCGCTGGTCGCGGCGTCGCTATGACAGCGGAAACATCAACGTGCAGCCACTGCGGAAGGGACGGTCATACCATCCGCAAAAGCTGGACCAAGCGCGACGAAGACAAAAAATCTTCCGGGAAGAAGAGCGCGAGAACCAAAGGAGCCGCCGGACAGAAGTGGTGCTCCGTCCACAAGACTACCTCTCACAGTAATGAGGAGTGCTACACACAGGGCGCACCCCGCCCGGAACCCGGAGCTGCTCACCTCGCTTCTGCCGTACTGACTGCCGGCTCCAATCCGGTCATCAATGACGAGGAACCATCCCTCAATTTCGACGATGATTTTGACAAGGGATTTGCGTTTCCAGCGCTGGCGGCAGGAAGTGGGGGAGGGATCCCAAACCCCGACCCGAACAAATTCACCATGCTGGTGGACAGCGGAGCCTCGGACCACTTTGTGGACGATGAGCTGATCCCAGGTCTACGCCAACGGATGAGGGGTTACAAGACACTGGACGAGCCGAAGCCTATCGAAACTGCAGGCAAGAAGGAGATATTCGCTACAGCAACAGGCACCATCTGTGGGCACATCATCAATACGTCGGGCCAGCCTATTCCCGTGCGCATCTTCACATTCATCGTACCCGGAATGGGCCGCCACCTATTTTCTTCTGCAACAGCAATGAAGTTCGGGGTCAACACCATCCTGCAAGCGGGAAATCCTCATCTCCAGTTCAACAGCAAGATATCTCTTCAGTTGAACCAGCACGGAAAGGACGCGGGTATGTGCTCGTTTGACGTGTTGCTGCCCGTCCTTGACGGCAAAGACCAGACCAAGACGGCTGTGACGGATCTGATCAAGACGGCTGAGACTGCTGCGCCGGAGCCATCATCAGCACCTGCATTGGCTCTTGCAGCACAAGTAAGTGCTGACACCTGGCACAGACGATTGGGACACATAAACCCCCGCAGCATGGAGCTTCTTCGCAAGACGGAAGGCAACGGTGTTGAGTACACCGGCACCATTTCAGGCTGTGACATCTGCGCGATAGGCAAGAGTACTCAAAAGGCTCACCCGAAGACGACGAAGCGCACCACTGACGGACCAATGGAACTGGTCTACACGGATCTTATGGGACCCATCACACCAGCAGCTCGGGGAGGATTCAAGTACGTCAGCAAGTTTACTGATGACTACTCCCGGATGAAGGAGGTATTCCTTCTCAAGTCCAAAACCGAAGCAGCCGACTCGCTCCACCTCTACAACATGACGGTGGCAGTTCCACTCGGACTACGTATCCAAAGACTGAGGTGCGACAAGGGAGGCGAGTACGTCTCTCAGGCGTTCAAGACTCTCTGCATCAACTCCGGCATTAGTGTGGAATACACCGCGACTGCAACGCCGCAACAAAACGGGGTATCAGAACGCGATGGGAGGACCCTTACCACCATGACAAGGTGTCTTCTTCAGGACGGCAGCTTTCCCCGCAACATGTGGGGCGAACTGTTCTTCACAGCAGTTCACCTAAGCAACAGGTCACCTCATTCGGCATTGGGAGGAAAAAACGCCCTTCTTCAAGATGCATGGCAAGGAGGCCGATCTATCGGACCTGCGCGCTATCGGATCAAGGGCCTTCGTGCACATTGAAACGTACACACCCAAGCTCGGCGACAAGGCGTGGGAAGGCAAACTCTGCGGGTTTAGTCAAGACAGTAGAGCATACCGAATCTACAATCCATCGAAAGGCACTGTGGTTGAAAGCCGCAACGTCACCTTCCTGGAGACACCCCCATACTCCATGCCCCCTATGGGAGTGGACTACTCCATCGACCAGGACTACGAAAATGACGTTATCGACATCACCTCCTCTTTGGACTTCACAATCCTGGACACACGAAACGAGGGTGTCATTGCTGCACTGGAACGACTTCGAGACAGGATCAGGAGCATGACGCAAGAGACAGGTCCACTGGAGGCAGCATCGGCGGAAGAAAGGACATCATCCGAGGAGGGAGCGTCACAAGATCCCGAGGTCGAGCCCATTCCATCTGGGGTCGTGCCTGATGGGGAACCAGTGGTAGTTGCACAGCCTGGGGTGACGCGTGCATCCACCAGAGCCAACCCCAACACAGATGACACTTTCGACAGCTCACTTACGCCCAGCCAGCTGCTCTACTTGGCGAAAGGAGAACCTAGGATCAAGACCACGGGAATGCACGAGGATTTTGCCCACACCAGTGAGGCACCGTTTCTGTCATACACGGCATTCACTTTCGCTACTTCCAACCAAGACGACAAACGGTTCTCGGGGGAGGTGAAACGAGTGCTTCAAATTCCTCGCACGCATGCTGATGCCATCAATTCGCCGGAACATAAGGAGTGGAAAATCGCGATCGACAAGGAGATGAACAGCCTCAAAGACCATGACGTGTACGAGCTGGTTCCCATCACCAGTGTGCCCATGGACAACAAGATCATCGGATCACGATTCGTCTTCAAGCAGAAGACTGACGGCAGGTTCAAGGCTCGGCTTGTGGTTCAAGGATACGTCCAAGAACCTGGTATCGACTACGGAAAATCATATGCACCGGTGTGTCGCATCGGCAGCATCCGAATGGTCCTGGCCATTGCATGCGAGCACGAGTGGCCAGTGTGGCAACTCGATGTTCAAGTGGCGTTTCTCCAGTCCAAGATCGAGGGTCGCGACGTCTACGTCAAGACGGCCCCTGGGCAAGAGATCAAGGATCCCAAGACCGGGGAGCCCATGGTTTACAAGCTGAAGCGCAGCCTGTACGGACTAGCACAGTCACCTGTACTATGGTACGACACCATCAACGCGGTAATGCTGACGATCGGATTCACGCCCACGCAGTCTGACCCTTGCGTCTACACGTATGGGAAGGATGGCACCTTCACGATATTGACTCTCTACGTCGATGACATCCTGATCAGTGGAGCAAACGAGGACGTGGTGAAGCAGCTTAAGAAGGCACTTACAGATCGCTTCGCAATGACAGACATGGGAGAAGTCAGCCTTATCCTTGGCATGACAGTTACCCGCGACTACGAGAAAGGGACTCTGTCCATAACCCAGAAGGACTACGTCAGCAACGTTCTCGAGAGGTTCGGGATGAAGGACTGCAACCCCGTGCACACACCTGGGTACGGAGCGGAACTTTCAAGCCAGCAACCGGAGGAAGCTCTACTGGGCGCCACCGGGACGAAGCTCTATCAAGCCATCGTAGGTTCTCTACTCTACCTGACACAGTGTACGCGGTACGACATGTGCTACGCGGTCAATCAACTCACAAGGGCGTGCAGCAAACCAGCACAGGCGCACATGACTGCAGCTAAGCATGCACTCAGGTACCTGAAAGGGCACCCAGACCTGCCCATCATCTTCAAGAAGGGGCAATTTCAACTACACGGATACGTGGATGCATCCTTCGCTTCGAACCCGGACACTCGCAAATCCACCACTGGATCAATCTTCTTCCTGGGAGGAGGGCCTATCAGCTTCGGCTCCAAGACGCAATCGCTCGTAGCGCAATCCACCGTCGAGTCCGAGCTTATGGGGCTAAGCTACGGTTCAAAGGAGGCAGTCTATCTGTCAAATTTCCTCAAGGAGCTACAGTTTGAAAACTTCAGCTCCGTCCCCATCAACTGCGACAGCACAGGTGCTTTGACCGTAGCAGGAAATGCGACATACTCTTCAAGGACGAAGCACATTGCGCTACGTTTCTTCTTCATCCGGGAGCTGGTGAAGGATGGCAAGATTACACTCCATTTCGTGCCGACGAAGAAGATGCTGGCGGACTGCGGGACGAAGCATCTCGCCAAAGTCCAGTTCAAAAATATCCTGGACCAAATCATGGATTTTTCCGGATAATACGCTGAAGTGGTTTTCATAATCGCACAAGAGCTGGAATTTTTTCTCGACTCCACCACCTACGACAGCAGGGAACTCTGGTGATGTACTACTGCTGGACCTGGTAGTCTTTTGAGCAAGCAGTATGCCACTTGCGGTGATTGTCCATTGTTCCTTTGTTTGTTTTCGGGGCGGCAGGAACTTTCGACCAGGTTTATTCTTTCCTGTGATTGTAGCGGATCGACAAACCATTTTCACTTTATAAAGACTACCAAGTACCCTTGTAGCAATCATAGTTTAGGGTACACACCCATTTGCAGTATCGGTAAACATTTGTAGAACAAAACGATTACATGTTCAGTTATTTCCTTGCCTTTTATGTGTTGAATTCACTCCTGGGATCTCATGCGATGGGTACATCATGTACACCTGATAATCCTTGGAACTCATGTAAGTACATTATGTACAAGTGTTGGTTTCCAAATAACAACACCACTACTTGATGTTGCGTGTGTGTTTCTTTTTAAGAAATCTTAGCATGTAACGCAGAGTAAGAAAGTGTATGCTTAACGGGAGGAGGTATTAGAGATGATATTTGTCAGTGATCATCATAGTCGTTACTCGATAACACTTACGTTATCTGGTATACATTTACGCAATTGATTTCTAGGTACAGCAGACAGTTTTCCAGTCTGTGCGATATAGTTTGAATATTACAGCAGTACCAGGTATACAGCAATATATCTACTGCTGTACACTCATACGCAGAAGAAGTCACAATAATAAGTAGTACGTGCTATTGGTATAGAATGAGAAGAGTGTCTGCAGTATCCCTCCGGGACCGGTAGCATAGGTTTAGTTCTTGTTGAAGTAACAACATAAGCTACAAAGGGGTCATGGGTATGTACCCCAAGATGTATTGATTTTTGAAGTAAAACTGAGGGTCTCCGTGTTGTTTTATTTTGAACGAAATACAAGGGTATTTCTCGCTTTTGGTGTTTTGTCTTTGAACGACGTAATGAGGGTCGTCCTTTGTTGCGAGCTGCGAGCGCACACGCGCCCCGCCCCCCTTTGAGCTCACTCTACTTTTGCTCACCATCATCAGCTTCCAGCTGAGCAAATTAATCAATATAGGCCAGGAGTCGCCAAAACATCATCTTCTTCTCTTCTGTTGAAGCTTCACGTACAAGTCGCCTGACAGTGACTACGTGTTTGCCTCAAACATAGACTGTGTATTGACCGGTCATCGGCAATCGAGTCTAGGCGTACACACCAGCTACGAGCTGGTATACACGCCAATCGCCATACCTAATATATTTACCTATTTTTACGGACATTTGTTCCTATTTACAATGGCCCCCAGTAATAAATGACATGCAAAACCACGTGCACTTCAAATGCTGGACCCTAAGTACCATCAAAATGAAGCAAGTACCATGGGGGACGACAAAGGATACATGTGCCTACCGCGCTCGTCCTCTATGTCGCTGAGGGTATAACCTAGCCTCCCACCCTGGTGAAATTAAGCTGGACAGTAAAAAGCGACAGCAGAGGCATACCAAGGGTATCTGCTATTAATGTACTCACACTCAAGCTCTCCACGTACAGCAGAGTGCGTACGTAGTAGTTTTAAAACTGTGTTTAGTGTTTTGTTGAATTGCCGCAAACGCGTTTCCACCCGTGAGTACGCGTCCGATTGAGTGTGGTTGTGATACTCAACTTTGAAACATGTGTGATATATACCCGGTATCTAAGATTGACAGTTTTTTTTTTTCCTGTTTTAAATTGTTACACTTCGCTATCTATCACAGTGTTGTTTCAATGACTTTCCTTGCATGAGACAGACTATTTTCGTACCGGGCCTCATCTTCCCTGGTTTCAGTGTATATTGGCACGCAATTTTGTAATCTTCCAGATTTTTCTGCGGTTTAGGTTCCAAATACGAAATCCAAGTCTCCTGATGTTCTTGCTTCTAAAGAATTCCACAAATTGTGACAGAGCGCCTCCGTATCTTGACACATTCCCCAAAATCTCATATTTTAAAAATTCTGGCCAAGAAAAGCTCTCCGACAAGAAAGGCCCTGAACCGGGAGTGAACTCTGGTCGAACGACCCCGACAACAGGCAAGGTGCAAAATACATGCCGAACCGCACGTCGCTATACAGTAGAGAGCTCTCGAATATACATATTTATGAGAAATTGTGGTCGGCGTTCGTTCGTGGCACATTCCAGCCGTGGGGTCCAGCACTGGTAGCTGGACATGGAAGTCGATCAGCATCTCGTCACAGAAGCACACTGGTTGAGATGTACGGGTACAACAGTAACTGCAGTAGTAGTAGTAGGTGGGCCTGTTGATGTACGGTATAGTCTGCACGTTTTGCCTCTCAATACTTGCCACGCAAAAAGTGAATATCTGATAAAGCGCGGGTGGGGGGGTGTACTCAATGCCATGCATGGCCGTAGTCGTATGACCATAGACCCTCGCATCCCCACTAATGCCGAGACGGAGCACGTCGGGTTTTCACCGACCAGGCAGACATTGCTTGCACCAAGCGCGAAGCTCCGTGGGGTGCTGGGCGAGTCGCATGAAGGGTGAGCTGCATCCTACTAAGAACCGCTTTTGAGGCGGATTTTCTTGCATAAGGACGGCGTCAAAGAATTGATTTAATTTCTAGTGAGGCCACTTCCAGAGACAGCAATGGGCTCACCATGTGACTGTCTCATGGGTGCTTTAACATATATACACTAACACGTGGTGCGAACATCTCCCTTGTGCGGAGAGAAGGTTCTCCACGCACAAAAATGATTTAACTCGACCGCCAGCCGTGGTGACCGCCAAAAAAAAAAAAAAAACGGTACCACAGTTGTCTAGCTCAAGTAGTGAGAGGCATGTTTTTCAGCGTCGTCGCCAACCGACGTAACTTAACCTATATATACCAGGTACATATTGGAGTGTGGGGGGGCATAATACGCAAACCCGCGGTAGACCCAAAACCTGTTTGTCCTCCTAACTGCACACACCATACATCGTTTTAATTTCTATGCTCCGCCGTTATCATATAGTACCTGGTACACACTACGCAGGGCCATACGTTAGTAATCAGAACCGATGGGCGCAAAACTCACATACCCCCCAACATTTACTGGTTCTGATTGTTGTATCCCCCCGCAATAGTATGATATGAGGTTAGCACATGTGGTTACTATCTCATGCGACGGTCTGTGCTTTTATCGCGTTGATGTGACTGGTCGCACGTTTAAGAACTTGGCTCGTTTAGTGTGTCCGTATAGTGGTTCCAACCGACGCAGACTCACCCTTAACTTGTGCCAACCAAACGGTTTGAGTGAAGATATGTTGCATGTAACGTGCCTAGTATTTGCCCGACCTACCGACCGACCGACTACTAATAGCAGATCGACTGAGCCACTCCCGATTTGGTTTTTTAGTTGGGTTTTCAATCCTCGAGGTTTGAAGTAGCCGAGAATGTGACTACCTTTCCTATACGTGGTGCAAGTCAGTAGGTAGGGACCGATTTTATTTAGCTGCAGAAAGGCTCAGCTTTCATACGCCCTCAGGGTACTTACCGTACAACATGGTGTAGTCCGTGTCGACCGCGCTTGTATGCGTTCGTCCGATGCTACTGCACACTACATGAAGCCGTGCGATATGCGCGCTATTGTCGTCGTTCTTAAGGGTCCGCATCGCTGTGTGCGCGCATTCCCCCGCAACGCATCTAACACAAAGATGCCGTGTCCAATGCCCCAAATATGTGTTCCCTCTTGCAGCTATAGGGCTTCAATCACTCGGGCTGATATGCTACACGCCAGATGGATGCGACTGCGACACGGGAGCGTGCGACGTCAGCTGTGTTGACGTAGGTCAGTATTGCTGTGGCATCCCCCCGCTTGTTATTGAGACGTTTGGTAGAGCGCCATGCGCGCAACATTGGACAGGTCCGTATTACGCGCTGCATCCGATGGAATGATGTACATGTATGATGTGTATACCGCCGAACAGTTGCTCGCACCAAGCCTCTGGACTAGCTGGTCCACCACGATTCCCCATGCGGACACTCCGCTAACACACTACACCACCATAGGGTATAAGTTACAGTTACGCTGATCCTTTTTGTTTTGGGTAGCTGGTGCTGTAGTGTTTGTATTGGAGTCAGCCCGACACTGATACCTGTTCGGTATCAACGTCAAGGCCAAGCTGGCACCCAAGCGTCTTCTGGTCACGGGGATTTCGGATGCTCTAATCTGTAGACGTTCTTCGGAAAACAAAAAACAAGGTTATTTGAACACGCTGTGCTTCGGCTGGTTCGTGCTCACCGGAGAGCGACCGTGACTCGAAAGAGGTTCATCACAGCAACTTGTGTTTCTCTCAAGATTGGTCTCCCGCATGATCTCATCAGAGGCCTACCCCTGGACTCAGAGATGCTGCAATGGTCGAAATTGGTCGAAATGTTGGGGTGCACAGAATGAGACAAAAAACAACTCCCAACTGGACGTGTGCACTTCACTTGCGGGCATCTACAGCCCCTTACAGGAAACTACAGCCCTCGAAGTTGAAATATTCTCCTGATGGGGTGTGGGGGCGTCGGGTGCGCCAGACGGCAGTCGTAGGCAGTCAGAAACGACTCACGAGGTGTTTTCGTGCACTCGAAGTTGCGAGCGAGTAGCACAAAAAGCTCGCGAAAACGCTCAAATGTGTTTTACTCCACGCAAGGGTGCACAGCACATTGACTACATCACCGATGAAAAATCCTTCTCCGAAATGTTGTTGTTCTCCAGGCAAAGGATACATCTCTTTAATAGGCATCGTCGAAAATGCTGTGGGAGGCAAAAAAACTACGTTCCCATATGAATAGTAAGTTACTGGGCTCAGAAAAAAGCTAAAGGCGGCTAAAAAGCTCGGGATTCTTGTATATTTGCATCATCTGTTCTATAACTACGGAGTATGGATCTTGGTTGCAAACCCCTTACTCTAGCTCCAGGTCGTACGAGTATGCATATGTTGTCGAAACGCCTACGCAGGTAGTTGACGACGCATTCCTGAGGGTGTTAACATCCCCTTGAAAAGAACTTGATTGCTGTAAAACAAACTACTGTGCAAATACACTATTCTTACTCACTGGCAAGAAAAAGTATACGATTTTCGTGTGATGATCCTTGTTTTGCAACAAAAATAGTGGTTGAGCACTACTACGTAAAAATAGTCCATCCAGTCACCATCGACACGGCGATTTTTTTTTTTCCGCCGCGGACTTCAACATCTACCTGCAGTATAACCGCACCATTTTTTTATAGTAATATGTGTTTCGCGTTGGCATGCTCGCTTCACCAATAATCATGTAGCAACCGTTCCGCATGCCGTATATACTTCTGGGATATTCTCGGCGGCAGACTCCTACACCTGCGTTGTGGATAGAACGTACCAGGTACTACGCTTGCCGGTTCCTCCTGGAGAGTACCATAATCGACCAGCCACGACGAGTGAACATATATCGATTATCCCGTCCTGATATTGAAACTTCCTTGCCGGAAGTGTATTTATCGCCTTAGTGTGTCGAGCCTTCCTTGCCGGAAGTGTGTTGGTCGCTTGTGTGTCGGGAGTGTGTTCGTGGGCCTTCGTTCGACGTTGGCTGAATGGACTGCGTTTGGATACAGACACGACTTCTCGAGTTGTTCGCTCTAACAAAACCCATCGGTCCGAACTTCTACACCATTGCAGCAGTATGCCCGGATGGGGCCGACATGTGTGACGATCCCCACATGAAAGGCCTCCGCGGACAGAAGATTGATTGGTCCGGGGTCGACGGTGGGTGGTATAACATGGTGAAGGATGGTGACGCCGATCTCCATGTGAACATCCGTCTCACCGCTCCTCTGCCCGAGGAGTTCCCTGACCGCCAGCTGATCACGGGCCTCAGTGTTTTGTCAGAAGGGCATTCGTTTACAGTCGAGGTGAAGAACCCGTATCGCATCGACACTGAAGGTTGTCCGCGTGGGGTCTCGCCCTGCCTAGCCAACGGCGGACTGCGTGCTGTCGTGGATGGGGAGGAAGTATATGATCTCCTCCGCTTTTCCAGGGGCGAAAACGTGGTGGATGGTATCACCGTATCGGCGTCTAACCTACCAGCAGAGTGCCGTCAGTTCGGCGGGGACAAGATCTGGGCCCGCATGTACGAGGAGATGCTGCAAGGAACCCGCGAGCTGGCCAGCGAGGAACAGTTCGAAGACTGGATTCTACGTTTCGACGACATGGCGGCGCCTAACTGGTGCGCGCAATACATCGCAGAGCACGAACTCGTCGATGTGCAGTCCATCCACGCCGTCTTTAAGATAGTGACGTCCGCGGTCACCGTGCGCCTCAACGTCGGTGCGAACTACCAAGACGGCGGCGACCTAGACTGGGATGGCCGCGTCTTACCAGACTTGGAGTTCTGGCAGATGGACGTGGGGCTGCACGGACTGTCCCTCGAAAACGAGTCGTTGTCCGGAATCCTGGGTGAGACGGCCCGCCCGGTGCTGGACAAGGACGGCCGCGAGGTGATGGAAGGGTACGAGGCGTTCCGCGGGACTGTCGAGGACTACCGCGTGTCTGGCCCTCTGGGCACCGACTTCGCCCTTCTCAAGAAATTCTAGAAGCTGGCCGGTACTTCAGGCCGCAACGTTGCCTCCATGTACGGACTATTTAAAAGTCTATGTATGTGACTATGGGTCATCAAGTGCTGTCACCAGCCCCGAGTGTGATACAATATGGATACAAGCGGAGAAGTAATGCACTATGATTTCCGTTGTGAGGGAGATTACATCTTACAGTAGTGCAACCGCTTATTACGTGCGGTGAGCTTTGTGCTGGGGGCTACTTAGTTGGTTCGGTACATTTATCTAAACGGCGAGTAAACGACTGATTTCTCCCGGCTGAATCGGATGGTGGAGAAGAAAACGCCACGACTGTCCGAAATTATCTTAGGCAAACGCTACTTAGTACTGGCAATGGGAGCATCATACGTAAAAACAGAGGATTGATACGGTTCGCAGGGTTTCGTGGCTCGGACCAGCAACGAGCGATTCCCCAAGTGAGTCATGTTTGACGAGGCGGACGGGGGAAACGTCTACTCGGGAGGGTAAAAACGGGACTAGATGAGTTGTCTCGACCTTTTGTACATGGTATCGTTTTTCGAGTCGCGAACCGAGCACTAGACGTTGGCGCAAGAAACCGGGCATGAGGTGCAGACGTGCCGAGGATACAGCAGAGAAGTACATGAAACAATGGTTCGTTTAGATATTCATAAAGTAGCAAAGCAAGCGCTTGAGGCACAAACTACGCAACTAACGCTTTCGTTATCTTACGCAAACGCTACTTAGTACTGGCAATGGCAGCATCATACGTAAAAACAGAGGATTGATACGGTTCGCAGGGTTTCTTGGCTCGGACCAGCAACGAGCGATTCCCCAAGTGAGTCATGTTTGACGAGGTGGACGGGGGAAACGTCTACTCGGGAGGGTAAAAACGGGACTGGATGAGTTGTCTCGACGTTTTATATCTGGTATCGTTTTTCGAGTCGCGAACCGAGCACTAGACGTTGGCGCAAGACACCGGGCATGGGGTACAGACGTGCCGAGGATACAGCAGAGAAGTATACATGAAACAATGGTTCGTTTAGATATTCATAAAGTAGCAAAGCAAGCGCTTGAGGTACAAACTACGCAACTAACGCTTTCGTTATCTTACGCAAACGCTACTTAGTACTGGCAATGGCAGCATCATACGTAAAAACAGAGGATTGATACGGTTCGCAGGGTTTCGTGGCTCGGACCAGCAACGAGCGATTCCCCAAGTGAGTCATGTTTGACGAGGTGGACGGGGGAAACGTCTACTCGGGAGGGTAAAAACGGGACTGTCTCGACGTTTTATACCTGGTATCGTTTTTCGAGTCGCGAACCGAGCACTAGAAGTTGGCGCAAGACACCGGGCATGGGGTACAGACGTGCCGAGGATACAGCAGAGAAGTACATGAAACAATGGTTCGTTTAGATATTCATAAAGTAGCAAAGCAAGCGCTTGAGGTACAAACTATGCAACTAAAGCTTTCGTTGAACGCGGGGCACAGGGGGGGGGGTGAGGTCTTACGGCGGAAGAGCCGCAGTAACTAGTTTGATTGCATAAGACATTGAATTAGGCTGCACGTAATGAAGTCAGCCATACGTAATGCGCATTTTTCTGACAACGGAATCATGTCCCCTATCCCCGGTAGGGAAAGACCTCTGCATCGAAGTGGGTGGAAGCCCATTGACGCAACACGAGGACTACCTGCTGTGTCCCCTGCTTTCTGGAAGTACGCTACCTGCCTATTTTCTCATCCACAGTAGTATTGGGAATGATACGAACAGGATAATTGTCCTATAACTACTGTAGTATTTGCACAATGTTTCATTGATGTGTTTGCCTCGTACGTACGCCGGTCTTCAACTTTACGGCGTTCTGCAATATATCGGATCCTATCGTATTTGCCCATTGCGGCGGTATGTCATATGTGTGCATCCAGCAGCCAGTACGTAGTACCTGTTCCTTTCGTATGCCTGACAGTTGACCGCCGTACTCGAGCAGCAATTAGATGCAGGTTACACGCGTGCAAGCATTTTGCTTTTTTTTCGTGAGTGTATCACGGCGGTCGTTATTTTCTATCTCCGATTTTGCCGTAACAGCCGTATATACGTACCAAAAAGAACGGAGTTGCCGTAATTATCCGTAACGATGTTGTCGAATCTACCGTACTGTATATATAAGGGCTCCGCATGAGCGCCTTCCGGCACCCATGCCCCGAAGAGGCAAAAATACCTCGGTGCCAATTGGTTATTACTTTTAAGCAAGTCAACATAAGTACACCCCTTCGATCTTAGCACGAGCAGGATCAGGTCAATGCCAAATGGTGCAGGAAAAAGGCAGTGCCGAGTTCTCAATTTTTGTATCTGTCTTACTCGCATTATAGACCAACTCTTTTGGCAATTTTTTTGCGACGATATTTCTGTCCTCTTCAGCGATCTCTCAAGCGCAAAAATCAGAACCGTCTATAATGGACCAGGAAATCATCAATACTTTTGATCTCAGTTCCCGGCGGGGGCAGAAATCAGCTCGGGTCTGATAAGTTTCTCTGCCCAGCTGCCAAGTACCCAACATCCACGACGAATTATCACATCCATCGACGCCGAAGTATCACACCATATCACCGGGATATCCAAGCATCTGGTACCAAGAGCGGCGCGATACCCCGAGAAGGCGCGCGTAGTCGATCCGCGAAGAGAGGAGCCAAAGGAAGGCAGCCACCGAGTAAGGCAAGATCGAGGGGGTCGAACAAGCCGATGCCGGCCCGCAAAGCAAGGGTGTCGGGAGAAAGCGGTAGCATCAACAAGGCCGAGAGATCGAACGTCGGCGAGAAAAATCTCAGATCGAGTCTGTCACAATAAAAGCTCTCGCGGCGAAGCATAAACGTATCAAACGTTCAGAACCGTAGGAAATAGAGCGGCCGCGTCTCCTCGCCGCAGCAAACCTCCTTCGAGTTCGGGGTCGCTGCGGTCGTCGGTGGCGCAAGACTCCGACGTGCGCGCACGGGAGAACACCCGTCGGAGCCAGGCGAGCGCGACCCTCGAGAAAAGCAGTCGAAAAAGCAAGCGCGAATCCAGGAAAGCAAATGCGTCTGAAATCCAGCCTGCATTCAACACGATATTTCGGGATCGGAAGCGAATACTTCGCTCCCACTCATCCAAACGATTACATACACAGGTTTTCCCTTCGGGATGTGGGTAACGTGAAACCCCGGGGGCGTCGCAAGGCGCAAATGGAGTCACAGCTAACACCCATATAGCTGCGCTTGGCGGAAACGGGAGCCATGCATGGGTTAACGTATATTGCTCGGAGGAACGAGTAATAATATAGTAGTCAGCAAGAATTAAGCACTACTCTTTCTGTGGTGAATATTACACTACTACATGCACGCGGTACCATGGGTTGACTACTATACTATCACTATACACCACCACCACTAGTACGCAGATGTAGTACAGATAGAAGCAGAGTGCACTCTACAAAAAAATACACGGTACACTACTACTACTAAGTACTACTGCTGACCAAACGCTCATACAATACACAGACAACCTCATCGTAAACAGAGGGGTCAAATAACCATGCGGTACCATGGATTGGGGCATGACTAGTATATACTGTTACTATACACCACGTAGATGCAGTACAGGTAGAAGCAGCGTGAATAAACACTACACTACTACCTACTACTACTACTGCTCCTACAATACTATCTTCCAGACAACGGCAACGTAGCATGCAAGCGTAACCATGGGTTGGGGGCATGACTACAATACTGTCACTCTTAATGTACACCACTACCACTACTACGCAGATAGATGTCCATGAGTTAGGAGCATGACTACTATACTGTTGATCTTAATGTACACCACTACCACTACTACGCAGACAGATGTACTGCTGTGGTGAACATAGAAGCAGCATGCACGCTGCAAAATACTATACTACTACAACTACTGAAGATTTTGTAAACGTGCAGGCGACGTATTATATACATTTGAGGGCGTCTACTGTTACATTGGCCAGGTAGAAGGAGCATGCAGACGGCAACAACAGCAATAGCGGACACCACAACGACTATGACTATTGCTATTACTTATAGTACGTACGGACAGACAGATACTACTGCCACTGCTATTGGACAAGCCTTACTAAAATCAGCATGCACTCGATACTATGGGCTACTACAATATAAATGCGTATTGTATACGGTTGAGGGCGTCTACTGCTACATTGGTCAGGTAGAAGCAGCATACAGACGGCAACAACAGCAATAGCGGACACCACAACGACTATGACTATTGCTATTACTTACAGTGCGCACAGGTACTACTGCCACTGTGCTAATGGAAAGGCCTTAATAAAAGCAGCATGCACTAGGTACTATGGGCTACTATTCTGTCAATACTACAATTTCCATACTATAATACAGTAGCTACTGCTAAAACTGTGTGTCAAAAGCTCCGTCAATAATACAGAAAGGCCAAACAACCTAAAACATCACTATTATATTTAAAATAGGAAGCAGCTTTCTCTATTTTTTCATGTACGGGACCTGGTATACGAATACGGTTGCAACATTATGAAAAGGGTAATGCTATTTGCGACAGCGGTGTCGTAATTTCTTATTTGCGACACCGCGTCACGTTCGCGGCACATACCTCAGATTGGCTCCGCACCGCCAGAGATGTGTTGGCATGGTGCAGGGCCATCATTGAAGCTATCGCATGACCGAAACGGGCCAGGACTCGAGGAGATATCTGGCCTCTTGGAGCACCCGCAAAACGTTCAGATCGGTGTCGCAAATAAGCCTTATTTGCGACTCGAGGAGATATCTGGCCTCTTGGAGCACCCGCAAAACGTTCAGATCGGTGTCGCAAATAAGCCTTATTTGCGACACGCGTGTTGCAAATACCGTATTTGCGACACCGCGACGTGGTTGCCACACACGCTCCGGATCGGCAAAGCACTACCAGTAGAGTCTCAGCATCGTGTAGGGCTATCATTAAAGCCATCCTGTAGCCAAAACGGGCCAGTACTCGAGGAGATATGGGGTATCCTGGTACATCCCGCAGAATCTTCTGGCTCCTGTCGCAAATAAAAATAAGCCTTATTCGCGACACGCGTGTCGCAAATACCGTATTTGCAACACCGCGCCGTGGTTGCTGCACGCTCCAGATCGGCACAGCACTACCAGTAGAATCTCAACATGGTGTAAGGCTACCATTGAAGCCATCCTGTAGCCAAAACGGGCCAGTACTCGAGGAGATATGGGGTATCCTGGTACAACCCGCAGAATCTTCTGGCTGGTGTCGTAAATAAGCCTTATTTGCGATACGCGTGTCGCAAATATCGTATTTGCGACGCCGCGTTGTAGTTGCCGCACGCGCTCCGGGTCGGCAACGCACTACCAGTAGAGTCTTTGCATGGTGTAGGACTACCATTGAAGCTATCGTGTAGCCAAAACGGGCCAGTACTCGAAGAGATATGGGTTATCCTAGTAAACGGTCAGAATATTCAACGTGGCTCTTCTACTACTGCTGCTGTGCTACATACAACATGGTAAACACACAAACACGATAGGCTAGGAGTGCGAAAACTATACATAACCCATCAGACTGCCTCGCCGACCAGGGCATCCAAAATAATCGGGAATTAACTGCGGAGCTGGACGAGGAGACTACGCATGATTTGAGTGGCGCAGGTCAGTGCGCACAATCTGCTGGAGTTGCGGGATGTTGGTGAATCTTCCATAATGGTTGGGCTTCTCGCCGCATACATTCTGCCTGAACTTATGGAAAAACATCCAACCCGCGCACCAGTGTGTACAGCATACAACAGCACGGTGGGAACTCTACGCAATACTGCAGGGCATCGAAGGACACCTTCCAAGCAGCCTACAAACTCCACGACCTCCTACACGCGTTGCACACACCGATTTCTTCGGCACCATAAACAAGGCGGCTAACCCCTCTGCCGCTTACATTGAACTCATGCAGTCTGCTGTGGGTTTCTATTGTATGTTCAACAACCGTTAGAGATAAACATCGAGAATCCGTTTACAAACTAAGTGCTACGCATGTGCCCTATGTTAGACTATTATTATTATTAGTATGTGTCAATACTACAGCAGTGCGGATACTGTGGACTGCTGTTGGTGCAACAAGTAGGATAATGTGTCGGAACGAACGCGTACAACGAACATGGCTCATAGCTAGGCAAGCTACAGTATGGCCGCCCTCTGTGCATCCATGGGGTGTGTTCGTTACCTTAACTATTCCGACAAAAACTGTGCACAGCGTTTCGAAAGTTTGTTCAGTTCTGTGCGGCAGAACGATAGGCGTTGGTAAACGCCTGAGGATAGGCGCTTTTACACGGCTGTTCAAGGGCAATTAAACAACCACATTGGTGGATGGGGATGGTTGCACGGAACGAACGCCGATTTTACTGCGACACTATGATACTGCTGTAGATGACATACACCCACCTATTTCGATAGCATCCACAGACAAGTACAAAAACCATATGCAGAGCGCAGCATGCACAAACTTATGTGCCCTTCATTTGTGCCCATGTTAGTAGACGCGTAAACAGAGCACCCGGCGCTTTGAACGATACCAGCGCTCTCAATTATAGTACGTACGACTTATTAGAATACGGCGCGGCAATATAACCAAGTTAATTTCAAATCCATTGATTCACGATGACGTGGCTAACGATCGATGTACTCGTGGAAACATGCTGTACAGTGGTATAGTCCGAGCTCTAAACGGGGCGCGCGCGACGCACGTCGTGCGATGTCGTCAAATGCGGCTTTACGACACCAGTCTGACTACTCTGACAGTGCACCAGGATGACCAGGATACAACACACAGCAGTATCTGTCTACTACTGTAATGGGCTCGTTCTGGATACACGCAAAAATACGGTATTTGCGACACCGATCTGAACGTTTTGCGGGTGCTCCAAGAGGCCAGATATCTCCTCCACTGGTTATCTGCATTTATCATTGTTGTTGTTGTTGTCTTCACAATAAATCGTCCTTTCTACCCAGCTTCATCAGTACACCCAGTGTCCATCCTGATTCCTTATCCTAGAGAGATACTGATTCCGTGGTCACAGACTGTGAGACAGAGGAAGACCAAAAAAAAGAATTTAAAAAAAAAAAAATGCGAATTCAAGTGCCAAGCAAGTGAAATGCCAGCGTACCGGGTCGAACAAACACAAGCAGGACCAAAAAATAAGAGCAAAAAGACAACAAAATAAAAAAAAAAAACAAAAATTTGAAATGAAAACAGAATACAAACGACGCAAGGGCTTCAGAAAGGCGGCCAGGTGGAAAGCATACGTACTGAGGAAAGACAGATATCTGCTGCGCGGACGAAGCGACACGAAAGAGAGGGAGCTACAGGCAACAATCTATAAGAGCTAGTCGAACCGATACCTAGCCACCCGATCTATCATTTCGTTTCTGCATTTGTCGACAGCTGTATCAGTACAGCTGCCCTTCCCCCCTCCCCCCCTCCCGTTGTCGCCGCTCTTGGCGTCCTTAGCTGCGTGGCGTAGCCGGCTCCTCTGTGCCTCGTCCCTGTGCCACCTCGCCATGAAACAGTCCGCCGCGTCGGCGACCCCCCGGTACCACTTCCCGCTCTTCTTAGCCGCCCTCGGCCAAAACACCGTTTTTACTCCGAACAGAAGAGGGGAGCTTTCCGTGGACCCCTCGGTGGCTTGGAAAACCCTGAGGTCGTCTGCTAGACATTGGGCCCAGGTATTTTCCGGTCGGCCTGGTCCTGGGTTCTCCCCACCAGCCATCGTCTCCCGAACATCACCCGGCGGGTCAGCCGCTCATTGGTCGCCCGCTGTACGGCCCCCGCAAAGATGAGGCGTCTTTTGCGGATCGTCGTCTCAACGCTCTCGCATGGTGCCTTTTTGAGGGCCTTGGCGTATGACATGAGGTGGTCAATGCGTTGCCGGCGCTGGAAGCCAATGATCCGTAGGAGGAGTTTGGGGTGTGCCGTCCGGAGCTCAGCGAAGTGCTCTTGACCAAGAGTCCACGTCACGCACCCGTACAGCAGGGTCTCCATCACCTCGGCCTTTAGCATGCGCACTTTTAGAGTGAACGCGGCATCCTCCATATCATACAGTTCCCGTTTGAACCGATTGTAGCATGCCCATGCGAGTCGGATCCGTCGTGTGATCTCTGGCATGATGTCAGCGCTTGCGACGACAAGACCACCCAGATACAAAAAACTGCATCGTCTGTCTATATCTCTGTCCCGCCGCTTCGATGACGAGTGGTGAGGTCTGGGGTGCCTGATTCGGTGTCCGCAGCAGCATGATCTCCGTTTTCTTTTCGGATACGGTGAGGCCTGTTGCTTCGAAAACCGTCACAATGACGGTAATCATCTTCGCAAGACCTTCCACCGACTGAGACAAAATTCCTGCATTGTCCGCGTACAGCATACCCCATACTGCCCTCTGTACGCAAGTTAGTGGATCAACCTTCACCCCGTCCTCGCCGAGGTCCTCCTCGAGGTGAACCAAGTCCCTCAAAATATCTGGGTCTTCACTTTCATGAAAAGTTTATATAATGTGTCAAACAAGTATTGATGGCGACAGCAGCTGAATAGTGGCAACAGCAGTAGAACTCGGGCATCACTATAAACACCAATAGGCAGCAACTCGGCTGTAATTATTACTGCTGTACAGGTTTACATACGATTTAGGGCATCATGAAAAGAACATTTGCACTTGTCATGAAATAAGCGTAGTATCTCTAAGTTCACGTGAGATGCCTGTTTTATTCACAGCCGACGGAATTAAATATTTGTAGTCATGGGTTCTACCGACGGAAACTAAATGGCTTAATTTGTTCAGAGGCAGAGAGAAGAGAAGAACGACCATACTCGCCCCGTTCCCCCTCCCAGTTTCTCGTGATAGGTGCACGAGTAGAGCACGGCACTACTCGCTGCCAATTGATAGGCCTAGAGGCTAGGCCTATTGTTGTGGTTTCTGTGGTGGTTTCTCTGTTGCGGTTCCTCTTCACGCCAGCAGCAGGCAGCAGCAACAGCGGCGGTTGGAGAGCGGCAGCATCATGGAAAGGGAAGAGGATGAGCAGGGGCGACGCACGCTTTCCCGGTACGTGCGCGAGAGGCGTGCGAAAGAAGCGAGGGTCCGGGAATGTTCGGGGTTTTTAGACCTTGAATTCGAGCGCAATACTTAATTGGGTGTGGGGCTGTCGATTCTGATGCACAATGACTCACAAGCGTGCCTCATGCGCCTGCAAGCATCGTTACCTCGATCGCGTGGGGCCGCCAGCCATGATTTTTCCCACGAGGTTTTTTTTCTTGGCCGGTTCGCTCCGGTGGTTGGGTAAGAGTTGCTTGCACACGCATAAAGGGTAATACGGGTAGACACTCGTATAAACATTGGGTGCCCTTCCTAAACCCGCGAATTCGAGAATCGGTCGTTCACATGAGGGAACAACTGATGATATTCGCAACAGCATAGACAGGACTCGTACATCAGTAGAGACATATGATCGAGACGTACCACCGCTCACCGGGGCAAAGAGCACAAAGTCTGTACCAGATATCATGATATATCCGTGCCCAAGAATGGAGATAGATACCCGCACACAGAGTATTTGGCGTTAATATGGAATACCGATGACACCTGAACGGAGGGCATATGTGCTGTACGAGCACATACCAGGTTTCTTTTTCTCCTCGCAGACATGCCGCATCCAGGAATGGGGATACATACTCACACGTACCGGCATATACTTGACGTATACCGGGTATCCTCGATCTCACAGCTGACGTCGTTATTTTGCTGATATATATGAACAACGCTACTTTGCCAGTACCGTCGGCCCTTGGCCTTGTCCGTCACTACCATGTAACGATACAGATCATACGTACACGTCGCCGGACACAACGTGCTGCTGTACGTAACAACAATGCTGTGCCGGTGCACTTAAAGGCGGTCGATGGTGAGGGACTTTGGGCCGGTGCAGGTCTCGTGGCCGGCGCCAATGCGTCGGCCCTCGGCCCGTCCCGCACTATGAATAGCGATATATATCATACACGTCGTGAGACACACTGTACTGCTGTACGTACCAACAACGCTGTGCCGGTGCACTAAAACGCGGTCGACGGTGAGAGAAGATATGCCGGTGCAGGTCTCGTGGCCGGCGCCAACGCATCGGCCTGTGGCCCGTATCTCACTAACGACACATATCATACACGTTGCGGGTTGAGACACAATGTACTTCTGATGTTCCAACGACGCTGTGCCGATGCACTCAAAGGCGGCCGATGGTGAGGGACTATGTGCCGGCGCAGGCCTCGTAGCCGGCGCCAAACGATACATATAATAAATATCGCGGTACACAACGAACGATAAGACCGCTGTGCCGGCGCACTACAAGGCGTTCGATGGTGAGGGACTACTGTATGTGCCGGTGCATGGCTTGGGGCCGGCGCTGATGTGTCGACCCTTTGCGCTCCCCTCACTAACGAGAGACACAATGTACTGCTGTGAGTTTCAACAACGCCGTGCCGGCGCACGATAAGGCGATATATGGTGAGGGACTATGTGCCGGCGCAGGCCTCGGGGCCGGCGCCAACGCATCGGCCCTTGGTCGATGTAGGTAACAATACCGCTGTGCCGGTGCACTAGAAGGCGGTCGACGGTGAGGGACTATGTGCCGGTGCACGGCTTGGGGCTTGCGCCGATGCGTCGACCCTTGGTCCTGCCCCTCACTAACGATACATAGCATACAGGTCGCGATAAATATATAGCGATATATATCATAAACGTCGTGAGACACAATCTACTGATGTACGTACTAACAACGCTGTGCCGGTGCACTAAAAAGCGGTCGATGATGAGGGAAGATATGCCGGTGCACGTCTCGCGGCCGGCATCAACGCGTCGGCCTGGGGCCCGTATCTCACTAACGAAACATAGCATACACGTTGCGAGAGATAATGTATTGCCGTGTTTTCCAACGACGCTGTGCCGATGCCCAAAAAGGCGGTCGATGGTTAGAGACTACATGCCAGCGCAGGCCTCGTGGCCGACGCCAACGCGTCGGCCCTAGGCCCGTCCCTCACTAACGATACATATAATAAACGTCGCGGACCACAACTAACGATGTATGTAGCAACACCGCTGTGCCGGCGCACTACAAGGCGGTCGATGGTGAGGGACTATGTGCCGGTGCACGGCTTGGGGCCGGCGCCGATGCGTCGACCTTCGGCCCTGCCCCTCACTAACGATACCTATCATACGCGTCGCGATAAAATACATGCCTAGTAGCGATCTATATCATACACGTCGTGAGACACAATGTACTGCTGTACGTACCAATAACGCTGTGCCGGTGCACTAAAAGGCTGTCGATGGTGAAGGAAAAATATGCCGGTGCAGGTCTCGTGGCCGGCGCCAACGCGTCGGCCTGCGGCCCGCCTCTCACTAACGATACATACCAGACACGTTGCGGGACACAATGTATTGCTGAATGTTCCTAAGACGCTGTGCCGGAGAACTAAAAGGCCGTCGATGGCGAGGAACTATGTTGACGGCGTAGGCCTCGGGGCCGGCGCCAACGCGTCGGCCCTTGGTCCGTCCCTTACCAACGATACAAATAATAAACGTCGCGGTACACAACGAACGATTTATGTAACAATACCGCTGTGCCGGCGCACTAGAAGGCGGTCGATGGTGAGGGACTATGTGCCGGTGCACGGCTTGGGGCCGGCGCCGATGCGTCGACCCTTTGCCCTGCCCCTCACTAACGATACTTATCACACACGTCGCGATAAATATATAGTGATATATATATCATACACGTCGTGAGACACAATGTACTGCTGTACGCCCCAACAACGCTGTGCCGGTGCACTAAAAGGCGGTCGATGATGAGGGAAGATATGCCGGTGCAGGTCTCGTGGCCGGCGCCAACGCGTCGGCCTGCGGTCCGTCTCTCACCAACGAAACATATCATACTCGTTGCGAGACACAATTACTGCTGTGTGTTCCAACGACGCCGTGCCGGTGCACTGTAAGGCGATCAATGGGGAGGGACTCTGTGCCGGTGCAGTCCTCGTGGCCGGCGCCAACGCGTCGGCCCTTGGCCCGTCCCTCACTAACGATACACATCTTAGACGTCGCGGCCCACAACGAACGATTTATGTAACAACATCGCTGTGCCGGCACATTAGAAGGCGGTCGATGGTGAGGGACTATGTGCCGGTGCACGGCTTGGGGCTTGCACCGATGTGTCGACCCTTGGCCTTGCCCCTCACTAACGATACTTAACATACGCGTCGCGACGCACAACACCGATGCAGTGCCGGTGCACTTTAAGGCGATCGATAGTGGCGGAGTATGCGCCGGTCTACGTCTCGTGACCGGCGCACCGGCTTACAGTCGAGATTGACCGGAATGCATGCTGGCGCATGCGTCACCCCCCCCCTCACTAGCGATTCATTCGTACAAAAGACACGGGCGCGTGTCACCCGAAGGCAAGCTCTCGGCCGGTGCACGAGATACGGGGTGCGGAGCATCAAAGAGCTGATGCTGTTGATACGAAGATGTTGGTGCATGTCAATAACCACGGCTATAAACAACGCCGGCGCGTACTAGTGGTGTGCCGGCGCACACCAGCACGGGGACAACCAAACCCCACCCTTGTCCAGACCGGTGCATGGATACAGCACCAGATAGCGGATGCTATTGATAGGAAGATGTCGGTGTATGTCAACAACCTCGGCTATAAACAACGCCGGCACGTACTAATGGTGTGCCGGCGCACACCGGCACGGGGACAACCAGGCCGGTGCATGGATAGTGCTCACCGTCGCCTCTATCTCATATCGTTACCGTCGCGCTGCCCCGTTCCGTTTCCGCGCCGTGTCGTCGCGGCCGTTGTTGCCGTCGTTGTGTTCTGTTCCGCGTCCGCGTCGTCCGCTGTTGCCGTCACTGCGTTCTGTTACGCGTCCGCGCTGTCTCGCCGAGTCCAAATTTCGCAGAGGCCCGGCGAGAACAAGGGCGGAGGGGGGAATTGGGACAATGGCGGGTAGCGACGGCGACGAGGAGGCTTTCGCGTCGCTGGCCGACTTTGCAACCTTCAAGCAGAGGATGGCGAACGAACTCCCCCAGCTCCAGGCGGCGCTCCAGAGATCGATGAACGACATTATCGAAGTCTCCCGCCGTCCCGCCCGCGGGGGGGGGGCGGCGCCAGCAGGTTTGGAACGCATCCCGGCAGCTCTGCTGGCGGGGCCTCCCTGCTGGACCACTCCCCCAGCACCGCCCTGCTCCCACCGCTGGCCGGACAGCCGTCGCTGGGGTCCTCCCGCCGACTCCCAACATCGCTGGCCAACCGGTCGATGGGGCCACGGGCGCCCGCGCGGGTCTGCGTGGGCTCCCCAACCCCGAGAAGGGCAGGCTCGCCGTAGGTCCGGGGCGGGCGTTCTGGCACAGTGGTACTCTGGGCGGCGCCCCTCTCGGGCAGGCAGGTCCACTCGCCGTGGTCCCGGGAGGGTGGGCTACGGTAGTGTTTTGGGGCGGTACCGGGGCCACCGGGGGCCCAGCGGAAGGAGTCGGCTACGGTGGCGCTTTGGCCGGTACCGAAACCGCCCGCCCCCAACTCGGCCAGGCGGGTGGGCTCGCAGTGGGTCAGAGGGGGGGGAGGCTCGGCTACGGGGGCTATGTGGGCGGCGCCGGTGGTGCCGGCGCCTTCTCCGGGCAGGCGGGTGGGCACGCCGCCGGCTCGGCTACGTTCCGCGCGGGGCAGGAGCCAACAGCGCTCCATCGATTCCACTCGGCCACGCGGCCCGCGACGGGCCGCGGGTGGGCCTGAGGTCGGTTCGGACGTTTTACAGGGACGGCAGCGCCAGCAACCCGTTTCGCCTTGGGCCAACAGGTCAACCAGATTGTGGCCACCCGCGCAGTGGCATCGTAGGCCAGCCCCACGACTCGGTGGTGGCAGATCATCTGCGGCGGTCGCCTGGCGTCAACGCAGAGCGCGGCCGTGCAGGGGTACGTGGGAGCCACGGTCAACATTTCGGCCGGCGTCCATGGCATGTTGGAGCGTTGGACGACCTCGACTTCCTGTCCTTCACACCTCGCGGGGGGCAGGCATCAACCGTCCACTGGCACGACACCTGAGCATTTTGGGGTACGCGATCGTTACGATCATGTCCCGCGGGCTCCCACAAAATGTCGCGGACCTCCATGTGGCGCGCGCTCGCTTGGAGGCGCTCGGACGAGCCTTCAGCGCGGGGGATACGATCCTCAACGACCACGTTATGGAGCACTCTGCGGTCGCCGATCGCCCGGCAAACTAGGCCAGGCTAGCGGCTCTGGTCACCAAAGACCTGGCGACCTTCACGCTCGAACTGCGCGGTGTCCCCGACTGCTGCGGCCACGGTTGGGCCTACCCCCCGCCGGCGGAGTCCCTTTCCCGCCATTCCGGGGCCGCACTGGCCCCGCCTTTCGGTTGCGTCGCCCTCGGCGGCTTTGTCAACGCTGAAGTCCAGCAACCTCGCCTTTTCTCTACGCCGGCGGCCGGGGCCGGGGGTGGTGAATGCCGGCAGGGGGAGAAGACCGGCAGGTGACGCTTCGGGGACACCTGCGTGTTCTCCCACGTCGGCCCCACTCGCAAGACGGGCAGCGGCAATAAGCGCAAGGTGGCTACCGGCGGGGGGGGTCGGCCGATAGCGGCGTCGCAGCCAGCGGCGCTGTATCCGGAGAACCCTGGCCAAGAGGGCCAAGGGCAAGGGTAGGCGGGGGCTCGGGGTGGCGGCGCAAGTAACGGGAGCAGCAGCGGTGGCAGTGGCAGCGACAGTGGCAACGACAGCGGGGCGTCGAGTGGGGGGGCCTTCACTCGGTCGGCGGCTGCCAAGGCTGACGAATAGGGGGACGGGCCTCGCCCCTCAGTGGGGGCGAGGCCGATCGTAGGGCGCATGGAAACAGCAGCGCGAGTTGCACAGCTTGTAAGTCCGGGGTCGGCGTCCGTTGGGAGCCTAGGTCTTGGGGCCAGCGGGTGTCGCGCCATGCTCAGGAGCGCTGGTAGCCAGCTCATCCGCCAGTCTGTTGCGCCGTCATCTCACCAAGCTTGCACGTCAGGTTTCCGGTCTCGAATGGTTTATTTTTTCGGGAGTTAATAAGGGTAGCTGCGTATTTCGACACGCCAGCCTCCACTACGGATAAGATTCAGACGCTGCTTAACTTCGTAGCATGGTGTGCGTTGGAGGGCAACCAAGCCGGTACTGTTGCCAGTAAACTATCAGCCATGTTCCACCGAGTAAACTTGCAAGTGGAGTTTCCCATGTCGTCGCCACTTGTTAAACGTGCATTGCAAGGGGGGCACGGTCGCACATTGCCGCCGGTACCTCATACAAAGAATTTGTCGCCCTATTCGTGGGACACGCTGTTGGGAGGACAGGGCCGGTCCGTGTCGTGGGGCCCGGGTGGTCGAGTTATTTGGCTGTCGTTGGCTTTGGGCTATTTTTATTTTTATTTTCATGGCAAAGTCTGACGAAATATTCGCTTATTCGTCCGGAGTTGTACATCCCGTGCATTGCTTGTCGAGGGGTGACGTAGCGTTATTCGCGGGGGGGCGACGGTTGACCTCGTTGCAGTGGCATCAGGCCAACAGCATCACGGTCCTGTTTCGGGGCCATAAAGAGTCCAGGCCCAGCAAAGATCGGGTATCGTGCGCACACGCGACGACGCCTTCGGGGCGCGTTCCAGGGTAGGAGCAGGCGGCGGTGCCGTCGCTCTCATGGTGGAGTTGTTGTCGGGATACCCGACGCTGCCAGAAAGCGCCCCCCTGTCGTTGTATCGGTACGGTAAGGAGGTCAAAGTTAGGAGGCACACGCAGGCCCTCGGGGCACTTCGCGAAGTGGTAGCGGAAGCAGGAGACGATGCCAGCGAAGTCGGCCTCCACTCATTGCGTATCACGCAACCAATACGCTGGCGGCCAGGGGGAAGTGCCGTAGAGGGCGATCTGAGAGAAGGTAGATGGAAGTCGTCAAAGGTTTCCTAGACGTACATCCGCAATAACCCAGAGGACGCGGGTATTGTATCTCGTAAACTAGCAGAGACGGGAAAATAGGGCAGAGGCAGCCAGGCCAGGGCACTGTTTGGGGCGTAACACCGTAGTATCGACGCGACCTCGATATTGGGGTATGTCAATGGTTTACTACCATTGGGGGTCTCGGTCGTCCGAGACTGCGTTTGTTAGAGCCCCGGCCAGTCGGCTGGGGGGGGGGATTCCCAGGTACTGGCACTACGATAGGCAACGAGAGTCAGCGGCCGGTGTCGCGGCTCTCGTACCACGCCAGTGGATTCCCCCCCTCCGACGTCGCAGAGAATAATAATAACATGACAATTCGATGGATATACAACAAAGCGTAGTATCTCTAAGTTCACGTGAGATGCGTGTTTTGTTCACAACCGACGGAAATAATTATTTATAGTCATGGGCTCTACCGACGGAAACTAAATGGCTTAATTTATTCAGAGGCAGAGAGAAGAGAAGAACGACCATACTCGCCTCGTGCCCCCTCCTAGCTTCTCGTGATAGGTGCACGAGTAGAGCACGGCACTGCTCGCTACCGATTGATAGGCCTAGAGGCTAGGCCTAGTGTGTTGTGGTTTCTCCCGCCCACCCGCCCCTTTCTTCTTTCGAAGGTGGGTGGAACGGAGCGGCCACATGGTGCTGGCCACACCGTATTATCCTTTTATTATTGTTTGCGATTAACGGGTTGCGATTCGGGGCTCTCACTAGGAGAGTGGGGTATGTCAATGGTTTACTACCATTGGGGGTCTCGGTCGTCCGAGACTGCGTTTGTTAGAGCCCCGGCCAGTTGGCTGGGGGGGGGCAACTCCCGGGTACGGGCAGTACGATAGGCAACGAGAGTCAGCGGCCGGTGTCGCGGCTCTCGTACCACGCCAGTGGATTCCCCCCCCGACGTCGCAGAGAATAATAATAACATGACAATTCGAAGGATATACAAGTTATCTGCATTTGTCATGAAACGTTTATGTAATGATCAAATGACTGTCAAACAAGTATTGATGGCGACAGCAGCCGAATAGTGGCAACAGCAGTAGAACTCGGACATCACTATGAACATCAATAGGCAACAACTCGGCTGTAATCATTACTGCTGTACAGGTTTACTTACGATTGAGGGCATCATGAAAAGAACATCTGCACTTGTCATGAAATAAATCTTCCTCTCTACGTTTAAATTAATGACTGTCGAAAGCAATACCTTTACAGCAGCACACTCGTGGCAACAGCAGCGCCACTACCTACTGCTAATACTAATATCAATAATATTATTATTACTACTTGTACTCCTATGCTACTACTGCTACTACAAATATTAATGCTACTCCTATACTACCACTGCAACTGCTACTATGACTATGGCAGATGCACATCGAGACAGGGGGAGTAGAGGGAGACGGGTGGCAGAATGAGCTTAGATCTGTGACTCTTGCTAGATAGGATTGCCTGTGCTGCTGAGAGTGTGCGACTGGTCGACTCGCTAGGTATGACGCCTACATATGATACAGTTACTTAGTAGATACCTGATGCCAATTTCCCCCAGGTAGACCGACCGAGGGAGCCTGTTTCGTGATCACGTACGTGCTCGGTGTGCGGTGTTTAGTGTACGTTAAAGGGCTATCCACAATAGGTGAAACATGTATAGCGCTCGACAGTACTGCTGCTGTATCTGCTGCTGGTGCTGCTGAGTTTGATCAAAAACCAAAACTGGACAGGGAAAGGCGGGCGATCTACAAATTATTCAGATTTTCAACGCAGAGAAAATTCATGAGCGAAAATTCGTCGTTGTTGAAAGTGCACACAGCTCGTCGTATCGTATGTACCTGTCCTGAGATTTTAGTACATATAGGATATCCAACCAGGCAGTCGGGCAGTGTGGGCCATGCCCGGTGCCAGACCGAGGCAGTACAGCGAGCGAGACCGGAGGCAGTATGGGCCTGGCTCTGTGGTTCTCGCTCGTTGCGATTTCCTGCTGCTGAGAGCGTGCGACTGGACAACTAGCTAGGTATGACACTAATACCTGGTACCAAAAATTCTCCCAAGTAGACGGACCGTAGTGGTCACGAACGTGCTCGGTGTTAGGTGTACACCACCCGTCAAAGGGCTTGGTGCAACAGATACGACGGCCGCCAGATATGTATTATTGCTGCTGTATGCTGCTGCTACTGCTACTTCTTCTGCTGAGTGAGGTTGAAAAAATGTATAGGAGAAGTGTTCGAGGGTGGCGGGGTATTGAATATGAAAAAAAGAAAATGTGGGGTTTTCCATGTTACCTATTCGGCTCGGCGAGGCGAAACCTTGTTTTTTAGGACCAGCTCAGCGACGTTTCCTTGCCCCGAGCGCCGCCACGGTGCTCGGCCGGGATCCAGACATGCGTTGTGATGTACACACGGCCCCCTTGCTTGCCCCGCAGCCGAAAGTACGAGAAAGAACCCTCGGCCGCCGGAAAGTAGCATGCCAAAAAAAAGGGCATACTATACATAGACATAAATATATATATCCCTGATGCTGCAATATGTTTGCCTTAAATTACCGGCAAAGGCGGGTAATCACCTGGGCGCAGATATTGGGACCGTCTCTGTATTAAGTGAGAAGCGGAAACCGTGAGGTTCCCCGGCGAAGCAAGAGAGTCCTTGCCCGTCAGTTTTCCATCGTATTCTGAACAGAACAAAGCTGCCGTTCCACATCTAAGCAATCGACACACGCGAGTGACAACGAGAATCTTACCAATAGGCAATCCTGCCAAGGGATACACTGTATCTCATCCCGTATCATTTTAGACTGCTGTGCAGCACGCTAGCTAAATTTAATACGGCCCCACGATGAAGGTGACATAGTTAAACGTGGTAAACCATCTGCCAAATCGTATTCATTTACTAGGTTACAAGACAATCTTGGTTGATACTTACTGCACGTACTTGGTTGATACTTACTGCACGTACTTGGTTGATACTTACTGCACGTACTTGGTTGATACTTACTGCAAACACTTGGTTGACGTTTACTGCAAGTATCACGCAATCCGTCGTGACATTTCCCATATTTATCGTTACTTTGCCGGTGCACTTGGCTGCACTACGTGTTTATCATACGAACTGTACGTGTGTCCATATGCAGTTTACCTGTGCACCCGTTGCTATGTCGCAACAAAATCATATTTCTCCTGTACGGCGTCCAGCCGTTTCTGCTTAACTTGTGACGGGCGAACAACCATCCTACAGCAAATGCGAAAGCACGCATAATCTGGCAGCACAACAGTTACACCTCTGCTATATCAAGAACGAAGAATAGACAAGGATGGCAACCACGACAACATCACACACATACCTTGAAATCTACGCAGGCCTCACCACTGTATATTCGTGCCAGTCTAGTACACTCGGTACGGTATTGCCCCGTACGCTAAACATCACGCCGCTATCCTAAGCAGTAGTTTTTATTTCTGAGAGGATTCCAATCGAACAGCTGTGCTATCTAACTGCCAACGTTTGCTGCTGAAACGCAATCCACACCGTCTTAGTGCTGTAGTGCCTGAAGGACGGAAGGACAGCGGAGGACAGGTACGTTTGTGTTTTAGCATCAACTTGTATTACTGCAAAAACTCGCAACTGCCTCTATATATATCAATAGTGGACAACGTTTCGACGATAAGTTTGCGGGCCGAACAAATATACATAACTACTCGTCCTCCACGTTTATCCCTCCTTCCCATACAACGGCCAGAGCGTCGTTCAGGCGGGTTATCGAGAGTGGTGCACAAGGGAAGAAGTGCACAAAAGGTATTGCTGTACATCAGGCCACGGTGTATGCCTCAGGAATCTGTTGTCGAGAGTAGGCGCGAGAAGCGTTTCGTCAAGACACACAAACCCAATGGATCTATGTTCCAGTATTGTGGGCCCTATGGCCGCCATCGAGCGCGATGTCACTTGCTGCCTTGAGTTCTTGAAGGAGGAGAGCCTATTACTACCTCCTTCGGTGCCTCGAATGGCCATCAGCTTCCAGATATTCAATTTTGGACGGACAACACAGTTGAATAACGAGGAATCAAGTGCGTAGCGGACAATATGCATGAACGACGTGTGGGCACTTGACAGTGAGTATGGGCTTCGATATTGATGTTTCGGGTTTGAGCGGGGAATACAGGCCCCGGGATGTGGGCGTGAATGTTGATTGATAGCGTTTCCAAGACTTGTTGAAAGGCTTCCCCCACCAGGGACACTCCTGCTTGTCTCCTGCATTGATACGGCCGACAGTCTTCCTACGGCTCAATCTTGGTCTACACAGTGCATCCTACGGTGATGCTGGTCAGGTCAGTCCTGTCGCACCCAGGGCTACCCGAACGCCCATGCCGCATCTCTGCCGTCCGTAGTGCCGCAACACACCCCCTTGCTCGACGCATAACCATCGTCGGCACAAAGCAGGCATCCCGTTCACAGCCCTGTAACAGCGTGGGCGCCCTCCTCCTCTCCCTTCTCTCTATCGCCGCCCGCCCGGCGTTTCCTGCCGTCAGGTGCTCCTTTTATCCTCGGCGCCCCGCCGTTGCAACATCTCCCCAGCACGGCGCATGTAAGTATTGGTGCCACGCGGGCATTCCGTCGATTAGACGATCGCCCGTTCTCCGTCGGTTCCCACTCGCTGCGATACGCCTCCAGACTAGCGCATGTGAGTGTCGGTGCTAAGCGAGTATCCCGGTCATAACCCAGTGACAGCGCGTACGCCTTCCTCCTCCGTCCTGCGCCATGGGCCCGACTTTTAGATGTTTTTTCTTAGGCAGTGCCGGCCGGCCTTATACGGTGGGGAGAAGAACGGCGGTCCTGGCCCTCGTTCGTTGCTCAAACATATGGCAGTGCGTGCATCTACCTCCTCCGTCCACTGCCTTTGGACCGATGTGACAACACCTCTCTTTCCGTGGTGCTGGTCTCGGACGGTGCTGAGACGAGCGGCGGTCCCAACCCTCGGAAGTTGTTTTTCAAACAGTAGAACTCGGCCAGCTGACGCCTGGCTCCTCCCAAGCGTTCCTTATGATTTGTAGACAGCACAAATAGGGTCATGAAGCCACACGCATGGCTCCTATTTAAGTTGCGCCCATGACGCCATACAAACCAAAGAATAACATTCCCACGGTCGCAAAAGCTGGGCTATGTTTTCGCTCGCATACTCATAGCATACGCAACAAACACAGCCAAGCTCATTTTTCAAACAAGGCCCGAAAAGGCGCTCACCCTCGCCAACCCGTTCGACAATAGCATGACAAGCACTTACCTGTGACCGTCGAAGTGCTACCGCGAATCCTATTTGCAACACCCGCGGTAGACACTAACCTCATCTCCCGATCAGCAGCGATCGACATCGTGCTCACCTCACGCTTCTATCGAATCTCATCCACATACTTTACAGAGTTTCTTGTGGTTACCCCCCCCCCCATAATTCACAGAGTCCAAAGAACAACCACCTCCTACGTGCCCTCGTCCAAGGAAAGATCAACCAGTGCCCCGGATCCCGCACGCGAACTCTCGATATCTAAGCCCCGGGTTCCAAGCCGAGAGCAACCGGACTCCAGGCCAACATAGGCCGACTCCCAGAAGCACCCCGGACGCCGTGCGTGATCGATTGCATAGGTTGGAGGCTGATGGTTCTCTACAGGGTTGCGGTTGACAGTGCTGGGCAGGGTTTCCATTGATAGTGTTGTGTGGAATCGCGGTCGTCGATGGTGTTGCCGAACCAACTTATGGTATTCGCTTTCCCTTGAGGATCCGTTCTTCCATCATCCTCGAATCAATTCGTTTTTGCAGTGATCTTCCGTCCTCGTGAGTACGCTCTCACTCGCGAAAATTCGTGAGCCAAGGTTGTGGTTGTGGGACAGTGGAAACAGGGAGGGTAAAATATGCATCACAGTGCTTCACCGTCGGTTTCACAGGTCATGTTCGCATCCGTTCATGGCCGTGCTTATTTTCATCAACACTCAGGGTATCATTGGCTGCATGCAGAAGTATTGTACAATTCTTGTCCTGATATATGTCAGTGTGATCATCTCTCTCGCCAATATACTACTAGAGAGGTAAATGAGGTAAGGCTATCTGCCACATGCCTTAGGCCGTATGCTGTCGCAGGAAACCTACGGAACGGAAAACGAAATCCTGCCGCACTCAAAACACACCACCAAAACCACAGCATCACAGCAACCGCGGCAGATTGAGAGCGGCGTGCGACGAAACAAGCCCCGCGCGTTAGCCCAAGCTCGTCCACTTCTATATACGCCGGGCATATCGCGGGCGCGTACAGCTCTCGTAATCAGGATAGAAAATCCAACAACGGGGGCAAAAAACGTATAATTCCCGTATTGGAACACCTGTTTGTCTTTCATGGAAACTCACCTATGGACGTATTGCATGGTGGGTTGTGAGGAACAGGGAACGACCTGCTGTCCAAGGCATGTATCCTACGTCCCACAAGACACCCACTCAGCTACCCACCGGGATTGAGGCATCCGGAACACATGTCTCCACAGTCTCATTGGCACTTCTTTTAGCAGTGCTGTGTGTGGTGATATACTGTAAGCGACGTCAAGATCTTGTGCTCTCGAGATCAGAAAAACTCCGAGCATTTGAAGCACAAGGCCAAAACGGGCCTAAACTCTCAGCAGCGAAGCCTCCAAAACCCCAGCGACACGGTGACTGTCACCAACTTGAGACGGCTTGCAACGTAACAAGTTCAACGCGATAACCCCAGCTCTCCCGCTTCGTGAGACTCCGGGTTTGTAGAAACCAATCACGTACAGCTCTCGCAATCAGTGACAATCACAAATGATACATATACGCAGCACACAGCAGACGAGTCCTCCAGCAGACAGACATACAGACTAAAAGGGTAATTCTTAAGGAACGGAACAAATCACGATCCGTGAGGTTTGCTGCAATGAATCGCGATTTTTTATTCGTGATAAAATTTCACACCCCGGACAGCTCATGAGCTAGCTCATCTATCGTACGTAGCTCAAGCTTCGAAAATATGTGCAGATGAGCTACCGCCTATAGCTCAAGCTGGGTGAAATATGTGTAGGGTAATTCCTAACACACGAAACAAATCACGATTCGTGAGGTTTGTTGTCATCAATCGTGATTATTTTTGTCGTGAAAAATACCAAACTTCGAGGAAGAGTAGGAGCCACAGCGCGAAGAACTCACACAGGCCAGGTCGGGCAGATGATCTGTGAGGTTGGAATCTCGTAGACCGGGCTTGGCCGATGGTGGGTGAGATTGGAATTTCGCAGGATGGGTCAGGCTTCGCCCCGCGACTTGGATATATCACTGGGGTCTGGCGCGGTCGGCCCTGCCCGGCCTGGCCGTGCCCCATCCGCAAGAGTTGGCTTCACCCGCAAATATCGCTGTACTTGATTCATCGGGTTTTATCACAATTTGAAAACATCACGAAACGTGACATTTTTTGGATTTTTTCGTTGGAACTGAAACGTCGAGGATCGTGATCTTTTGTCGTGCCGAAAAGTCACCAATCGTTATTTAGTTCGGTTCGTTAGGAACGGCCCTAATTACACAGTGGAAACCTATACGCACTCCGGTATAGAGAGGCGTTTTCTGATACATATTCTTGGGTAACCGGGCAAAAATACATTCCGGGGGTGTGAACACGGTCGGCAGCACCAAAGCTGGTGGCGTCTAAGCCAAATGCTTTAGCTGAAGCAGTGTTGATGTTTTACATACGGTCTTGTAATCCTACGCAGGGGTCAAACGTCCTTGAGGTATTAAATTTTGCTGATCGACATCTAGGTATCCACCTGAAAGTGTGATCAAAGACACTGTGGGTGCGAGTCGTGGCGATCCCCTTCGCTTTAGAGTGCTTTGCCAATTTGCTTGTTTTGGTACTCTAGCAGTTCATATGCCTGTTGTAAACGTTTCTGCGTAAGTCCCCATCCATCTGACCCTCTTGCACTTGTCAAAACCATGTATAGCTTACTTTCAAGCATATCGTGTTTAATGGCACCGTCTGCCTTCCTTTCGTGTCAGTGATCTATGTGGCAATCTAGATTCAGCTGTTTACCCGGGATTCACATGTATTCCGGCCTTACAACATGGAAAGCAATATCACCCTGCCTCACGTACGATCCGTTATCTGAATTTGGTTGGCGTTTACAACATACAACTCAGCACGAGCAGTGTCTACTATTGCGGTAGCTTCGTGCTACTGAAATTCACTGTTCATTCCTGAAATGGCGTCCATTCTAAACACCTCTATCACGCCCTCGAGTACCGGGTTGTAGGGAAGCGGTGACGTGCACTTCCCCAGCAAAGAACCTGCCAAATATAACTACACGTTCTTCACAAAGAACGGGATAATGTTTAGAACGGCTTTGCTTTGTAGCCGTCATCGATTTGACTCAATCTCTCATATTTGGTTTCTTTTTCGTGCGTGTCTTGTGCGTCAAACGATTGTTACTCTGTCAATACTATCTGTTCACGGTGGAGAGTATTTCAAGTTGAAGACCACATCAGACCCTTACACGTGACTCCATAGGAGTACTTGTACATCGGTTTATTCGTATATTCATAAATCTGAGTGTCTACACACTAAACATTTTATTCAAGTATCATCAATGTGGGCCTACCCTGTTGTATAGTGGCCACTACGACATACGATAACACAGTAACCGCGTACGATACTTGCTGTGAGCAGTTGATCCTGGCACCGTGACTCTATGCTAACGCAACGTAGCACTCTAGCGTTTGCAAGGCGACCGCCTGCCAACGTCGTAGCTCACTATTGTCAACACTCTGTGTCGTCACAATATCGAGTTGCATCGGATACGAGTAGCGAGTAGGGTACTGCGTTGGAGAAGGGTATAGAGATTGCACAGTAAAAAATATAGTATTCCCACGCATTCAAACAGGTGTGTTTAACATGTACTAAAGATAGCAGGATGCAATCCATTGCTAGATAGCTGTACGGTGGGCCAGGACTCGATTTTCCCCCGTCGGCTCGTTACTATATTTTCTGCGTATCTGGTTTTAGCTTCAACACAAGCAAACAAAAATAAAACGAACAGCAATTCCCCACCTATTTTGTGTTACCCCCCCCCTGGCCGGTTCGGAACCGGTACTACCGGCACCAAGGTTACTGCCACCTGGAATATACGTACATATGCTACGCCACGGAGAGAACGTCATACAGTTCGATAGATTTACGGAGATATACCGGTGCAAAATGATGTGTATGGCAGTATAGTACTCGCAATGCTTATCGTCAATAAGATTACATTCTTAAAAAAAATAGATAATCGTTGGCATCACTCGCAGCACAAGAGAGATGACCCACGTATTTGGTGCAAGGATACTTGTGTGACAGTATTTGGGAGTTCCACAGGGGAAATAACCGTGGTTCTCTGTGAAGCATTGAACGGTTTATCCTGTCAGCATGGTGTTTCGGGTGGGAGGGGTGACAGTTGGATTTCAGACAACGGGACGAATACTCACATTTCCCCGAATGCGGATAATCTCTGAAACCTGCGCCCCTCCTCCCCGAGAGCGCAAAGACTTATATTAGTGTCGATACCGAACTGGTGGTGGAATATGCAGGAACCTAGATTTGATTTTTTACAGCACGCAAGACGTGGGAGTGACCATTGGGAGTGTTCATTTTGTTCCCCGTCTGAAGGTAAACTTGCTATCATTGCACATTGTCCAGGCCAAGGAGGCGAGAACTTCCGATGCCAACGGCTCTTCCCTTTCGACAGAGCAGGTTCATGATTAAACGACAACCGTCATCGTGCGCCGACCGCGATGGCTATATAAATCCCCCCGCCTCCGCCCTGTGCACAGGTGCATGTGATCATACAACCAGTAAGGACACCGGGACTATTGCCTACGCCACCGTCGCCGGGGATGATTGCAGGGGTAGATCCGATTGTAGCTTTTGAACCGTTGGTAGCGGTAGCTCTCTCGCCCCCCCTTCTCTCCCTACGACAGCGCCGAGACCTAGTGAGGTTGGATCTACCGAGCCGACACCGTCGTCGTCTAACCCCCTCGGTAGACTGTCTTCCCCCCCTGGCCCCCGCGCTCCACCCGGCGGTTTCTGTGCCGTGCTCGTCCCCTGCGTTCGGCAATTCAGGGAGGTGGACATCAATGCCTTCCATGCGTGCAATGCCAACGGTCACAAGGGTCGTTTACGCGCGACGTCCAAGCGGCAGGACGTCAAGCCAACGGGTGCCCTGGTCACTTGCAGTAGGTGCGTGCAGGCGAAGGAGAGGCGTGCGTCGGCACCTGCAATGACTTTGTCTCGGAGGGAACTTCCCCTTCAGCGCGTTTTGGTTGACCGTACCGGTCCCAGGAAACTCGCGTCTGCCGGAGGGAGCTCTATGCCTGGGCCTGTTCACGGACGACACGACGCACATGGGATGGCTCTACAGTACTCTCTCAGGAGCAAGAGCACGGCTGATGTGGCCGCGGCGACCCAGAAGTTCCTGACCGACGTTGGCGGGGTCGTCGAGTGCTTCCGGACGGAAACGGCGCCAAGTTTTCTAGTGCGTTCTTCGCGATTGTGCAGCGAAACCAAAAGCCGCCATGAGTGCACCAGGCTCGACGGACATAAGAACAACGGCGTGGTCGAGCGCGGGCTCGGTTTGATCCCGGAATGCGGGACATTGAGGCCCTCCGGCTGTTCCACGGGAAGATCCCCAACCTTGGCCGCTACTAGATGGAAGCGGCCATCTACATGAATGACTACCTGAGCACCACTGTAACCACGGCCAACGCCCACTTCAAGTCGCCGTACGAGGCATTGTTTGCGAGGAAGCCGCCTCCTAACACCCTGGCGTTCATCCATCCCGGATTCCATCACATCTAACGTACCCACAAGTCGGGGTCCAAGGCCGAGCGCTTCTTTTTTATTCAACGGAGGAGCCATCCGCGGGACTGCGTCAAGGTGGTCACGGCGTGTGGCGATACGAGCGACTCGCAGGTCGTCATCTGGAAGGTGGGGTGCATGTCGATCATCACGGCTTAGCCGCAAGCGAGGACGGATGCCGTGCCGGCGCCGTGGGACGCCGACTTTCACGTCAGAGCTGGCGACGGTACCACTAATGGCGACGCGAATGTTGGCGTCCGGGGTAATTCGACGTCATCCCTCTCGCGGACCGAGAGCCATCAGGCCGACGAGGCCCCCCCGACCAACGCAGGACTGCCGCCGGTGATGACGCCGGCGCCACGGGAGGTGCCGCTGTCACCGGGGGTGACGTGACCGTCATCTACACCATGGACTGAGAATCCTCAGGTCGAAGACAACGAGGACTTCACCGACAACGAGCTCCTTCAATAGGGGCGGACGCGTGCGACGATGGGGGCGCGCCACCAGGCGACCACTACGGCGTAGTCAGCTGACCACGCACTATTCAACCAGCGCCACACTTTCCACGAGTGAAGCAGAGTAGGTTGCGATAGCAGAGGGTTTCAAGGGGGCACTTTTTCGGTGATCTGTGTGGCGATTCCTCTTGCCGAATTTTGGTTATCCGTGCATCCATGTGTTCGAGGACAACCGAGGTGCGATCCAGAGAGCAATCAACCCGGTGACCAACTCAAACTCGAATCACATACAGTACATGCTCGCCACCACTTCCTGCGAGAATGTGTCGAACAGGAAGAGTTCGGGATCACGCATGTGAAGTCGGAATACCAGGATGGTGGTTTATTGACGAAACCCCTTGGTAAGGACAAGGTTGATTACCACTTTTATAGGAACTTCATCATGAACATAAGCTGATTATTGATTTCTGAGATTTGAAAAATCGATTTGCTATTTCTGATATTCGAAGTTTTGATTTTTATTGCTGAATTTTGACGCTCTGATTTTAATTTTGTTGGATTGGAGGAGCTGAGTTTTAATAGGTATGGTGATTGACGCGTGTACCAGCTCATAGCTGATGTGTATGCTTAGACTCGATTGCCGATGGCCGGTCAATACACAGTCGATGCTTGAGGCAAAAGCAGTCATGATCAGGTTAACTAGTACGAGAAGCTGCTATAATAGATGAGAAGACGACGAGAAGGTGTGGTGACCCCAAGCCCCAATGTGGATTGATTGGTTTGCTCAGCAGATGAAAGCTAATGGTGAGCAAAAGTAGAGTGAGCTCATAGGGGAGTGGTGCGCGTGTGCGCTCGCAGCTCGAAACAAAGGAAGACCCTTACAGTCCGTTCAAGAAAAAAACGGGGAAAGCCTCTTGTAATCAGCTCGATAAAACAACAGGGAAGACCCCTAGTTCTACTGCAACAACATAATTATCTTAGGGTACGTACTCGTGATCCCGTGTAGCCTATGTTGCTACTACAACCATAGCTAATTTTATGCTACCGGTCCCGGAGGGATACTGAAGATAGATTGTCTATGATTCACCAGTGTGCACGTACTACATGTGCTGCTGTAGATTATGTAGATACCTGGTAGGTACTAAAGATATAGCATCCATGTTTGCGAGCACGTACGTACTGCATGTGCTGCTGTGTATATCCACGATACTACCACTGTTGAAACTTGTATTGCTATGTGTACGAGTACACAGCAGAATGTAGTACCTGCTGTTACGTACTAGTCATGTATCACATGATAACCGTCCTATGGAACAGATCACTACTCCTAGATAGGGGCTGCCTACTTACGGTGGTACGAGCCAGGCTGTACCAGGTAACCCTGTGTTGTTCAGCAGCGACTAGATGGTACTGACCACTGATGTAATAGGTGCCATCCCTAATAATACATAACTGGTACCTACGTGCATATGTATCTACACCTACCTGGTACCAGGTACATGCTAACAAGCTTCGAGCATACTTTGTACATGCCTACACGTCAAGCGCACTTTATATTACCGCCGAAACCACGTTGTGTTCCTGGGCTCTGACTCCCATTCGTTCACCAGACGCAACATGCTAGATCGCATGATATTAGTGGTGACCGTCTCCAATTATTGTGAGAGGGATTCCGCTCCTCGTTCCTGGGGTGAATTTGGCGAAGCTGTCCCTTTATATACTTTGACTAGTGTCCACCTGAGCGTCGAGGTTTCTGGAGTTGATGAGCCGACTTGCTCCCTCGCAGTATGGGCCTGTGTGGTTCCTTCTTCGATGATGAAGCATGCTATGTTGAGTCGCGATGTATGGATACATGGTACTAGAGGTGTCCACCGCTCCCTGCCCCCTCGTCCCTCGGACAATCAGGTTTTGGGCGAGGTCAAGATATCTCAGCATGTCCAAATGGACGCCGCGACTTCTGTATCCACCCCCCCACCTTGTACGGTGGCTTTCACCGTCGTTACGACGGAGTAATTGGCGTCACCTTGTCTGAGGAGACATACGCAGCTGGCCCCGCTTAGCTTGGTCAACAGCAACAGCTTCCCGGAACTCACAGGTCATTACCTCATAGATGTGTTGCCCTGGCCTTCATAAATATTTGCTGATCAACATTTCATCACCGCCAGGCTACAGGCCATTGTTGTCATTTTCTCTGCCCGCCTTGAGCCTGGCGACCTCTGTACAGTCCCTTAGCCCCCCGTTACTGATGCACATTTGCAGCAGAACAGCCACACCCTCGCCTTCGTTAGGACCCCCGTACAGTGCACCAGATGTTGATCGTTCCGGACCCACCCCTCGCAGCTTCTGCAGCCACCGCCTCGCTCTCCCTTGCCCTACTCGAGCAGTTGACTCCTCGATGACGTCATCGTTTCCGACTAGGACCAAGACGACACGTGCATTTTTTTAACAAGTACGTAAGCATATGCTCAAGCTCTCCCCGTCGAAGACTCTTATAGGCTCTACAGATGCCGAATTGTTCAGTCACTACACTTCGCGTGCGGACGTACGCCTCAACGCGGACTAACGTCGGCTTCGACTCATATGCACACGCCCCGGGACCTAAAGCAACGTCGCCCCCCTTTGGATAGCCTGTCGTGTCCGCAAATATCTGCGCGATATATCCAAGCGGGTTCGTCCGACCACCTCCATTATCAAAAATCGTTTGAATGTAGAGTTCACGCCGTCCATAGAGATCGGCGTTGGCAAAATGCTCCCTGATCTCTCCGCTCCTCCCGTCTTTGTATTCCCCAATTGAGACTGCGTCGCAGACAGCTATCTCCTTTTCCAGGTGCTCCACGACGCTAGCATCGACGTTTTTGGTGCTACGCTTGATCAGGAGGAGCCCAACGGCTCCGTGCGATCCCCCGCCTACGGCAGCCGTGTTGCCCTATACTTCAAGATGCACATGACCCACATGCGCATGCCCCGAGAGCTGAGGCAACGCTACTCCCCTTCAAACGGCCTGTCGTATTTCCGTAAATATCTGCATGAAAAATCCAAGCGGGTCCGTCCGACCACCTACTTTGCCAAAAGCGTTTGAACATTGAGTTCTCGCCGTCCATAGAGATCGTCGTTGGCAAAATACTCTCTGATCTCTGCGGTCCGCTCCTCTTGGTATTCCCCCATTGAGACTGTCGCAGACGGCTATCTCTTTTTCCTGGTGCACCTCGACCCTAGCATTGACGGTTTTGGAGCTACGCTTGAGCAGGAAGACTCCATCGGCTCCGTGCGATCCCCCGCCAACAGCAGTCGTATTGCCCTATATCCAAGGTACACTGAACTCGTTTTGACTTGAAAATAGAAAGCGTTGTGTGGGCCATCATTCAAGCGTTCTTGGGGCGATCCTTTGGGTCACGAAATCCGTTTCAAGGTACGCACTCGAGCACGGCAAAGGCAGCACAGTGTTTTGGCTTCCGATCCGGCGGGGCCTTTCATTCATCTGTTCGACGGACCAGCGCCTCGTCACGTATCCCGCGACCCGACCGCGATCGCTGTGGCCTTCGCAAGGGCCCCGCTTGTGCTCCATCACCTGTTCCGACGTATGGTACGCCCCGTCCCCTGACGACCACAGACGGTATACATTCCATCCAACCATGACAACGCCGCGCCTAAATGAGGGAAAAATTGAAGATCCCCCCCCCCCCCCCCTCTGGCACCTCCTCCGCCACAAGGGCCGATTTGGGTGTTCTTGCCGCAGCTGTCGAATTACGATTTAGTGAATCTGCCTCTCGGTTCGTGCACGCCGAGCGGGAACGGGAGGAACAGGCGGAGCCTGCTTGTCATCTCACATATCCGCCTCCACCCCTTCTCCCGCCACAGCCAGTGGGACGCACGGCTTGTGTATTGAACAACGAGCCTGCTCGCATGCACATACGATTGCGTATGTGGCCTTCGGTCATGAAGGCTTGCCATTCGATAGCTTCCTACCACCTTGGCACGACGCGCACCTTATGCATGCTGGAACGGGTTCACTCGTGGGTTTTATATTGTCAGTTTCACGCGGTAATGGCTTCGCAACGACTTGAAATGCCAAGTGTGGAAATTTCCGTGGCTTATAATCCGCTGGACTAATATCTCGATACCTCTGCTGGTTGCTGGTCCCGGCATCGCGATAAGTGTCGACTGTTCCGACCATATTCCGGTCACGCTCCGGGGTGACATCTACGTCTTGTTCCAGCCGGAGCGCCGGAATGTGTGATGTGACGACTGTCGACATTGTGGCCGAGTATCCTCATCAACCGGTGTATCCCCCTTTAGAAATGCCTGTGTAGCATGCTTTCGGGGAAAAGCCCCAGTCGTGCTATTAATAGAAGCTTTCTCGCGCTGTCTATTAGCTTCTTGGCGTTCGTAACCCACCAGTCTCTGGCATCCGAACGGTATCGGCAATGTGGAGCGTGTGAATCACACGATAGCGAAAATGTTCATTACGGTCATCAACGAGCGCCAAGGTGATGAGACACATTATTCGTTCACATTGAATTTACATTCACGTTCAATTACGTACAACGATTGAGCCAGATTAGCTCCCAACAAGGTAACGACATTGGTAGACCTCCACGTCTCCCTGTTGTGAGTGCCGAACGCGCCGGGGTCGCCGGATACGACTTCGTCCCGCGATCAGCTCCTGCTTTGGCAACTTGGTGATAGGTTGCAGACAGCGTTCGTACGACATCGTTTGCACGCGGCATAACCTCACAGTTTATCGTATGGACCGCAAAAACTCCGCCCTTTCCAATGCGTTTCGTCAGGGTCTCAAATACGACCGCAACTATTTTCCAAGGCGCGAATGTCGCCGGGGCGGACGAAGCTGCCCTAGGCCAATATTCTTCAAATCGGACGGGGCCCTAAAAAGGTAAGATTCTCGCTGCTGGCTTCTGCTCTTCCGGCCGCACGCCAGATGGCTCCCTTCTCGGTGCTAAGACTGGATCTTATGCAATACTATTTTGGGTGATTATATAAGCTTGACGGAGGTTTCGGGGTATTTGGTCCCAAATTATATCAAAACTAATCAACACTGCGTCTTATGGGGTCTGTTTATCGAAAAAAATGTTCCTCCTTGATTTTATCGAGGATATTCGACCAAATGGTTTTTTTCGCGGCCTTTTTCAACCACTTGATAGTGATTGAAACTGCTTTTGGACGAGACCTCGGAGGCACTATACAATTTTGTATGGGTTATAGAGTGGGCTCATGACGGTTCACGACGCTACGTGCTTGGTTACGCTTGTACACAGCTGGGACACAGCACTCGTGCATCAACCACCAAGGAGAGAGAGAGCATCAGTGCCTTAGTCACCATCGCGTGCGTTGCGGCCGCCCAACTGCAGCTGCTTTAGGCGAAACAACTTTGGGGACGAACAGGACGAGACTACAGCAGTATCAAAACAATATAACGGGGTTGTTTTCTTACTACGACCACCTTAAGCAGCTCATGCTCCGTGAGAGCGAGATCTCCTGGCTGGTCCAGCTATTAGGAAATCCCTTACGCAGCTCCCCAGGAGGATCCACATTCCGTTCCCCTTCTTTCGAGGAGCTGGTGGTGAAGGTTGATCGCCCAACCTGGCGTGACTCGTTCGTGTCGTGGAGTTCAAAATCTCAGTTCTGCTCTGTTTTTTTTTATTGCCTCATGAACTATAACCACGATAAGATGGCACATCGAATAACGATGTGGTGGGATTTGTTGCCGATGAAAAATCCGACTTCCTTCCGTTTTCGATCACAAAGATAGTATTGCATAAGATCTGGCCTAAGCATGGTTTCTCTATGTGTGTCTGCCTTGAGCATGCCCACTGCGGATGCCCACCTCCGAGTCTCCGTGGCGCGTTGCAAACCCTGTGCCAATCCCCACGACAGTGAAAACTACCTCAAATATGTACCGGTAGAGCTGACGCAATACGTACTCGACCACTTCACGGACAAATCCACCCCACACCACTTCACTCAGGGCGATGATTCGGCGCCCCTCCAATGACTTGCAGTAGAGAAGATCATCGATCATCTATCGGTCCGTGGTCGAGGTGAGATAAACACCGTAATGTAAGGTCAACAAATGGACTTCCAGCTCCCTCGCCATCAGATCTTGCTCTGTCGGGCCGGCCACCACCACCCATCCCCTTGTACCGCGGGATGCGAATCGGCGCTTCCCCACGGGAACGTCCTCGAGGTAAAGACGACCTAGCCACGGCTGGGTGCCACGGACTGACTGCCTTCGCCGCTGCAGCACTACAGTGCTTTCCAACAGAGCCCGTTGTTGGCACAAAGGTGACGGAAGTTAGCGATGGCCCGGATAAACCGCTCCGGGTTTTGTGACCAGATTGGTTACCACCTCAACTTTTCACCCTTTGCCGTTCGTCACACTCGTATCAGCTTGTTTTTTGTCACGCTCGTCCACTCCGGCTCACCGCCGGGGGCGTTTTGGGAATCGCGGCCGCTCATACCGCGGCAAAGGACCGTAGTCTTTGAGTTCTGCCTTTCTCAACGATGCATTTTCGTCCTCCTCCCCTTTGTTTGGGAGTATAGTGGTAGATATAGTGTTCATCGGTTATTCGAATTCATTTTCGCACCCCCCTCGCTCGGGGTAGGGCAATAGCTTGTGTTCTTTACTGATTTCAAGAACTTGTGTGTGCTCCGCCCGCGCCCCCTCGCTGAGGCTGTATCGGGACCTTCGGTTTCTGACGTTTTTGAGCCTCTCACGGGTAGACTTCATGTCATTCTAACCTTTTGGCGTTCCTTGATAGGGGTTCGTAGCCTCGCAAGTTATAGGCGTGGGGGTGTGGGTGTTGAGCCTCCTCTTCGAGGAATGTCTTACATCGTGGAACCGGTGTTCCGTGGAGTCGTCCATCCTTGTGTCAAACTTGCGAGTTCGTTTGTGGCTCGACGCGTGTTTTTTTTCATCGGTGAACATTAATTTAGTCAGTTGGCTTATGTCGCGACCCAACCAAGAACTAGCGGTGATGTCCAGCCAACGCAGAGCCCAACAGCACCACCAAAATGATCTCAAAAACATGTTAGGTTCGTTCAGAATAATGCCAGGTACATAAGGCTGTTGCTGTGTACGTATTATTGCCCTCGATGGAATGTGTTCGAGCACCGTTCTCAGTTTGGTTCTGTCATTTTTTGGTGAAGTCGCATTCGGAGTTGATAAGAGCGACGACACACAGGCTTCACCCCAGCAGTCGGGGTTTGACTCAGACCGGGCGTCTCGGCTACAGGTACTCGTGGCTGCACAGGGCGGAGATATGGGATATGCCTGTACACTCTCACAACTTATTTCAATATCGAAAGATCGGAGCGTTAGAATCGAGACACGGCCGGGTTCATACCAAGGCGCCCATGGGACGGTATGAGCACAAGGATTTGTCGATACTATGCAATGGTGCTTGACGGGACTGTCACAGCAACGCACATCCTTAAGCGGAAAATATACAAAGCCATCAGGGCTAACAACGGGAAAATACAAAATAATCGAGCCATCTTTACCCACACATGAAACTGTCAGCACCATTTTTATAACATGCATATTTTTCGTTTATTCTGCGGCATTTGTGCGATCAAAAGACGAAGAAAAAAATGAATCCGATTCATCTTGTTCAATCTGATTGAAGTAGATTTGGTCCTGATCGGTCAAGAAATGAATAGCCAAGAAGGCATTTTCATTCTGGGGCGAGGGAAGTACGATTCAATCAGATTCAGTAGGATTATTTTCGGATTGAAATCGAGTCGGAGGAGTTGCACAGGCACTATAATAGTACGGAGTAGTACGAACGAGTGGCAGCACAGCAGTGGTTCCCAAGTACATGCTGAAATGTAGAACTTTAGTACCGGCTGTAACTCGATTTGACATCTGAAAAAGAAGTTACTTCTATAATGGGTGGGGTGGGCGTGCGGGGGGGGGGGGATTCACCAGGTACCAGGTACCAAGGGTATCAGTGAATGTAATTGAATTTATGTGAAGAAGAACTTGTGCTGTCCGTCAGCGTCAAAACAGCAATGTAGTATGTTAAGTGCTGTCGTATCACACATATTTGATTTGTACGACAACATAACTGCACTGCTTGCTGTATAATCCAGCACCAGGTACAATACGTACGGCCTACCACACCACCACACGCACATCCCAAGAGCGTATGCTACAGATGAATCACATACTGGCATGATAGTATTATAGTACCTTACTATAGCAGGGCTAGTGTTGCCCTGCTCTTCCCTAGGTGAAACCATTTAGTATGTTCGTAGTTTTGTGTTGCATTGATAAAAACCTGGTACATGATACAGCAGCGCGGAAAATAGAATCGTCGAACAAGGACGCGACGGTCGTGAGCGAACTATCGACGGTCGCCGCTACGTCTGTATCAATATTCGAAATCTACTACATGAAGCAGCCTAACACAGGGAAAGAAACATGACGAGACGATCGAAAGATGCTGTGGCACGGTACAGGAAGAGTCAAAGCACATGACCACCGTCATAAGCGTAGCAAAGCACTGCATCTAATCTACGCGGGGTCGTTTACTCTTACCCCCCCGGGCACCAGGGCCCCGAACGCAACGCAACGCAACGCAACACAACCAAAGATGACATGGCACGTTTGCTACTTTGCTACACCAACGCCAATGCCGATGCCGAGATGCAGATAGGGCAAAACTATTCCGACTAGAAACGCGCTGCATCCACACTACGCGGGGCGTTTTCCCTTATCCCCCCGGACACAAGGGCCTCTACCGGTCGGAGTTGCGGCCGCGTTCATGGGAGAGCCTGCGCCCTGGATCGAACCACCGTCTTTCGTGCCAGCCGGTGAGGTCGTCGGCTTCGCGCTCGCGACCGAAACCGAAATCCCGCTCGCGGCCGAGACCGTGCTTGCGGCCGAAACCACTCTTGCGGATGAACCTGCGCTTGCGAGCAACCCCACCGTGCTGTTTACGCTGTTTGGCGAACCAACGAATTCGCTAGCGGGAGACCCCACCGTGATGTATGCCCTGTTTAGCGAACCAACGTTCACACTTGCGCCCTGGAACGCGGATGAAGTGCGCACCCTTTGATCTGTTCTGTTGTAAGAACAGAACAGCGGAGCGGACGAAGTCCGCCCTCTGCTAATAGAAGCAGTATTCGAAGGAACATAACTCTGCCTCACCCTGACCCCACAGGTCAAAGACAGCTGAGCGGTCGCAATTGTAGCGCTCGAACGGGATGGTTGTGTCCGTGATAGTGGAAGGTCGGCAAGCCTCCCCATCACAGTGAAAGTACTCCCGTCAACCACGCCCAAACATTGGTCACGCGCCAAGACAGGAGCTTCCTTGACGATTGAATTCCAGTCCTGGAAAACCCGCAATAGCAAAGATAAGAAGCCAGGAGACGGGTAATCAAGCGGAAACCATCATAATCGTACGAGGCCTTATAAATAGAAATTCATGCGAATACCATTAGTACAGCAGAAACTATCGGAACGTCGGTAGATTAGTGGGCGGATTAGTATGCTGTTCTTCTGCACTGCTGCACTGCTGGGGCGCACTGGTAGGTGGTTTGGGTGGGTACGTGGGTTGGTTTTCGCCACATAGCGTTGCAGCGTGGGCGGGTGGTCAGCAAACACAACCCAAAGCATGAACAAGCATCGGAACGCCGGTGGTGTGGATATAAACGTACGGCCCAGCTGGCGTGGCAGCTGTCGTACCACTAGTACAGCAAGCATCGAAACGTCGGTGAGTTCGTGGGCGATTAGTTCAAAACAAAATATGCAAACATAACGAAGCATGGGTAAGCATCGTAACGTCGGTGGTGTGGGTATATACGTTTACAGGCCGTGCTGTCGTGGCAGCGGTCGTACCACCAGTAGAGCAGTAAGGGTCGGAACGTCGGTGGGTTAGTGGACGGATTAGTTCAAAAGAATATGGCTGTTAGTTACCCCCTCGTCTACTTATCATGGCAATATAACCAAAATGCGACATTTAAGTAAAAAATACAAGGGGGGCTTCGGCGGGCTGATGCCCGCCTGCGGCTCCGCGCGTGCCCGCATTGGCTAAGGGTGTGCCGGTGTGCAACTCGAGGCTGATAGTGCGACAATACTGCCAAAGGGTGCACTAAAAAAACAATTTTAAGTGAAGAGAAAGAAAACGCTGCAAACACGAGAAAATCAAACATTGCCATCCGCCATCCGACCCAACAGCGCATTACTCGTTCGTATACAGCAGCAAGCAGCACCACAAAATACTATGTACGAGACGCTCGGCGTCCGCACTGTATACGTCCTGTACAGATAGATGCTACACCATTAGTTGAGCAGCAATCGATAGAGTTAATCGACAGTACGAAGCGCCGGCGATTACGTTGATGCAGGAAGTTCAGCAGCTGCAAGAAGAAGCATAACGTACAGGTACATATCATACGAATATTACGCTGGAACCAGACCTCTACCGAGACGCCATATAAATGTCAGTTGCGAGACGGCACTCGTTCAGCTTCCGAAGCAGATGGATCCATCTTTCAGCTTCAAAATGCGGAGATACATCACCGAGAGGAGTTGACATGCACAATAAACATGCTCACACGGGGGTCAGTAGCAAAAACCTATCGCAGACAAACCAGCAGCACTAGCAGCAGAACAGAACAGCAGCAGGACATTCACAGCAGTAGCACCAGGGCAGTGGATGAACAGCGGCAGCAGCAGCAGCAGTAGCACATCATGCACGCCCGAGGCTGCCCCTGGCGCAACAGTCGGGGCGGGGGAGCCCGGTGGCGATAACCATGCTCACACGGGAGTCAGCAGCAAAAGCATATCGCAGACAAAGCAGCAGCACTAGAGCTGCAGCAGAGTAGCAGTAATAGCAGCAGCAGTAGCACATCACGCACGCCCGAGGCCGCCTACCGCACAGCGGTCGAGGCAGGGGAGCACCGTGGGGCACGACGAGGAAGTTATAATGGCGTCCCCGATGGAGTTTCGTTGTAGTTGGCGAATCTCATCCCCACTATAGTCAAGTTGTGGGATCGAGTCCCACCGAGTGCGTGCTCGTGTGCGTAGGAACTTTTTCTTGGGTAGAAACGTTTCGAGCGGCAAGCGTCAGAGCGTGACGTGCCCTGTCTGCCAACTGACCGGGTGTGCTGTTGCTCGTGGTTTGTACAGAAACATTTCAAATAGGTCAGCTGTGCGTAAGCAAGACCAGTTAAATGGTCGATAATTGGTTTATCAAAGTCTCGTGGCCAAAGAGTTTGGTTGACGGCCTACCTTCGCCCCGTCAGGATTAACTTTTGGCCCGTCAAACCCTCTTCTGATATATATCTTAGGCCGACCTACTCCGCGAAGGGGACAGCGTGAGCAGCAACAGCAGAACAATAGAGCAGCTGCACGTAGCAGCAGCATCAGAGCAGCAGCAGAGCAGCGGCAGAGCAGCGGTAGTAGCAGCAGCATCAGCGGCAGCAGCAGCGCATCACGGACGCCCGAGGCCTGCTGCTGCTGCTGCTGCCGCTGGACGTTTTTCTTTTTTTTCTCTTGTACACGTTCGTGCAGTGCCCAGACGGGGCGCGAAAAGCATTTCAACGAGTCTGCACTGGACGGGGCACGGATTTCACGGGATTTGTCCAAATTTCACGGGACTAGTTTGCACGGGATCGGCATTTGAAAAAACAACACGGGACGGGACCGGGATCGCGAACGTTTCTACGGGATCAGTTTGTACAGGAACGGGATTTTAAAAAGTCCACGAGATCACGGGATTATCCCGTAGCCCGCGGAATCCCGCGATATGTTCACAACGGGAAAAATCCCGAGGAATCCCCGCAAATTTCAAGTCTTAATTCGCAGTGGTTCATGAGATACGACCTTCGGACGGTATATCCATTTTGCTGGCCCAGCTCGTACGTAAGAGACACTCGGCGCCCGTACTGTATATACTGCAGACAGATAGATACAAAACAATTAGTCGGGCAGTAGTCGATCGAGTTTAATGGACAGTACGAAACGCCGGCGACTACGTTGGTTCAGCACGCTCACAGCAGCAAGCACCAGCAGCATAGCGTACAGGTAGGTCTAATAAGAAAACTAAGCTGGCACGAGACCTCCGCCGAGACACCAAAAAAATGTCAAATGCGAGACGGTGCTCGTACAGCTTCTGAAGCAGATGCATCCGTATTTCAGCTTTATTGCGGAGACACATCATCAAGAGGGGCTGACTTGCTTATTTACCATGCTCACGGGGATTAGCAGCAAAAACATATTCTAGGCATGGCAGGAGAAGGAGCATCAGCAGCAGTAGGAGCAGCAGCAGCAACAGCGGCAGCAGCAGCAGCAGCTGCACATCATGCAGGCCGGAGGCTGCCCCTGGCACAACAACCATGGCAGGGGAACCCGGTCGCGCACGAGGAGGAAGAACCACGACGTCGTTGTCGTACCTCGTCGTAACCAGCACATGTTGATGACTTCGATTTTTGCTTGACCGTTACACGAGCAAAAGAAAAACGGCTTCACAATGCAACAGAAACTCCACGCCTCGTGTGACACTGGTGCCCAATGGCAATGATGAATACTCATCATTGCCATGCTGGTGCCAAATGGCAATGACTATATAGTGATTCCCATTGATGGTAATCATTGCCATTGCTGCTGTCTGCTGCTTGTAAACAAAGAACAAATCGTTGACACCGTTTGTATCTCCACCACTGTACCGCTCCTCCCGCGGCGTAAACTCATCCGATTCGGTCGAAACCAAAGACCCCGTCTTCTCTGCCTCACGGAGCCTGGTCGCCCGGCGTGCACAGCAGCCGAAGAGACTCGTGACGCTCGTTTCCCGGATATATGCTAGCCTACGAATCTCAACATTTTTGCGCAAAACTAGTGCTTTCACACGTAAAATAGCCCGAATCGGAATTTCGACCCTCGTTTCTGGAACGCCCAACCCTCAACGCAGAAGCAACGCCCGAGCATGAGGCCGGCCACCCCAGCCCATATTTCCCACACCCTTGCTTCCATGAGCTGTTGAAAGCCACTGGAGGATTCGGTATCTCCCGTTTCGGACAAAGGAGAAAAGGTCCAATCTGGGTGCTGGCATCAAAAACAGAATATTTTTACCGTCACGAGCGAGCATAGATGTCGGTTGAGGGCACATTTCTCCCTTGACAGGCAGCCGTCAAGGACATCCCAATGATCAAAACTATTACATTTCAGGAGAGGGTTGGACGGGTCAAAGGTAAGTCTGACGGGCCAAATGTAGGCCGTCAACCAAAATCTTTGGCCACGAGACTGTGATAAATCAAATTTCGACCACTTAACTCGTCCAACTCACAGCTGATGTTTTTATAAAAAGCTTCTGCAAGAAACGATCACAGCACACCCGGCCACAGCTGTCAAGGACATCCTAATGGTAAAACCTACAATATTTTGGAAGAGAGTTTGACGGGCCAAGAGTAGGCCTGACGGGGCAAAGGTAGGCCGACAAACAAATTATTTGGCCACGAGACTGTCATAAATCAAGTATCGACCACTCAACTGGTTCAACTCACAGCTGTCGTATTCTATGGCCTCTGCCAGATGATATCAGCAAGAGGGCTTCCAGCGAGGGACTCCACCAGTCTCGCTGGCCTCGCACTCAGTAAGTCTTGTTCTTAGAGCTTGTATTATCACGGAGTGATCCTCATCGGACCACGAGCCAGGTGGCTAGGGGACATCACACAGGATCCCCGGCCACTGCTCCACTCACACATGCGATTACACTGAAACCTCCACGGCTTGGTATCTTTTGGCTACAGCACCCCCAAAGCGAGTTCACTCGACACGAACGATTGATTGCCACCACGGCCACCGCGCCCGCGTCCATGGTTGAATCTGCCCCGGCCGCCATTGCGGCCCCCGCGATACCCTGACGACCCGCGCCCACCACTGCTGGGAGCTGTGCCGCCACCGCGAGCTTTTGGGCAATCAGAAACATAATGGTTGGGATCACCACACTCGAAACAGACGCGAACAAACGACTTTTTCGCGGACTGCTGCTGTTTCGGTTTCTGCTGCTGTTGGCGTCGCGGTTCAGCTGCCCCTGCAGCATCTTTCCGACCATACGCCTCGATGAATTTCCACTGTTCTGCAGCAGAAAAAAATTTGGTCCATGACCAATGCCGGGTCCTTCTTCCACCCTGCAGCGTACGTGAGCTGACCTTTTACGTACTTTTTGAACTCGGACGGCCATAAGCCATCCACCAACGCCATGCTCACAAATTCCGCCGGTCCGGGCAACCACGAACGGTCCTGCGCGCGGTACATGGCATGCACCGCGTGATTCTCCGCAAAATACTTTTCCATAGCGGAGTTTACCATCATCGCGCGGTCTTTGACGGATGTTTCACCGCCCTGCTTTTCATCGCGCCTCATTGAGAGAACGCGACGCAAGTCCGCTGCCGCCCGCGAGGTGTCAAATCTGTTGCTGGTGGTTGTGTAACCGGCGTGCTGCCTAACAGCGTCCAACAACTCCGAGGCGGTCATCGTAGTCTGATGCTTGTAAAATCCCTCAAAACACCGATGAATGTAATTGGGGATAAGCTGGCCCATGCTCACTTTGGAGTGCTGAACCACCCCCTGAGCGTTGGCGAGCTGCAGCCGTTCCTCATAATCGAGGTACGCTGCGTAAAAAACACGAGAGGCCTGCTCGGTCCACACCTCTCCGTATTTCGGTGGAGTCAGAGACTCCCCTACCACCAGCGGCGTGCTTGCCGTGTGCGCCATAATCCACAGCAGTCCACCTGGACTCTACTGTAATAACGGAGAAACTGCCGCCTGACCTGTGCGTCCTCCAGCTCCCGGAGCGTCCTCCCCTGCTGTGCGCTTCAAGCCGTTTCGATCCGTCCAACGGGCCAACTGCCTTCCCAGCTGTGACCCAATACTCCGCAGCCGAAAACTCCTCCAACAGAAGTTCCGCGAATATCTAGATATTATGGCCTCTGCCAGATGATATCAGCAAGAGGGCTTCCAGCGAGGGACTCCACCAGTCTCGCTGGCCTCGCACTCAGTAAGTCTTGTTCTTAGAGCTTGTATTATCACGGAGTGATCCTCATCGGACCACGAGCCAGGTGGCTAGGGGACATCACACAGGATCCCCGGCCACTGCTCCACTCACACATGCGATTACACTGAAACCTCCACGGCTTGGTATCTTTTGGCTACAATTCACACCCGACCATCCGGCAGCCAGGGCACGGCACAAGCACGCCCGAGGCCGCCCCGGACACAGTCGGGATCGGGGATCACGATGAGGCAGTTTCGTCCCGTGAGGTGGACCTTATCTCGCGCTAACACGAACAATGCAAAATAATACGCCTAAGAAACGCTGAGGAGCGTTGAGAGCACAGGGCCAACAATAATATCGTATATATATTTATGGGTGGTTTGGGTGGGGAGGTAGGTTGGTTTTTCGCCACATAGGGTTGCAGCATGGGAGGGTGGTCAGCAAACACGACCCAAATATGAACAAGCATCGGAAGGCCGGTGGTGTGGGTATAAACGTAAGCCGACCCCGCAGGCATGGCAGCTGTCGTATCACTACAGTAGTACGGCAGTATGCATCGGAACGTCGGTGGGTTCGTGAGCGGATTAGTTCAAAACCAAATGTGCCGGGGGCGTGGGTGGTTTGGGTGGATAAGTGGGTTGGATTTTCGCTACACAGCGTTGCAGCATTGGGCGGTGGTCAGCCAACATACCCCGAAGCATGAGGAAGAATCGGAACGTCGGTGGTGTGGGTATATATGTTTACAGGCCGCGCTGGCGTAGCATCGGTCGTACCACTAGTGCAGCAGTAGGCATCGAAACGTGTTGGGTTAGTGGGCGGGATAGTTCAAAAGAAAATGGTTATTACCCCCTTGTTGCGAGTCAGGAGATCCCCCTACTGTAGTGGGGGATCCCTTTGTTTTACGGGATCCCAACAGGCTTAGGGGATCCCCACCTGCCTTAGGGGATCTCCTTTTGTCTTACGGGATCCCCAACAGGCTTAGGGGATCCCCACTAACTTAGTGGGGATCTCCCAAGGCTGCTGGGGATCACGTAAGACAAACGAGATCCCCTAACTAGGGGGATCCCGTAGCTCGCAACACCCCCTCGTCTGCTCATCATGGCAAGATGCCCAAAATGTGACATTGAAGTAGATAATATGGGTGGTTTGGGTGGGGAAGTAGGTTGCCTTTTCGCCAAAAAGCGTTGCAGTATGGCCGGGTGATCAGCAAACACAACCCAAGGTATGGGCAACGGTTATACGGGGTCTTGACACGCCTTCTCGCAACAGCAGCCTCCTTCCAACCCGCGCGCACTACTACAGCAGTACTGCAGGTATTGAAGTTGCGCCTGATGACCACTAAATAGTAGTTCCACGCAAGCATAACGACACACAGTCTGGTTGCAGGGAATGTGGTCACAAGAGAGGGTGATCTACGGGGGCTCGATAACTATGGTTGACGGACGAGCGCAACAGCGCAACACAGCGGTTTACCCCTCGCAACAATTGTTGGGTACGATTACGGATATATGGGTGACGCTAGTACGGGGCGTTTGGCACACCTTCTCGCAACAGCAGCCTCCTTCCAACCCGCGCGCAGCAAAGGTCGAAACAGCCGAAAGAAAAGAGAGATAACACGAGAGCTCGTATTAGAGCACCATGACCGACTAGACTACTACAGCAGTACTGCAGGTATTGAGGTTGAGCCTCATAGTGAGGCACGCGAGCGCGAAGCCCGAGCCTTTTTTCGTTGGTTTTCCAAGGAAAAAAAGCCTCTTCATCTAATGAGTCGTACGAGAGTGAGTATGGTGCCACGTTCATAGTTTCTCTGCAGGTGTGTGTGTCACTGTGTCATCGTGTGTAGTTCACCAAGGCTTTCGACCACGTTTGTCCACAGCGCTCAACGCACACGGCAATAATGCCAGTCCTGGCGGACTCCGTGCACGCACACACAAATGAAACCTTCTTGTGCTGGTGTGACTGCAAGTCGTGCAGAGTTGGTCGAGCTAGGTGCGGCAACGTGTGTAGGCACATGGCTGGGCCATGGTTTATAAAAACCGAACCGTAAAATATCAAGCAGGGTTTTGTTTCTTTAGTTCTACCTAACGAACGCGAGTACTCGTAGGCAGACTGTGCTTGTCTACAGCAACGTTCGGGCCGTGTCCCTAAGACGTGCTGCAGGTGGTGCGTCAAGCCCACCCTCCTACTGCGGAGGAAGCGGAGAAGCTGGAGAAGATCTTCTGTACATGCCGTACAGCAGTAGTGGGGGTGCAGTGACACTTCTCATAACGGCTTTTGTTTTTTTAGTTCAACCTAACGAGACCCAACTCTACGAGTACTCGTAGGCAGAATGTGCCTGTCCACAGCAACATTCGGGCCGTATCCGTAAGACATGTCCCAGACGGTATTGTTAGGCCCACCCTCATACTGATGAGGGGGGGGGGGGGGGGTGTACTCGATAGGAGAGATGTACTCGATCTCATGCATGGCCGTAGTCGTATGACCATAGACCCTCGCATCCCTACAATGCCGGGACGGAGCATGTCGGGTTTTCACCAACCAGGCGGACATTGCTTGCACCAAGCGCGAAGCGCCGTGAGGTGTCCGGCGAGTCGCATGAAGGGTGAGCTGCATCCTACTAAGAACCGCTTGTGAGGCGGACTTGCATATGGATGACAGCTTCAATGAGTTAGTTTAATTTCCGGTGTGGCCACTTCCAGAGACAGCAATGGGAGTACTATGTAACTGCCTCTTGGGTGTCGTACCTCGAACACTACGTGATACGATCAATTCCCTTGTGCAGAGTAAAGGTTCTTTACTTCGCACAAATGATCTAACTAGACGACCAGCTGTGGGCGACCGCAAAAAAAAAATGAGGAGGGGGAGAACCAAGAGAAGATCTGCTGGAAACCCGGCACAGCAGTAGTAGTGGTGGCATCTGCTGCGGGAAACTCTGTTGGACACGTTGACGTATAGATTTTTTGTCTCCAAATTATTCCGCATTTCGAGTTGGGAAGCAGGAAACATGTTATGGATCGTGAGCGTGCAAGTCATGAGGTCTAGGGTCAGGATGAGGCCGGCAGCCCGGGCATGAGCCTATTCCTATTCGAAGGACCACCGTTGACAGTCCGCATCAGATAGAACAGGATTGCAACACATGCCTACAATATGCAAATAATCATTAATAACAAGACCAACTTCAAGTCTGGCCACGATCCAACCGAGTCGAGACGTGGCCTCGCACGTGTCCCAGAGGGGTAGAGCGTTTTTCTGACGCAAGGGAGAAGGTCTACCAAGTAAACGGATTGCTTTGAGCCTCAGGTCGAGAGCGATGACCGAGGCAACACGAAGGACCGCCGAAGAGGAGTGGCAATACACAAATTGGGGAGGGGCCGTAAATGACGCGGCCCCTGCTGATACTAAAACGCAAGTCGTCGTGACTCCTGAAACGGTCCAAAACCATAGCATCCACCCCAGAATAATGCGAATAACTGAGCAATAAGCTATAGCAATCTTTGACTGTAACCAAGGGTAAGGAACCGCAAGGCTCTATACAAAAATAATAATCTCGGGGATAGGCAAAAGCAAACCGACAACGCAGGGGGCATCGGCGGGAAATCCCCGTTAAAAACCCTCACCCCCGCCCTTTCACTGCGAGTTTGACTGCCTGACCAATAATCAATGGTTTATAGTCGTCCTACCACACTTTTTCAACAATGAATAAGCGCAGTACACCAACGCCTAGTCTTAAACCGCCATATCTGCGTTCTCCGAACGGGTCAAAAGTCAATACCCGTGGGATTTGAGTCCCCGAAATCGGATGAAAATATACGAGGAGGTCGAATCACCGAAACAACTTTGCCCACTACCAGGCACGGAAGAGTAAACCCCCATACAAAAATACCCAACTGATCCACGTCAGACCGACTGGCTGTAACAAGTAGGAACCTCTCAATCTCTCACAAAAACACGTAACCTCGAACAACAGAACCAGAGATATTCCCGCCCTCGGCGAACGCTCATTATCGCTTCCGGTCTGGAACTGCTCCTCACTTAACTACGAAATTGTCACCCCACCAGGCACGGAAGAGTACGCCTCCTCCCAACCCAAACACACAAACATTCACGAAGTCACAACGTACATCTAACACCCCACACGTCAATACCTAACAGTTCCACGATAAAACGACTAGCTGTTGTGGGCAGGACCCCCACCGTTTCGTACAAAAATACAAAACAACGAAGGGCAGGAGTAGAAGATCTTCGCCTCCTCGGCGAACGCACAGTATCGCTTTAGGTCTGCAACTGCCCCGTATAGCGGCTAATCAGCTCCTTCCAATTCTAGTCGTTAGGCAGTACCTGGTACGATCAAGGCATCGGGGCAAGAGAGAAGCGCACGGGCGCAAGCGAGCGATGGACGGACAAGACACCGGAGCAAGGGAACGCACGGCGCCGGAACGAGGGAGCGGTGCAGCGAGCGGCGGACGGGTAAGACACCGGATCGAGGGAACGCACATTGTCGGATCGAGGGAACGCACGTTGTCGGAGCGAGGGAGCGGCGCAGCGAGCGGCGGACGGGCAAAACACCGGAGCGAGACAACGCACGGGGTCGAAGCGAGGGCGTGGCGCACGGACAAGACATCGGTGCAAGGGAGCGGTACACGGGAAAGCGAGGGAATAGCGAAGCCAAGTAGAGAGGGAACGGCGTGCGGGAAAGCGAGGGAACGCCGTACCGGCAAGCGAGACAGAAAGGAAACGGCGCACGGGAAAGTGAAGAAGCGGTCCACTGGGCTTGATGCTCGAGAATCGCTTCAGCTCTTCAACTGCCCCATCTCGCGACGGGTCAGCTCCTCCCAGTTCTGGATGCTGTAGCGTACTCGCCAGTAACGGCACACGGACAAGACATCGGTGCAAGGGAGCGGTACACGGGAAAGCGAGGGAATAGCGAAGCCAAGTAGAGAGGGAACAGCGCGCGGGAAAGCGAGGGAACGCCGTACCGGTAAGCGAGACAGAAAGGAAACGGCGCGCGGGAAAGTGAGGAAGCGGTCCACTGGCTTGATGCTCGATAATCGCTTCAGCTCTTCAGCTGCCCCATCTCGCAGCGGCTCAGCTCCTCCCAGTTCTGGTTGCTGCAGCGTACTCGCCAGTAGCGGTCTCTGTAATCGTACCCCTGATTCTGCGGTCTGAGATTGCCACCAAAGTATTTTCATAGAGTGATACCTATCGGAAACAGGGGCAAAGCTGACCCAGATGGGAGTCGTTCCGGTGCCTTCGTGTGAGGGATACCGGGTTGGTTGTTCGTAGAGTCCAAGCCTGGATGCCCTGACCACCACGTGGTCTGATGAGTTTCTTTATAATCGTTGTATTAGAGGACAGAGGAGGGGAGAGAGAGCGGAGCCTAGCTCGTAGCTCGGAGCAGAGAACGGAGCAGAGAACGGAGTGCTCAAACTCTCCTCGTGAACACACGGCATAATTCATAATAACGCCTGCGAAGATATACGCAACCCTCTACAACTTGTAACCGTCGCTGCTGGAACGATCCAAACAAACACCCTCCCTGGCTCTTCACAGCAGTGACGAGACCGAAAAGACATTCAAGACTTGCTAGGACCTAAGAACAGCCAACGACAGTCCCGCAGGAGGAAACCCGGCCACCGGGTCAAAACCCCCTGTATAACACATATACTCCAAACCATTGCAATTGAAACAACGGCCGCATTCCAAACGATGACGATGGCCAGAAAATAAAATGCCAAGCGGTGCCCTACTCCCCCATGCCCTCAAAGTAGCGCAGGGTTGGCGACCTGACAAATTATTCCTCGCATCACTCAAACATGGTACTCATCGAATAATGCTCATACCCCTCACTCACCCTCCAAAGGCAGATTCAACAAGAACCTACGATGAGACTTAAAAGGGGTCGCAGCAAGGGATTTCGTCAAAATATCCGCGTGCTGCTCTTCCGAAGCTACGAACTGAATATCGATCTTCTTAGCACGAAGTAGCTCTCTGACAAAATGAAAACGCACGTCGATATGCGTACTCCGAGCAGAACTAAGAGGGTTTTCAGCCAACGCTATGGCCCCCTGGTTATCCTCGAAAACCCGGACACATGATCCGCTTAGCTCTGGACAGATAAACGACAACACCGCGCCCGTAAACAAAGCTTCCTTCACCCCTTCACCCAGGGCGACATACTCTGCTTCTGCTGTCGACAACGTAACACACCTCTGCGTACTACTTGCCCAACTGACGGCCGCACCCCCTAGGGTAATTACCGTCCCCGATACCGAGCGCCTATCGTTCGACTTATCCGCATAATCAGCATCACTATACGCAGTCAAATCCAAACCCGAGCCCCGTACGAAAGTCAATCCCATAAACCTGGTCCCGTGGAGGTAAGCCATAATCTTCAAAACTGCCTTCCAGTGCCTCTCCGTTGGGTTGTGGGAGTGGCGCGCCACAGCACGCACAGCGTTCGAGATGTCCGGTCTCGTCATGGTCGACAGCCACATCAAGCTGCCCACAGCCTCCCTGTACGGCCAGTCTCCTCCAAGTTCGCCCTCCTCTCTTGGACCTAGTTCCACACCGGGGGTCGCGGGGATATCAGAGGATGAGTTAACACCAAAACGATTCAGCATGCTCTCAATGAACGCCTTCTGCGTAATCTCCAATGTCCCCAGTTCCCAGTCGCGTTTGAAAGCACAACCAGTGTACCAAGTCAGTTCGCCAAGGTTATTCGTGGGGAATTTCATAGCTAGCGCGGCATGGAAATCTCTACAAGTCTCATCCGCTCCTGCGATCACGATGTCATCTACATGAACGGCCATGATCAGTTCTACCTTGCCGTCCACAACCATGCGAAACACATACGGGTCAGACCTACACTGCTCCATTCCGTACTCTACCACGGTCTCTACCAATAATCCGGCCCACTGCCGTCCGCTCTGCTTTAGACCATACAGTGATCTGTTTAGGCGGACGATCTTTCCTGACATATCACCACACCCACCGGGCAGTTTCATGTATATCTCGGCGTCGAGTTTCGCGCGAACAAAAGCTTGTGCGACGTCTAGATGAAAAATCTGTAAACCATGTTCATTTGCAACAGCCGCCAGAATTTTAACTGACGCTGACGAGGGAGTCGGTGCAAACGTTTGAAAATAATCTACATCCTGCACCTGGCTAAAACCCTTAGCCACAAGTCTGGCCTTTGTCTTTACTATCAAGCCATCCTTATCCGTCTTGTAGGTAAACACCCACTTCGTACCTACAGGTTTCCGCCCTTTTGGCGGTGTCGCGGCTTCGTACGTACCGGTCGTTTTGTGACCGTCCAACTCAATTTTCATGGCCTCGTGCCACGCCGCTTTGTATTGAGAACGCTCTACATCTGCTACGGACTGTGGGGGCGGTTCTACGTCTTCCGGAAAACCACTCGGCATGCACACGCTCAACTTCCCTTTGTTCTCCACAGCAGGTCCTCCGGCCATCAAAGCCACTGCGTCCTCCGTCGTCCAAGACGTACGATCCAGCATACTCCCAGGCATCGTCCACGACTCGTACGCTGCCGCAAGCAGCGCGTCTGCGGCTCCTTCATCCATCCTTACCTGGTGCACAGCAGGTTCACCCTCCAGGCGTTGGCTTTGACCCCGGGTCCGGCCCCGTACTGTCGGGGGGAGCCGGTCCCAGCTGCTGAGCTCGTGTGCGGTCCTCCCCGACAGGACCGCGGGGGGATCCTCACCGTTCCCTTGGACGGTGTCGGAGGCTGATGCTGCGCCCGGGTCGTTTCCGGCCCTCCCAGTTGGGACCGAGGAGGCGTCCACGGCGCCCCCTTGAGACGAACGCATCGTCTCGGGTGTTTCGGCCCTCCCTGCCGGGACCGAGGAGGCGTCCACGGTGCCCCCTTGAGACGAACGCATCGTCTCGGCTGTTTCGGCCCTCCCTGCCGGGACCGAGGAGGCGTCCACGGCGCCCCCTTGAGACGAACGCATCGTCTCGGCTGTTTCGGCCCTCCCTGCCGGGACCGAGGAGGCGTCCACGGCGCCCCCTTGAGACGAATCCATCGTCTCGGCTGTTTCGGCCCTCCCTGCCGGGACCGAGGAGGCGTCCACGGCGCCCCCTTGAGACGAAACCATCGTCTCGGGTGTTTCGGCCCTCCCTGCCGGGACCGAGGAGGCGTCCACGGCGCCCCCTTGAGACGAACGCATCGTCTCGGGTGTTTCGGCCCTCCCTGCCGGGACCGAGGAGGCGTCCACGGCGCCCCCTTGAGACGAACCCATCGTCTCGGGTGTTTCGGCCCTCCCTGCCGGGACCGAGGAGGCGTCCACGGCGCCCCCTTGAGACGAACGCATCGTCTCGGGTGTTTCGCCGCCGGCCTCGCCGGCGGCAGGTGCCTGCTGTGCGCGCTCCAGCATAAACGCGTCCAGGTCAAAACCCCACGTGCCGGGACCGAGAGGCGTCCACGGCGCCCCCTTGAGACGAACCCATCGTCTCAGTGTCTCATTCCCCTACGGGAATGTACTGTGGTGGATCCGACACGAAAGCAGACCAGAAACCAGCTCCTTTGGCGTAATACCGAGCATCTCTTGTCCAGGGGTTGAACGCAGATTTTAGCCCACTAAACGATGGCACAGGAGTGTGTTTGAAGGCCAAATGGCGCGATAGAGGCAGATCAAATCCACCACCCAACTCACCGCCAGGGTATGCACCCCATCCTCCTGTCCTCCCATGCTGGTCTGGATGACCCCTCGGTGGGCCAACCTCGACAGGCAATGCAGTTCTTTCGCGTCCAGTTGCTCCCAAATCTGGCGAGGCGCCCTCACGCAAATTTGTCTCTTGTTCTGCTGCAATCTCTCTTACAGCAGTGGGTACTGCCCCTTGTGGGCTCTCCCCTACAGCAGTGGTTCCTACCTCTGCTGGACTTTCTCCTACAGCAACGCTGCCTTCAGCGCTGCCTGGCTTCGATCGACAGTTGTTCCTCATGAACTCGGTCATCATTTCCCTCATGGCGTTCAGCATCGACGCCTCGCTGTTCTCCATCGCCAGTTCGATCTCGCGTCGCAGCGTTTCAGCGTCACTTGGAGAGTCGCGCTCTTCTTGAGCCGATCCCTTCGAGGGCATCGTGGGCTTCTGGTACTAGACCTCAAACGTTCAAGTACACTAGTGTGTTCGTAGAGTCCAAGCCTGGATGCCCTGACCACCACGTGGTCTGATGAGTTTCTTTATAATCGTTGTATTAGAGGACAGAGGAGGGGAGAGAGAGCGGAGCCTAGCTCGTAGCTCGGAGCAGAGAACGGAGCAGAGAACGGAGTGCTCAAACTCTCCTCGTGAACACACGGCATAATTCATAATAACGCCTGCGAAGATATACGCAACCCTCTACAACTTGTAACCGTCGCTGCTGGAACGATCCAAACGAACATGGTGATATCTGAGCCACTTGGTTGATCTCGGTGACTTCATGCCGTTGCAGGCTCCCGACGAATGCGTCGCCCTCCCCCCGTCAACGAGAGTGGAAACGAAAAAGGAAGCGAAGGGGAGGAACGAAGAGAACTGGAGAGCCTGATAGTCAGGTCCAGGCTACTGGCGAGCCTAACAGTCAGGGCCAGGCTATAAGACACATGTCAGGGCAATATTTTCCTTGATGTGTCCTTGAATAACAAGCCCAACCTCAAGTCTGGCCACGATCCAACCGAGTCGACACGTGGGCTCGCACGTGTTCCAGAGGGGTAGAGCGTGCTTCTGACGCTAGGGAGAAGGTCTCCCAGGTATGTAGATGGTAAATGGATTGCTTTGAGCCTCAGGTCGAGAGCGATGACCGAGGCAACACGAAGGACCGCCGAAGAGGAGTGGCAATCCGCAAATTGGGGAAGGGCCGGAAATGACGCGGCCCCTGCTGATACTAAAACGCAAGTCGTCGTAACTCCTGAAACGGTCCAAAACCATAACAAACACACAACAGAATCGAGTACATGTACGAAACGTTCAAGGGTCAGACAAGCCGGGCGTATAATGAATCTGTCCCTGGCCTCGTGTGCCCTACTGCTGCTGTTGCCGCTGCTGCTGCTGCTGCTGTTGCTGTTGTTGCTGTTGTTGCTGCCTCCGCCACGTCTGCTGCTGCTGCTGACGATTTCTTGTTTCTTAAAAAATGCACCCAAACGTCACGGATACATACGGCCGCGTACGTAGGTTTTCGTCCGTGTCGGTTCAGCGTAATCCGTGCTCGCCCAGCATGATGCATCACAGATATGACTGCTGCAGGTACTGAGGTCGCGCCTCATTACCACCAATTACTAGTCACCCCGAAATACTACGTAGTTCCACGCAAGCAGAATGGCACACGGTATGGTTTGCAGGGACAGTGGTATCAAGGAAATGAGCTTGACGGGGACTCGACAACTATGGTTGACGGACGAGAACAACAGCGCATCACTGCTGTATACCCCTCGCAACAATTATTGACTGGGATTACGGCTATACGGTTAATAACGGTTATACGGGGCGTTTGGCACACCTTCTCGCAGCAGCAGCCTCCTTCCGGCCCGCGCGCGGCAAGGGTCAAAACAAGGCGAAAAAGAAAGTTGAATCCGTATTAAGACTGCAGTCTCGTTTTGAAGACAAACTACTTTAGAGTTTGAATGGATTGTCCCCAAAACGGGACTGCAGTGCTAAAATAGTTAACGCAGCACGGCAGACTAGACTACTGCAGCAATACTGCAGGTGTTGAGGTTGCGCGTCATAACCACGAAATCCACGCGAGCATTATGACACACGGTCTGGCTGCAGACTGTGGTAATAAGGGAGGGAGATTTACGGGGGCTATGGTTGACGGATGAGAGCAACAGCGCAACACTGCCGTATTTCCTTCGCAACTGTTGACTACTACTGTAGGATCACGGCTATTCGGGGAATGGTTTTATACGGAGCGTTTGGCATACAGCAGCAACCTCCTTCCGACCCCTGCTGCGCGCGGCGTGCTTCCAAGAAGAACTTTGCGTCCGTGCGTCCTTAACTATTTGTACGCGGGCTTCCATTCTTGCGAGTACTTCCGATTGTGCAGCAATTGCTCCGGGACTTTGCACATTGTCAAGAACTTCCGAAGTGCTGCTGTAGTTGTCCGTTTGATAAATGCGATTCAATGTGGATCAGGAAGCGACCCTGCCATAAAACGTCACTGAATATATGGCAAAACCCATGAGGTCAAGACCTTGCAGCCAAAATCGACCTTGCACGGCCGTTTGCAAGCGGCAGGCAACGAGCTCATTAGCGCCGTTAGCCATTCCCGCTGAGCGAGCCATGCTTCTACAAGGTGGTCTCACGCTTGTTGCGATCGATGCGCTGTAACCAATTTGCGAAAGGTTTCGCTGCTCGTGCCGACTCTGGCACAAGCAATTCTCTACAAGCGATTGTCCCGCGGGTTGGACTGGGTCGCGTGTCGCGTACCGTAGCTCAAGGCGCAGGGCTCCAGTGAATCCGAAAGTTGGCCCAGACTGCTTGTATGTGTGTCCGCTATCGATTCGCGCAGTATACTCGTGAATGTCGGGGGCGGTTTGGGACCAGATTTTGGGAGGATTGGTGTTTCCTTTTGAGGGGGTGGCAAACAGACAAGTTTCGAAATCCCGACATATAACCCCTAGTTACACCAAGGGAACACGTCCCTTTGCTGGGGCATGCAGAACTGGAGTGAGACACTACTACTCTGTCCCAAAATAGAAGGGGCGCGGACAGGCAGACGCACAGACAGATTTGCATTTAACAAAACACACAGCTTTACAAACTGAGTTTTACAAACTGAGAATAGTAGCCAAAGAAATGAACGGGTTCATTCCCTAGCAAAAATGCCATGGGTGATCGAAAATATCTTGCTCAGCAGTCAGAGCATTGCCGCTCCTGCTGCTGTGACGCACAACATAAAACAACTGTGACGATGTCTGGGGCCTTCCATTGGGTTATTTCGCGGTCTTCACCGTTACACGTACGTTCAAAAAGTTGTCCATGTTACGCCTTTATAGGTACCTTTTACACGTTGTCTTTGTATCGCCAATTCATCGCTGTAGAAATGTTATCCATTTTACGCTTTTACAAGGATATTGTACACTTTGTCTTCGTATCGCTAATTCATTGTTTGATAAATACCCGCCACCCGCCAAGCCCTGGAGATAGGTATTTGTCACTGCCCCCCTCCCCCCCCCCCCCCCCCCCCCCCCCGGCTATTAAAAAAACACGCACACAGAGCGATTCTACAGTTCTGCCAACAGGGTAGAAAAACTAAGGCAGGCACCTGCGTTATCATATGGCCGTGCTTTTCCGAATAGATCAGGTCTCTCCTCTAATCAAAAGTTGATCAATAGAAAACAATAATAAAAAAGGACGGGCGTACGGGCAGCGTCCTTTTCCCTTTTCTCTTACCCATACGTGCTACCCGAATCAATCTTAGTCCCACCATTATTGCCACTATCGACGACAAAAAAATGTAGTCCTCCTGCACAACATGGGAGCATACGAACGAAAAGTAAAACAATTCGTCACAGAGAAAGATGAGGAGGAGCACATAAAGAACCAAGATCAACCGACAGAAAAGGTGACTCTAAGATTCTTCCAGTGCCACAATAGACCCTTCAAAACCACACCCGCGACTAGCAGGCTAACACCTTGGAAGCAACTAGAGTTGGACACATATTTTGGAGTGCGAGCTAAAAAACTGAACTGCACCCACAGCTACTTGGGATTTTGAGTCGGAAACAAATGCGAGCAGCAAAAAAGGGTTGGCGATGCTACGGCCTTTCAAAATAAGCCGGTAGAGGTACGCATGTACGACAACGATCACAATCACGACGACCATCACAATCATGGTCATTGACATGACGACCACGCTCACGATAGTGAGGACTAGGACGGTGACGACCACATGACCATGACCATGGCGACGACGACCACGATCATGGCCGTGAGCACGACAATGATCACGATCGTGACCATCACATTCACGGCCATCTACATGACGACTACGCCCACGATAGTGATGACTACGACGACGACGACTACCACTACCATGACCATCGCGACGACAACCATGATCATGGCCGTGAGCACAACATGTCCTCGACAACCATCACGATCGCGACTACGATCACGACTATAATAACGATCACCATTGCGCTCCCGATCACCACCACGACTAGATCACGACGACGATCACGATCACATCGGTGACGAGGACAATCACGGCGACGAACATGACGATGACCGTCACGTCACCATCACCGTAGTAATCACGACCGTCACGTCACGGTCACGACAATGATCACGATCATGATAACAGTCACGCAACGACGACAACGACGATGACAGTCACGATCACGACGGCGATCACGATCACGGCGACCATGACCATGACGAAGGTGCTGACGACGACCACGACGATAACCATGCCGACGGCGACAATGCCACGAAAACGATGACGATGGTGATGACGATGATCGCAATCACGATCAAAATGAACCATCACGAAGACGATTCCGGCGATGATCACGAGCGCGACAAAGATGACCATGACCATTACTATCACGACCACGATCACGATCACGATCACGACGACGATGATCATGACGATGACGACGAACATGGGGATCGCTATTGAACATGACGACGACGATGACGACATGACCGTCATGATCACGACGACGATCACGACCACACGGCGATCACGATTACATCAGGATCGCGATCACGACGACTGTCTCGACGACGAACGGGAAGACGGCGTTCTTGACGAGGGCGACGATGACAAAAAGGAGTATTTAGCCGGCGCCAACATCAGACAAGGAAGACGAAAAAGAAGAGCAGGAAGAGGAGCAAAATCCCCGACACCCTCAGCATGAGGATCCTATTACTGCTGAGCGATCGCATCGTGCTCAGAAGCGCCAGGTGGCCCTGGTTTACGCTTTCCCCCGCGTCTTCCACGTTGTCGTGAATGCTTCAGGGTTTCCAGTCCAAAAACGATGGCGATGGCGACGGACAAGGAGCGAAGGGGGAAGGCAGGGGAGGGGGCGGGGGTTTGGAGCAGAAAAATAGCATGATTCATGCTTTGAACGGGATTTCCAAACCTTACAGGCGAGGTACGACAGGCGAAGGTAAGGGAGGGAGCGGCTCACTGAAAATAAGAAGTTGGGTGGGCGGTTGGATCTACCTAAACCTTTGAAAAACGGCATGTGCCCTATGGAGTATAAACTGAACTGTGCCTGTAGGACAGTTCTTGTCAGCACGCAAGGGCGTGTTTCGGAAGGCAAGCAAAACGGGCGAGGATACACCTATTATCCCATCTGACTAGGAGGTAAATTAAATACCAAAGGTGATATCTCTTGCAGAGCTCGGTGGCATGTTCATGCACAAGGCCGGTACTGGGATGCCTAAAGCACCAAACTTGGTCACTATTCAGCAACAACAGCAACCACAAAAAAAAATGACGAAACACTGGCAACCGAAGGTGGTTCCAACCACCGAGTTGTTTCTGGGCAACGCATCCACTCCGACCAAGCAACCCCTCCCCTCCCTCCCCCACCCTCCCTCTTCTCCCCTCCGTCCCTCCCTCCCTTCATACGCTTCCCGATATACTGGGGTCCATCAAATTCACCATTAGTCAGAAAGCAGTATAACGTAGACGGGACAGGGGAAATACACCACAATAGTACCCATGTATCGGCAACCCAACCCACACTAACCTTACCGGTGAACCGACTCCTGTCGAGGTCACCTGGCGAGACACATCCACAATATACCCTTTTCTGTCGGAAGGATATCCGACTGCAATTTTTACGAGAACCGAATATTTCCCTCACCTTTCAACCATCTCTCTTTGGTCCTGTAGCATGGTCGCCAACTTGTTGAAGATCAACCCCAGCTCTGCGATGTGCCCCTCCACCTCCTGGACCGCGGACGATCGCGACTCGAGGTAACTCTTCGAGGTTGGAGAAGAGGCGGAGGAAGTTGTTCATGTGGCAAGAGGCACGTAAATCAGAGAAAGGTGGAAATGGAGAAAAGGGAGGGGGGGGGGCAGCAGAAATGAGTGGAAATTCACTAAACAACTCTGTGCGCGACACACACAACGCCTGCGAGTAAACGAATAAAACACTGGTGATTGTGGTGGTGGCGGTGCTGCTGCTGCTGCTGGTTGTATTGGTGGCAATGGTGATCGTCATGGTGTCGGTGGTGGTGTGGGTGTCTGTGTTGGTGCTGATGGTATTGGTATTGTTGTGATATTTTTGTTAGTGCCGGTGTCGGCGTCGGAGTCGGTCTCTCCATTCTTGGTCTTCAACGCAGGCACCCGGGGGCACAATACCGCCCCCCCCCCATCCCCCATATCCCAATAAACAAAATAATAGCAACAACGCTGGACAACTCCTACAGGTGTAGACAGGAAACGCTTCTGCCCCCGCCCCGCTCCCTCCATCCACCCCTTCCGCATCCCTGCCACCCCCCCCCTCCCCTTACCCCGCCCTGCTCCGTTTCGAAAGGGATGCGTGGTCAATGGTCAAAACGAGCAAGGCAAGCAACAAATGAATTCGCCGCCCCCCCCCCCTCCGCACATCCCACACCCACCTGATTCCCAGTGGCCAGTTGCATCTGTACAAACTGCTGCTGCTGCTGCTGTCGCCCCTGAGCCCCGTTTGGTGCTATCAAGGGGGTGTCCGCCGACGCCTCTTGCTCCGCGTCTGGGTAAGACGTTACCTGCGGACCACGTGAACACATATGGTATTTCTTGCACTTGTTACACATCATTGGACAGATCAGGTAGATCTCCGTTTCATGATCTTACCTGGTACTAAATAGGTGTTGTCGGGGCAGAGAGGTTCCTAGTCTACACGTACGATCTGCGCCTCCTGCTCCGCGCCCGGGTATGAACGACGTCACCTGCGGACCCTGTGTACACGTTTACACCAGGCATTCCTTACAGCAGTACGCACGCCAGATAGATCAGATAGATCATTCATTCCATGATCTATTCTTGCTGCAAGTAGACACTTCGAGGCAGATAGGTTCCTGTTTTACAATACATATAGAACTACTTATAGATATCTCGATCTCTGAGCGTGCTCGGTTGGTACATCCCTGGCCTCTCAGAGCTCCCACTTGGAAATCGCCTCCTCTTATTACTTGCCGGACCTTTCCGGCGGGCCTTTGTTTTCTCCATTTCTCTTCGTACTTTCAGTCCTTCTTCCCTTTTTTCTTCTTTCGTTTCGTGTGCGTGCGTGTACTCCGAGCACGGCGCCGCGGGCGAACTCGGCACCGTCGCGGGTGTCAGCGGGTGCTGGCGGGTAGAGGGGGAGTTGCAAGGAGCGCGGTCGCCGCTTTCGTGCCTAGGCGTCGCGTGTGCCTCGAGACACGAGGAATGCATCAATAGGCTCTGTCTGGCCTCCATTTGTGATTTTTTATAGAGTACGTACGAGTATTTAAGGGTCGTTCGGGATTATAAGATAATATTGAAGTGGTGCTTATTTTTGCGACCGGGTTGAAAATTAAACCCAGTCTGATGAGCACCAACATTGTCGAGCTGGAGAACGAGGTCCACGGTGAGCACCGGGCTTCACGCGAGGCGGGCGACGGGGCTCACTGTGGAAGAGAGGGAGGAAAACTTTACCCGGACCGAATCGGTGGCGAGATAGTCGCGAGAGGGGCGGGCGGCGTACGAGGCTGAGAGAGAAGCTCTGCCGTTTGATTTTTTATTTTTTTATTTTTTTATTTTTGGCCGGTGTAAGGTGTTCCAATCAGGTAGTAAATTATTACACGAAAGGGGACGGGGAATTTTTTTAATTTTTGGTTTCATTTTCATTACTTTTTCTGTGTTGCTGTGCCGTGCTGTGCTTTATCATTCGTACATACGAGTACAGACACAGAGCATATCGAAAGAAGAAAATAGGTACCCCCCTACCTGGGGTAAGTCCGTACGTACGACATGTGAGCGAGCGTAGCGGAAAACCGCCCGCGACGCGAAGCATAAGTGGCGTCCGAGCTGTTTTCTCCTAAAGCATGGCGGCGGGACTCTTGGCATTATCAAGTCGCCAGTTTGCAACCACACGTATTACGCAGCTTGCAAAGTTGAGTATCAACTACTTAATCAGTCGAACTCACAGCTGACGTATTCCATAAATATATAAAAAACTACAGTCATGAAAAAAACAATATTCAATCATGGACCTGTCCGCTTCGCATAATTTGATGTACTTTTCCTTCCTGAGCGAGCGTAGCGGGTGGCGTAGGCCGCCCGCGGAGCGAAGCGCCTTGTATATAGATACAACTATAATTACGATTTTTGAGGTCGTTGTCACTTGCTAGCTCTTCGCAAACAGCCCTTCTTCTTTGCAGCCGAACAGCCAAACAACCTTTCTTCCTTCTTTCAAACAGCCGAACAGCCAAACAACCTTCTTTCTTCTTTCTTCTTCGCCAAACAGCCAAACAACCTTTCTTCTTTCTTCTTCCGCAAACTGCCAACCAATAGACAGCTCTTCGCACGGCGCCTAAAAGAGGCGTCTGGCCTTCGACGAACGGCATAGATAGGTGCAGCTGTCGGCGGCCAAGCTGCTGCTGTCGGTGGCGAACCTGCTGGTGCTGCAACCCCCGCCTCTCCCTTCTCCACGCCCCCTAAGCTCACCTCCCCCTCGTCGAGAGGCGCGTGGTCCTCGCCCTCTGGCAAGAGAGCGGCAACGACAAAGACCGACCTGGTGCCGGCTGTTGTTTGCGACCAGTGCACGGACCAGCACTTGGTCAAGAACTCCGGCAAAAACGTGGCCTTCGCCACCTGCAGGATCTCACGTGCGTGGTGGCGGGATCATCCTGACAGGGCAACCGACTGCGAGTTCTGTGCTCGCCCGATCAAGGAAGGGACTGTCTCGTACTCCCTCGAGACTGCTGACAGTGGTGAGTGTCTATGTCTATTGTGATGCTGTATGTTGCCAGTACGTTTTTTTCGGGGTTTTCAATTGTCTTTTTGCATACAAACCTACGTCAAAGCGTTTATTTATTTTTTTACTCATCCATGCTCGTTCTTTCCCCTTCGTGCGTTGGGTCGGCTCCTTACACACAGTGCACGCGAACGCGCACATGCACAACTGTTTGCGGGACGTGAAGCACACGATTTCTGTGTGTACATGTTTTGGTGACCCCACGTACTCATTTTGCTCGTTTTCGGTTGCCGCTGCTGCTGCTGCTGCTGTCAGCGCCACGCCATGAGTGCTGCTGCTGCTGTGCACCTGCTTCTCCTGTGCACTCGCTGCTGCTGTAGTGCTGCTGCGTTGTTGCCGTGCTGTGCACCTGCTGCTCTTGTGCACTTGCTGCTGCTGTATGTAGTGCTGCTGCGTTGTTGCCGTGCATCATGCTGGAAGCGTACATATTTTCGGATCGTCAATTCCGTAGGTTTTGCGATGGCGGCATACCAGGGTACATGCTTTTTTTTCTTCCTTATTTTCATATCGTTGCTATGCTGCTGCTGCTGCTGCTGCTGCCAACGCTGCCAACGCTGCTGCCAACGCTGCGGCGATGCGTTGCAGCTTCTGCTGCTGCTAATGCTGTAGCTGCTTCTGCTGCTGCTAATGCTGTAGCTGCTTCTGCTGCTGCTGCTGCTAATGCTGCCGCAATATCCACTGAATGTTCGTATGTACTCGGATTACTGTTTTTCTTGGTCGTTTTTGTACCCAAGTGGTTCCTTATGATACGTGAAAAAATATTTTTGTCGTTTTGCTCCTGCATTTTGCGCACGTACTGCAATTTCTCGTTTTTGGCTTGGTTATTTTCATATATATCGTTGCTATGCTGCTGCTGTGGTGCTGCCGCATTGTTGCCGTACATCATGCTGCACTTGTGTTTGTACAGATTTCGGTATCGTCAATGAAATTCCGTAGGTTTTGCGGTTGCGGCATACCAGGGTACATACTTTTTTTCTTCCTTATTTTCATGTCGTTGCTATGCTGCTGCTGCCAACGCGGATTATTGTTTTATTGGCCATTTTTGTACCCAAATGTTTTTTTTGATACGTAAAAAAAATATTTTGGTCGTTTTGCTCCTGCATTTTGCGTACGTACTACTTTTTCTCGTATTTCGTATTATTGCTATGCTGCTGCTGCGTTGTTGCCGTACAGCATGCGGAGGTGGGTCTATAGTGAGGTACCAAAAATACTTTTCGGACGGCCTCGGGGTACATACTTTTTTTCTCCCTTCTTTTCATATCGTTGCTATGCTGCTGCTGCCAACGCTGTGGCGATCCGTTGCTGCTTCTGCTGCTGCTGCTGCTGCTGCTGCTGCTGCTTTTAGTGCTGCCGCAATATTCACTGAATATTTGTATGTACTCGGATAATTGTGTTTCCTGGTCGTTTTGTGGCGCTGCTGCGTTGTTGCCGTACATCATGCTGGACATGATTTGTGTGTCTATTACACTTAAACTTGTGCGTGTGTACATATTTCTGTATCGTCAATGATTTTTTTTGTGGTGCTGCTGCGTTGTTGCCGTACATCATGCTGCACGTGATTTGTGTGTGTACTGTACTACACTTGTGTGTGTACATATTGCTGTATCGTCAAGGAAATTACGTACTACTTGCTGCTTCTGCTGCTGCTGCTGCTGCCGTCGTATAGCAAGCGATTACGTACTGCTGTTGTGCCGCTGTAGAGTAGTACAAATAATGAACTCTGCCCCCCCCCCCCACCTTCCCCCTCCCCCGCCATTCTCTGCACGCCACTCCCGCCCCCCGCGCACCCCATATGTTTACTTCGACCAGGTCCGTGGCAAGTGCTACAACTGCCGCCTGACGGACTCCGCCATCAAAGACGGAGACATCATCATCAAGCGCAAAAATACTCCCTTCCATTTCGCCTGCTCCAGGGCTTCGCGGAATTCCGAAGCAGTACGCCAAGCAGATTGTCGCCATCCAGGACGAACGAAAGGAAACAATTTTTTTTCCCACATTTCCCAAATCACGATTATTTCTTCCTACACATATCCAACGGGTTCAACAGCGAACAGATCCCTCCCGCCTCGTTACTACAGCATCCTGGAAGACTATTTACATATCATGTCTCATCCAAACTCCTATGCTGGCTACATCGAAATCGCGGCCGCCCAGCAACTATACAACATTTCCATAACCGTTGTCGTTGCCGGCACTGCTGCTTTCTCTCCTGTCCCAGACCTTCCTTTAAACAACAGCCTGTATGTTGTATATCATCCACATGCCAAGCACTACTCCACTCTCTCCCCACACTGGTGAAAGATGTTATTCTTATTATTAGACGAATGTCATTCTTACTCTTGCGTCACCCGATCTTACGTTTCACATTACATTCATAAATAAACGCGATTATTACATCCTTCACCGTTTCTTACACAAATACATTTACTAATAGTTTGGTTGGCTTTGGGCTATGTCGCCAATTAATTGCAGTTATATGTACACGAAACGACGGAATACCCACTCCGAAGGAAAGCCTTGTATATATATATATATACTATGCGCGCCCCCCTTGGCCCCGCTTCTGGGTTAAGACGTCACCTGCGGACCCATGTGAACATGATGCTCATACTTTGAATATTTGTTACATTAGCCACGTACACACGCACCCATCCGATACATCAGATAACACTCAGTTCATGACACATATCATATACCTGGTAGGTGTTGTGGACATGTTCGGCCGGGTGGGATATGGATAACACGGCTCTCGCACGACATAACCGCACCGGAAAAATTATTTATGATCTGGATAGATCGTGCTCTGCTCGGTGATCTTCGGATAGTCGGCGGGCCTTTGCACCGACGGCTGAAAAGCACGGGCATCACAAATGCGGGCTCTTGTAGCATCCGCGAACAAGAAAAAACTAATCTCTACTATTCGTAAGGGCCGCAATACCACTTTCCGCAATCGTAGCGTCATACTGCTTGCAAAGCTGAGAATCAACTTTTTAGTCGAACTCACAGCTGACGTACGTATATCAAGTGAGTGCATTTTTAGATCAGCTATTAACATATCATGCACTTTGGCCTCGACGACTGATCTTATCAATCGCATACAATACCCGGTACCTACGTACAGGTATCTGGAACTTGTACCTGGTACAAAAATATGATGTAAGGCACCAAAACAATACAGGCTTCATTTTCAGTTGACATGATTGGTTGAAGTCGCTTTATCTGGACAGTTACTGCCTCCTACTGTACTTGTCCCGCCCGAGGCAGTGGCGCACCCCCTCCCTCCCCTCCCCCCCCCCCCCCCCCGCCCCTAAGGCCTCCCCGGAACCCCCCCCCGTTTAGTTCCCCTCGCAGAACAAACAACTACAAAACAACGGAACGCGATGTTACCTGTCCCAGTCTTGGCAGGGGCCCCTTCGTCCCCCCCCAGCTCCGTTTCGAAAGGGATGCGTGGTCAATGGTCACATGACTAAGGCAAGCAACAAACGAGTACCCCCCCCCCCCTCCCCTTAACGCCCCACCGGAACTCCCTGCCCCCCCTATTTCTCCCCTCCCGCGAACAAAACCCAGGAACATACTCTTGGATATCGATCTTACCTGTCCCGGTCTAGGCAGCGGCCCCTTCCCCCCCCCCCAGCCCCGCCCCTAATGCCCCCCCGGGACTCCCTCCCACCCCGCCAATCCCCCCGCCCCGCTGTGGCCCCGGAGACAATGAACCCCGCCCCGACGCGGTGCGCCCGTTTTCGTCGGCCTGCTTGATCGGCGAAATGCCTGCCACCGGTGGCACAGCAAAAACGCAGAAAAGGACAGCAAGAGTACACCGAAGTTCACCCAATATCAGCACAACCACAGCAAATTTCATTCAGCAAACGCACAGCAAACTTTCGCAAAACTTTGGCAACTATCATAGTGTATCAGCCGTTTGGGTGGGCCTGCCTGATCGACGAAATGCCTGCCATCGGTGACACAGCAAAGCAAAAACGCAGGATCGTTTACTACAGCAGAACTACATACACCCGGAGTTTAGCAGATATGACTGATTTCAGCAACAAGCAAAGGCGACTTTTGGCAACTTTGGCGAAAGCAAGCACACGTAGGCAAATTTGAGCATATTTAAGAAAACGTGAGCACATTTCAGCTTAAGCACAGCAAATACATACCAAATTCAAGCAACTTTGAGCAAACTTCCTACTTCAGCAAACGTTAGAGAAAAAGAAAGCAAAAGCACAGCGCGACGACAGCAAAGCACAGTGAACCTGCACAGCAAGACACAGCAAAGCTCAGCCAAGCAAATCACGCAAAATCGTCGGGAGATAAGGGGGGGGGAAGGGGGCGAATGGCGGACAAAGAGGAGGTGGCAAGAGACGTGCCAGGTATCATATGGTATTCACTAGGCCGTGGTCCTTTTGGCATACCTAAAAGCGCATTTCAACCCCTCCCCTACATCTCCGCTACGCACCAGAAAAAAACCCCTCCGCAAACGACAAGGCAGCAGCACCACCACCAGCAAAGACGCTTGCGCCGCACAGACCCTAATCAATCTCCCTGCCCCCTCTCGGTTGCCTCGCCCTGGACCCCTTCTCCCAACCAAGACCAACCCCAGCAGCCCACTACCGCTGCCGGTCAACCCGCTCGGGAACCCTCCAACCCCTCAAAAATACCAGCACACGACCCGCACCCCCACCTGTTCCCTTGCACAAAATATCACCCTCTGATACCACCCTCCCTCATCCTTATTCCCGCCCGTTGCCCAATACCCTAGAACCCCTCCCCCCCCCCCCCCCCCCCCCCCCCCCGCCACCGTACACGAGTACCCCCCCCCCCCCCCCCCCCCCCCCCCCCCCCCCCCCCGCCACCGACACCAACCTCCGACCTTTCCCCGCAGCTATTACGGGGGGGCACAGTAAACAGGACCAAATATTGTGAGTAAAACTAGGTAAATATATAGCTTTTTCTGTGTACCGTAGGTCCTATTTACTACGGTCCCCCGTAATAGCTTCAATATCTACCGCTCTTCTCCCCCCGCGCCCCCCGCGTACAATCGACTTCAAACCCTCTGCCCCCCACCTCCGAGTCCGCCCCCCCCCCCCCCCCCGTACCGAAATCACCCTCCCCCAGCCGCTCCACCCCCCTTGTCTACCCCCCTTCCCCGACCCCCCCCCCCCCCCCCCCCCCCCTGCCGCTCCACTCCCGCTCCACCCCCCCCCCCCACCGCGCCGCCAGCCACATCAATTTACAACTCTCATGTCTGCCTAGTTGGTGAAAACCCGACGTGCTCCGTCCGGGCATTGTAGGGATGCGAGCCTCTATGAACATACGACTACGGCCATGCATGACAGTGAGTACAATTCCCGTCCTCGAACTGCCTGGATGAACATCACACCCCTCCCCCAACCCCCGACCAAGAACAACTCCAGCCCCCTTGTCCCTCTTCTCTACACCCCCCCCCCACCCACCCCGCCCAACATATACCCCCAACCCCCAACCCCGACCCCCCCTCCCACACACCCCGAATAACATCAACCCCTACCCCCCCCCCCCCCCCCCCCCCCCCGAACATCACCTCCATGACTAACCGCCTACCCTCCGTCTCGAAAGGGATGCGTGGCCAATGGTCAAATCACTAGGGCAAGCAAAGAATGAGCAGCAGCCCCCCCCCCCCCCCCCCCCCGCCTCCCCTCGCCGTGTGATCCTCACCTAGCGGCCGATACGCGGGCTGCGGTGCGAGGGTAAGCGTGGAAGACTCTCTTCCGACGAACATCTCCCGATGGTCCTTCTGGGCCTTGAGGTTGTTCGATCGCTGCTGAAGCACATTTTTGAACGTCTGCTTTGGACAAAGACCAAGGCCAAGCGGGCGGGGCGGCGGGGGGCGGGGGGGGGCGGGCGGTGGAGTGAGAGGTGGGGGGGGGGTAAGGGGTTGAGGTGGGTGGGGGAAGGGGCGTACTCATTTCTCGCTTGCCTCAGTCGTTTGACCAGTCACCACGCATCCTTTCCGAGACGGGAGGGGGAGGTGGGGAGGTAGGGATAACGGTTGGGCTAGGGAGGGGCTTGGGGTGTGGATACGGGAGATTAGGGGTGGGGTGGGGGGTCGAGGGTAGGGGTAGGCGGATGTTGGGGTTGGGCTTCGGGGTATGGGGGTTTGGGGTTGGCGGTGACGGTTAGAGTACGGGTGGCGCGGGGGGAGGGGGGGGGGGGGGCGTACTCATTTGTTGCTTGCCTTAGTCATTTGACCATTGACCACGCATCCCTTTCGAGACGGAGCACCGTTCCTACTCCTAATAGAGACACCTCCAACAATTGGGCGCTCATTACGTTGTTTCCATATATTACATAAAAACGTTTTGCTAATCTTATCCCCTTCCTGTCTGGCCGCCTGTGGCCACCATCTATCTCGTAGGATAGCGATCGTTTTCTCGCTGCTATTCAGTATATCGAACCCCTCCATGTCACATTCGTCTATTCCCCTCATCTCTTCTAACACATCCCGTTCCCCCTTGTATATTTCACATTCTCCTACTATATGAGTTCTACCCTCCATTGCTTTGCCACACGGGCACATCTGTGCATCTACTTCTTCCTCCCGGCTATTGGTATACCTCTTTCTTCCTTCTGGCAGGTCCAGGTCACCTACACGAAAGCGCAGGGGGGGGTACTCATCATCATGCATGGTCGTAGTCGTATGACCATAGACCCTCGCATCCCTACAATGCCGGGACGGAGCACCTCGGGTTTTCAGCGACCAGGCAGACATTGCTTGCACCAAGCGCGAAGCGCCGAGGTGTTGGGCGAGTCGCATGAAGGGTAAGCTGCACCCTACTAGGAGCCGCTGTCGAGGCGGATTTTCTTGCATGTGCATGACAGCGTCAACGAATTGGTTTAATTCTGGTGTGGCCAGTTCCAGAGACAGCAATGGGTTTACTATGTAACTGTCTCGTGGGTGCCTTACCATATACATAAACACTACGTGATACGAGCATCCCCCGTGTGCGGAGGGAAGGTTCTCCCCGCATAAACATGGGGGGGGGTACATAAGCATAAGGGGTAGGGTAAGACTAGGGGGGGGGGGGTAGGAGTAGGTGGAGGGGTAGGGGTACGATGGGGCTGGAGATGGGCGTGGTGGAAGGGGGCGTAGGGGTAGAGAGGTAGGAAAGGAAGGGGGGCGTCTGATTTTCTGCTTGCCTGAGTCATTAGACCATTGAACACGCACCCCTTTCGAAATGGAGGGAGGGGGGGGGGGGGGGGCGTACTTGATATCATGTATGGCCGTAGTCGTATTACCGTAGACCCCCTATAATGCCGGAGGAAGGGGGGAATAGGGAGGGTGGGGTTGGGGGTGAGGGTGGTAGTTGGGGGAGGTTGGGGGTGGAATTGGGGTACTATTTACTGGGGCCAACTGGGATGGGATGCGGTGGGGTGGGGTGAGGCGGGGGGGGGGGGGGTTTTCTTAGGTGGGGTGGGGTGGGGTTTGATGGGACGGGGTGGAGTGGAGTGGGGTGCGGTGGGGGCGTGGGCGGGAGAGGTGTACTTAACCGCTGCCACGGCGCGAAGGAGACACAAAGCCCAAATCGCGTTCACCTTGGCGGTGTTGATCAGCTCGGTCTTCAGCTGCCCCACGACGTTGACGCTATGGCTAGCGGCCTGGTTGCGCTCCCCCATCTCCTTTTTCCGTCGGTTGACGTACACCTGCAAACAAAAACAAAACAAAAAAAAATGGAAAAAATGGAAAAAACGAAACCAAACAATAAAAAACAGAAAGAAGAAAAAAAAAAAAAACTCATACGGGTACATTCGAGGAACAAGGAACACGGAATCAGGTCTGTCTTTCGTACTGCAGCCTGCTGTTGCGATGAGCAGCACTGTCGTTTCGACGCACAACATCAGCCGCCGACGTAAATTGAACTGCAGGAGTTCAGTTCACACCGCCGACACAGATCATCGATTCCCACCCGATGACCTACAGTGGATATTTCAAAGCAGATAGAGATATTCCTGATATATTTTACGCTATACTGCTGTAGCACATGCAGGCGGGTGGGACCCCTCGACTGATTCCGCATGACCCATCACTAGAACATATTTCCTGGGTTGGGTCTGTACTTTTAATGTCTAAAACGGCAGGTGAGGGCCTCCAGGGGTTCAGCTATTACGGGGGACCATAGTAAATGTAGAGCAGGGCAAGGGTTGCCCTGCTGTTCCCTAGGTGTTACCATGTAATACAAGGTTGGACGGAGGTATGGAAATTCTCTCGAGACGTACATACTTGCCAAGAAGAATTTTACTCGTTTGAAGATAGATGCTACTATTGCTGTTGTTGACGCTATTTATTGTCCATTGCGTGGCTTTTCAGGAGAAAGAAGTGATGACAGCAGGAGATACCAGGCATGCTAATACAGTGGACGCTGATCACCCGACCCGAACTCTAATCCCACCCCGAACGCTACGGGGTGACCTATGTGTTTGGATGCTAAAAAGGTACCGCGGGTAGTGGGTATGTATGGAGACTGAGCTATTACGGGGGACCATAGTAAACAGGACCGAATACTGTTAGTAAAAATAGAGAAATATATAGTGTTTCGTGCGTACCGTAGGTCCTATTAACTATGGCCCCCCGTAACATTTATATCTCTAACAGTTTTTTCAGCCGATCGTCAGCAGTGACAACGCCAGCAGTCCTTCGGTTGGGATCAATTAAAACATTTGACTTATTGGTGATTCCATCGGTGACTGTCGACACGAGAGCATAGGCTTCATGTTGTACCTGGGAAGCGTCCAGCTCGACGTTGAGGGCCTGCATCTCCCCCTTGATGGCGTGGACGAGGGAGTTGATTTCCGTAGCCGGGTCGTTGAAGAGCCCGCGCTGCTGTACAACTAGGGGACGAAAAAAAAAAAAAACGCGGGAACGAACGACGAAAAAAAAAAAGCAAAAAGCAAAAAGCAAAAAGCAAAAAGCAACAAGCAACAAGCAAAATCAACACCAAAATAAAAGAACGAGAAAAGAAAAACGACAAGGTACAGAAAAAAGAAAAGGGGAAAAAAAAACACCAAAACGAACGAGCAAACGAGCTAACAAGCAGGCGCGCATTAAAACATACACTAAAACACGCATTGAAACACACGAACAAGCAAACAAACAAACAACGAACAAACTGCGGAACGACCGAAAATAAACGAACGAAAAACAAAACAAAAAACAAGAAGCAAAAGAAAAAGCGAAACCTAACTCAAAACCAACAAACGAACAAGCGAACGAACCAACAGGGAAGGGAACGGACATTGAAACAAACGTTGAAACACGCAAAGAAACAAGAACACAAACACACAGTCAAGCAACGTAATGAAACAAAACCGAACCAACCGTGAAGAAAAAGCAGACAAACAAAACAAGCAAACACGAAAACACAGAAACAAGCATGCAGACAAACATGAACAAAACGCACACAAAACAAATGAACACACACGAAGAGACACCTAATTCTTCCACATGTTTCGTCAAACTACGTTTCAGCTGCTTGCGGCCAAAAAAATCAACCACAAACAACCCGTTTACACACACACGTTTTTCTTAAGCAAGCGTCCCTACAAAACGACAAAAAAAAAAAAAAAAAAAGCCCAAGCCTTGCCAGCAGCACTACTGCCGTGGGTACCAGCAAGCATTAGTCTACCAGGTATACCAGGTACGTACAGCAACAATGCCAGTAGCGTAGCAATAATGTTAGGGGACCGGTATTTTTCCCTCAACCCTTTTAGGACTGCAGTCCCGTTCTGGGAACAAAACACTCAAATTCTAAGTAGTTTGTACCCAAAACGGGACTGCAGTCCTCAGAGGGTTAACATATACACGATTGCGGGGTGGGCATATGTAATAAGAATCGGAGCCCACGATGGACCCAAAATCCATGTCTCCCTCTATGTACACGCGCCAGACTTAGTTGTGAACGCCATGTCCCCCCGTAAACTATCAAAATAGAGTCTGTACCACACCCTGGACTCGTGGCGCCGGCCCTGCCCCGCTCCTCGCTACGCTCTCTCACAGGTCAGCTAGTGCGAACTGACTCAAGGCGCCCAAGGCTATGCCGGTACAACCATCCCCTCCTGCGTTGCTCTGATCGGCCTACTCATTTTTCCAGGTCAGCTACTGCGAACTGACCCAAGGCGCCCAATGCTACGCCGGTACAATTGTCCCCTCCTGCGTTTATCTGATCGGCCTACTCATTTTTCCATACCTACAAAACGCATACCTGGTACATCCTATTGTCTCGAGCGTCGATAATACTCCGACTAACATACACCACTCTGGACGTGATTTTAAGGACCTTTTGATAGTTTTATCAATGTCTGAAGGACCGTTATATTCCCGCCCATAGTAACGCCTGGTACAGTAGGGGGCGGCCAGTCAAGCAGCCCAACCGCGGTTTTATTACGTAGCATGTTTTAGCGCCAGCAGCGGCAGCAACAAAAGAAGCAGTACCGGCGGCGGCGCTCACGTTTAGTCAAGTGCTGCAGCTTTTGAGAAACCCTGTGGATGCTCTTCGCGATAGAAGACGCCGCGGAGTGGAACTCCCCCAGCGTCGACACATGTTGAGCCGCACCGCCCGATGCCACCGCTGGGGGTTTCGGCTGGGAAGGAAGAACGGGGCCAAGAAAACAGAGACATATTTCGAAATAGAAAAATAAATGTTTTAAACGGCGCGAAGAGCGGCGGAGGACGACGGGAGCGCGGGGGGGGGGGGGGGGGGGGGGGGGGGGGGGCGACGTCAGGCTCGACGTTTCACTAGTATACTGCAAATAGGATCCCAAAATAATTCCAAGTAATTTGTCCCGAATGACGTGCATAAAGCTACTGTAGTCCTAAACGGGTTGTAAGTATCTGAATACTCTACAGGTACCGAAGTGCAGGGTCATACTGCTGCAACCTCCGCAGAGCTCCAAAAGAATATACAGCAGCAGAGGTCACTCCATAGTGCCGGTTATCCGTTATAATGCCGGTGAAATCGCTCGGCACAGATGGGATTGACCACTGTGGGAGTGTGCGGAGTAATTAGTGCCGTTTGGTTGCCGTTATATATAGTGCCGGTACTGTCGGCTGGCGCACACTGGCACTACTGTAGAGGGAACCACTACCGTGTCGTGGGGTGTACTTGTGAGCAGGGGACTTGCTTCCAGAACCCCCTACCACCAACATCGGTCATGTCGTGCACTTGATTGGACGACCACGGGAGCCAGGCCGGCAGCATCAACGGACGCGACAACTGACGCGGCCGCCCGGCTCGTGTACGAGTAGCGTTGGCAACAATGGAGGCGCAACTTGCTGCTAACAATGCGGCAGGCGAGGTTGGCCGGAAGAGGAGACTCGCCGCAGCAACAGAAAGTGCTGGGTGCGAGTCTTGAAACGCAAAAACGCTTTCGAAATGCATCCGCATTGTGGGGATAGAGCCCATGGGAGCAGCATGGGATACGTTCTGCCGTTGTACAAAAAAGGGGGGTTTCCCCGCGATACAGAGGCCCGCACCACACGCGCGGTAAACTTCAACCAACCGAAGAGATAACTCGTACTCGTAGAGACCAACCACTCTTACGAGCAGCGCGGTTAGGCCCCTGCCGGTGCGCTCGGTGGGACTGGCGATCCGGCGATAGTACCCACGTTACGAATCAGCATCAACCAAAGCGCACAAAAGATACCTGCTACACCAATTTTGGCCCGGAATATAATCCCTGTTAAGACTCTGATGTTCATATCAAAAGGTTATTATATTTGCGGCCACTGATACAGGACACCCGACAGCAGTAGGAAACAGGAACCAGGCTGGATGTCTTATTTTGGAACAGGTGCGATTTGCTCTAAATTCGGTACACCGACTCCCGAATTAATGAGTCTCCAGTAAAAAATCGTAGGCCGGTTTTCTTAGGGTTCATTTTCTTGCTGATGTGGTCTATCAATAGACTACCCTAATAATGTTAGAAAGCGCCTCTCTCACGGTAAACGCCCCAGGGCGCAATTTTTAGAAAAACCGGCAGAATCCGAGGAAAAAAATTTCTCTGTCAAAACAAAAACACGAAAAGCACTCTGGCCTCACAGCAAACGCCCCCCTTATCACTTTTTGGGGTAAACGCCCCGGGATCGAGCTGGAAAATCATTCGAGTGTGGGAGATGGAACAATTTAGGAGACGTAACGCCTGGGATACGCGTAGGTACCTGTTTTGCGCGACAACAAGAAAATAGACAAAACGTCAGACGCGGACAGAGAACCAAACATGTTTTAGACGTCCTGGCTTCGAAACATAACTTCGCCCAGCCACTCGAACATGTACCGTGCTACAGCAGCACTTAGTGGGGTGTGCCGTTTGTAACAGCTCGTGTTGGTGTGTACCCGATGACGATGGGCTCGCTTCTTGATGATCAGGTCAGACACAGCCCAGAATACCGGCGTACCGATGAGGCGACCGTTCAGTCAGTACTAAACCATACCTGGTATTATAGTAGCTCCAATATAATATAATGTCCAATCTCCCGGTACCGCTGCTCCGGGATCAAACGCCCGCATCATTTTTCGCGCGCGAGCCATCCGCAATCCCACCCCTCGCCAGTACGATATCTCCTGCTCCAAATCTAAAATTCAGCGCCGCGAACACACATCGCTACAGCTCGAGGATTTCATCGCCGGCACCGGCACCAGCCCCGACGCCTCCCTCCTCCTCGGCGGGGTTCTCCTTTCGTTGCTGGGTACCTTGTCGGTGCTGCTGGGTTACGACATGATCAACACCTGCTGCTGCCTTGCTGTTGCTGAGTGCGTGTGAGAGGTGTGGACTTTTTTTTTCTTGCTTTTTCGATTGCCCCGCGTGTGAGAGGTGTGTGCTTTTTTTTACCAGGTAATATATCTTCGTATCGCCCCGGGGGGCCAAGAGGCCCAGAATGCTTTTCAGAAAACGCCTCGGTATCAGAGTAACCGCCCCGGGGTCTTTTTACACGTGCAAAATCACAGCACCCCTGGGGGGCGTTTACGCGCACTACTGCAGTATTAGTGTACTGGTATTACACCAGGTATACATTACAGGTGTCCTTTGCTGTATACACCGGCGGTGCCGTTCCTTCGGTTTTTCAACCGTGCACAATAGCAACCACAACAAATGACAGCCAAAAACAACGAGAGCGAATATATGACAACAATACTTGGACGCCATGAACTGCTGTCGACATACGTGCTGATGACCCCTTTCGCAAGGCCAAAAACAAAACAAAACAAAGGCTCGTACTGCAGTTGTAGCGCACTCCAAGCAGGGGGCAGGTAGGTCGAAGCGAGACAAATATACATCAACACTCGTAGAACCCTTTAGACTCCGACCCAGATCTGAGTCGCGACTCGCAACGTAACGCAGCCCAAGAAATGGAGCTACGGAAGGCCACAAGCTTTGTGGGGTGGCCTCCTCGACAATACTAGACCTGTTCAGTGGATGACCAAACGTCGCCAGCCAGGCGTTAGGTACGAAACGTCGCCAGCAGTCGTAGAGTTGCAGCAGTGCCACCTCTCCGATTATTTGGGTTTCTTTGTGTATGGAAGGCTTATTTGCTACGGGGTGCGTATTCCCACATAAGAACCACTCGATCAGTTAGGGAGAGAAAGCTGAGAGAAGGCTGCTGCAAGTCATGGCGCGTCAAAAAAACACATCGCCGTCGACGGTGCCGGTGCCGATGGTAGTCGCCGAAGGTCGTTGGCGTTTGTTTTATCGTATAACTCGTACCTGGTACGAAGTTTGTATGTACAACGAAGCAAAATAGCGCCAGCCGACTAACCAACTAAAGTCAGATAGTTGGCTGGCTTTTCGCCAGCCACCTAATAACTAGCCGGGGGGTCCAGTCAGCTCACAGCTCTACCTGGTACTGGTACAAGACATGCTATTACCTAGTACTGGTATACAATATCGTACCTGGTGTATATATATATATTTTTTTTTTTATTTTTTCATCATCACTTTTACTTTCCAGCCCACTCGTAGGAGGTTTTACCCTCGACGATCTTCTGGACAAGCCGTGGTCACAGGTGTCGTCCCTTCTCCCCCCCGGTACGTGCCTTTATTTTTTATCGCGCATAGGGTTCAGCATTCCCACTGCTCGTCGATTTTCATCGAATGTACAGCTAATTCACGCTCTCGCGCTTTCCGCTAATCAATTTTATGCAAGAAAAAGTCCCTATGAGCATGCACTCGGTGAGACTCGAACTCACGAAATTGATCTTGATAGGCTCGCGGACCACCTACCAAGCCACCGGGGACGCCGGCTTACGTATACGTAGCGGTATATACGTAGAAGTTATAGGGTTTTAGAGCGGTTTCAGGGGATGTTCATCGGTTCCCTCGCGCGATTGGTTCCGGTAATACCGGTGTGAGCAGGGATGTACCCGACGCATGTTTCAATGCCTCAACCCGTTTGGGACTGCAGTCATGCTCTAGGGACAAATTACCCATAATTTGACTACTGTACTGCTGTATATACTGCTGTAGTTGGTCCCCAAAACATACCTCGGGTGTGAGGCCTGCCAATACGAAAGAACCTGGTTGTAATGAAAAGATGAGGCTCACTTTGTGGGGGGGGGGCTAAGGAAATTGGATTAAGAAATCGTGCTCAGCGGGGTTCGCTACTCTAAATCCTACTGGAATATATACCATATACAATAGCCTGCTCTCACGGTTGCCGAAGGGTAGTATCAGACAGTATGTAGGTTCGCAGGCTTGCTCAGATTACGAGTACGAAGGTGTTTCCTGTTGGCATGCCCACACTGCTGTACGAGTATACGTGGGGGCGGTCGAAGCGGGGTGCCTCAGGAGGGCCTCTGCAATCACTCACCTTTGGGGGAGGGGGCGATGCTCGCGGTGGTGGCGGCAGCGCCGCTGCGATCAATCGGAAGTCGTCCGTCCGATCAGTCATCCTCACCTCGGGCTCTCCCAAGCCCGCTCGCTGAGGCTGCTATGTACTCGTATACGTACTCGTACAGAGTGGAATTCTTGCTCCCTTCTACCTCCGGAGGGAACAAAACAAAGCGCCCTGCTGCTTGCTGGCTTTGCGTCGCAAAAGGTCGATCGCTGTGTGCCGTCTTCCCCTCGATATACAGTCAGCCGTCCACTCTCTTCCTTCCCGAAAGTGGGATGACAAGGGCTCGCCGTGTATGGACGCGACCTCCCCTGCTGCTATTGCTGCTGCTGCTGCTGAGCTGCTGCTAGCTGCTGCTGCTACTACTCGGTTGTTTCGCTGTTTGTGCTGCTCAGGTGCTGATACCCCTCAGAAAAGAATGTCTGGGTTCGCCTTGTTACAGCTCGCAAGGGAGCCCCGAGACCCCTCCGCCGGCAATTTATTATCCTTGCTACGATTATTCTTACGGGCGCTTCGGACGAGCTAGGGATTTTGGACGCAGCACGAGCAGTCAACAGGCCCTAACCTAGTCTGTAGAGGCAACAGCCTTGGGACTGGAGAAGGTTGAAAGGGCAGTTTTCATTAAAGTTTCGGAGGCTTACATAGTAGGGATCATAGTTCAAAGCGTGAAAGGAGGAGTTCAGCCAATCAAACGTAATCTCCGGATAAATATCACCAACCACTGAGGAGCCAGTGTTCGTGGCAAACCCAGGTGTGTCTGATTGGTCAACACACTTACGGCGTTCCGCCGCTGCGCCAAAGATATCCATCGTGTCTCTCGCGAACGGTAAAAGTGTTGCAAGAGTTTTTTACATAGCTTGCCGTCTGTCGTGTACACCAACGGCGCCCGCGCTTGCCGGCACCCAGCACTGGCAGTGTCGACCCCGTTCACTACAGACAACGCTGAAGACCACAGCAACATGGGTCACAGCGAGAGGCGGGAACCCCGTTTAGGCGTCCCAAAGCACAAGGAGACCTGCCAGGTATGATATTTACGACATCAAGCTTGCATGGCTGTCTCTCGCCCCCTTCTTCCTCGCCCCACCCCACCCCACCCCACCCTATCATTTCCCCTTCTGGGAACACGTGTGGTTTATAGACTGCGTCGCCTGCATCGCATGCGTTTTTTTGTGTTGCCCAGACGGGAGCGGAAAAGTATGGAGATTTAGCAGCAGCAACAGCAGCAGCAAGCCGTCTCGCTCGCAGTAGAGAAGGTTTTCGAGGGAGGCAATGTTCCTCCATCTCATGCTCCACCCCACTCAACGCTGGATACCAGAGGTATGGAGCAAGCGACACAGAGCAGTGAGCAGAGACGGCCGCAAGAATAGTGACTGTAGCATCACACATACAAAAAATAGTAGTGATATTGGTATAATAATACCGGTGTGTAGGTAGGCGGAAGCGACACAGCAGTTAGTTATTGTACGTATCAAAATCTAGGGTCGGAAACCAAACAGAAGAGTTACCGATCTCTAATAATATTTTCCTTTTATCTTCATGAGAATGCGACGTTGAGGTTACTCGTACTCGTACAAGTTGTTGATGCTGGTGTTCAGGTGTTGCTACGTAGTGTGACTTTCGTGTTGGTGCTGTTTGACCAGGTTTTTAGTGGTACATGCCACCGCGAAATCCTAATCTTCCGCCGTTGGCACAAAAATTATGGTCGCGGTATATCGTGTGTGTGTCGCCAGCCCGGCGAGAAAATGGATTGGATGCAGCCGAGATCTCAAGAAGAATGTGTCCGTTATACATATCGTATCCCTGGGATAGTAACTGTGCCTGGCATACATGCTCGTAGAAGGAATAAGCAGTCGTACCAGGTATAACGGTTTTTATCTGTGTCGTCGTGTTTTTACTACTAACTGTAGCCAGTGCTGTCTGACTAAGTGACTCGACCGGTACTACAGCAGTAACTATTATAACTGTTAGTTCTAGCAAAAGACACCCCAGAGGTTACCGACCAGATTATTATTGTTGTACTGCTGGCACCAAACGCCCCATCGTGTAGATTACCAGGTATATATTAGGTATGGCGATTGACGTGTGTACCAACTCGTAGCGATGTGGACGTCGAGACTCGATCGCTGATGGCCGGTCAATACACAGTCGATGTTTGAGGCAAACGCGTACCTGGTAGGTGACAATGTATAAACAAGAAGCTTCAATTAATAGAAAGAAGAAGAAGAAGAAGAGATGGTGGCGGCCCCAGGCCGACGTATTGATTGATTTACTCAGCTCGAAGCTGATGGTGAGCAAAAGTAGAGTGAACTCAAAGGGAAGCGGAGCGCGTGTGCGCTCACGACTCGAAACAAAGGACGGCCCTTAGAATTCGTTCTAAAAAACACAACAGGGAGACCCCCAGTTTTCTTCAACAACACTTATACATCTTGGGATACATACTCATGGCCCCGTGTAGCCTATCTTGTTACTTCAACCAGTACTAAAACTGTGCTACTTGTCCCCGAGGGATACTGAAGATATATTCTCCATAATTCACAAATTCGCACGTACTACATGTGCTGCTGTAGATTCGGTAGATACTAAACAAGATATATTCTCCATACCAGAGTACATACGTAATACATACAAGGCGCTTCGCTCCGCGGGCGGCCTGCGCCGCCCGCTACGCTCGCTCAGGAAGGAAAAGTACACCAAGTTATGCGAAGCGGACGGAGGTCCAAAATTGAATATTGTTTTTTTCATGACTGTAGTTGCAAACTGGCGACTTGATAATGCCAAGAGTCCCGCCGCCATGCTTCAGGAGAAAACAGCTCGGACGCCACATACGCGTCGCGTCGCGGGCGGTTTTCCGCTACGCTCGCTCACATGTCGTACGTACGTACATACCCCTGTTCGTAGAGTCCAAGCCTGGATGCCTTGACCACCACGTGGTCTGATGAGTTTCTTTATAATCGTTGTATTAGAGGACAGAGGAGGGGAGAGAGAGCGGAGCCTAGCTCGTAGCTCGGAGCAGAGAACGGAGCAGAGAACGGAGTGCTCAAACTCTCCTCGTGAACACACGGCATAATTCATAATAACGCCTGCGAAGATATACGCAACCCTCTACAACTTGTAACCGTCGCTGCTGGAACGATCCAAACGAACACCCTCCCTGGCTCTTCACAGCAGTGACGAGACCGAAAAGACATTCAAGACTTACTAGGACCTAAGAACAGCCAACGACAGTCCCGCAGGAGGAAACCCGGCCACCGGGTCAAAACCCCCTGTATAACACGTATACTCCAAACCATTGCAATTGAAACAACGGCCGCATTCCAAACGATGACGATGGCCAGAAAATAAAATGCCAAGCGGTGCCCTACTCCCCCATGCCCTCAAAGTAGCGCAGGGTTGGCGACCTGACCAATTATTCCTCGCATCACTCAAACATGGTACTCATCGAATAATGCTCATACCCCTCACTCATGTTCGTAGAGTCCAAGCCTGGATGCCCTGACCACCACGTGGTCTGATGAGTTGCTTTATAATCGTTGTATTAGAGGACAGAGGAGGGGAGAGAGAGCGGAGCCTAGCTCGTAGCTCGGAGCAGAGAACGGAGCAGAGAACGGAGTGCTCAAACTCTCCTCGTGAACACACGGCATAATTCATAATAACGCCTGCGAAGATATACGCAACCCTCTACAACTTGTAACCGTCGCTGCTGGAACGATCCAAACGAACACCCTCCCTGGCTCTTCACAGCAGTGACGAGACCGAAAAGACATTCAAGACTTGCTAGGACCTAAGAACAGCCAACGACAGTCCCGCAGGAGGAAACCCGGCCACCGGGTCAAAACCCCCTGTATAACACGTATACTCCAAACCATTGCAATTGAAACAACGGCCGCATTCCAGACGATGACCATGGCCAGAAAATAAAATGCCAAGCGGTGCCCTACTCCCCCATGCCCCTCAAGGTGGCGCAGGGTTGGCGACCTGACCAATTATTCCTCGCATCACTCAAACATGGTACTCATCGAATAATGCTCATACCCCTCACTCACCCTCCAAAGGCAGATTCAACAAGAACCTACGATGAGACTTAAAAGGGGTCGTAGCAAGGGATTTCGTCAAAATATCCGCGTACTGCTCTTCCGAAGCTACGAACTGAATGTCGATCTTCTTAGCACGAAGTAGCTCTCTGACAAAATGAAAACGCACGTCGATATGCTTACTCCGAGCAGAACTAAGAGGGTTTTCAGCCAACGCTATGGCCCCCTGGTTATCCTCGAAAACCCGGACACATGGTCCGCTTAGCTCTGGACAGATAAACGACAACACCGCGCCCGTAAACAAAGCTTCCTTCACCCCTTCACCCAGGGCGACATACTCTGCTTCTGCTGTCGACAACGTAACACACCTCTGCGTACTACTTGCCCAACTGACGGCCGCACCCCCTAGGGTAATTACCGTCCCCGATACCGAGCGCCTATCGTTCGACTTATCCGCATAATCAGCATCACTATACGCAGTCAAATCCAAACCCGAGCCCCGTACAAAAGTCAATCCCATAAACCTGGTCCCGTGGAGGTAAGCCAAAATCTTCAAAACTACCTTCCAGTGCCTCTCCGTTGGGTTGTGGGAGTGGCGCGCCACAGCACGCACAGCGTTCGAGATGTCCGGCCTCGTCATGGTCGACAGCCACATCAAGCTGCCCACAGCCTCCCTGTACGGCCAGTCTCCTCCAAGTTCGCCCTCCTCTCTTGGACCTAGTTCCACACCGGGGGTCGCGGGGATATCAGAGGATGAGTTAACACCAAAACGATTCAGCATGCTCTCAATGAACGCCTTCTGCGTAATCTCCAATGTCCCCAGTTCCCAGTCGCGTTTGAAAGCACAACCAGTGTACCAAGTCAGTTCGCCAAGGTTATTCGTGGGGAATTTCATAGCTAGCGCGGCATGGAAATCTCTACATGTCTCATCCGATCCTGCGATCACGATGTCATCTACATGAACGGCCATGATCAGTTCTACCTTGCCGTCCACAACCATGCGAAACACACACGGGTCAGACCTACACTGCTCCATTCCGTACTCTACCACGGTCTCTACCAATAATCCGGCCCACTGCCGTCCGCTCTGCTTTAGGCCATACAGTGATCTGTGTAGGCGGACGATCTTTCCTGACATGTCACCACACCCACCGGGCAGTTTCATGTATATCTCGGCGTCGAGTTTCGCGCGAACAAAAGCTTGTGCGACGTCTAGATGAAAAATCTTTAAACCATGTTCATTTGCAACAGCCGCCAGAATTTTAACTGACGCTGACGAGGGAGTCGGTGCGAACGTTTGAAAATAATCTACATCCTGCACCTGGCTAAAACCGTTAGCCACAAGTCTGGCCTTTGTCTTTACTATCAAGCCATCCTTATCCGTCTCGTAAGTAAACACCCACTTCGCACCTACGGGTTTCCGCCCTTTTGGTGGTGTCGCGGCTTCGTACGTACCGGTCGTTTTGTGACCGTCCAACTCAATTTTCATGGCTTCGTGCCACGCCGCTTTGTATTGAGAACGCTCTACATCTGCTACGGACTGTGGGGGCGGTTCTACGTCTTCCGGGAAACCACTCGGCATGCACACGCTCAACTCCCCTTTGTTCTCCACAGCAGGTCCTCCGGCCATCAAAGCCACTGCGTCCTCCGTCGTCCAAGACTTCCGATCCAGCATACTCCCAGGCTTCGTCCACGACTCGTACGCTGCCGCAAGCAGCGCGTCTGCGGCTCCTTCATCCATCCTTACCTGGTGCACAGCAGGTTCACCCTCCAGGCGTTGGCTTTGACCCCGGGTCCGGCCCCGTACTGTCGGGGGGAGCCGGCCCCAGCTGCTGAGCTCGTGTGCGGTCCTCCCCGACAGGACCGCGGGGGGATCCTCACCGTTCCCTTGGACGGTGTCGGAGGCTGATGCTGCGCCCGGGTCGTTTCCGGCCCTCCCTGTTGGGACCGAGGAGGCGTACACGGCGCCCCCTTGAGACGAACCCATCGTCTCGGCTGTTTCGGCCCTCCCTGCCGGGACCGAGGAGGCGTCCACGGCGCCCCCTTGAGACGAACCCATCGTCTCGGGTGTTTCGGCCCTCCCTGCCGGGACCGAGGAGGCGTCCACGGTGCCCCCTTGAGACGAACCCATCGTCTCGGCTGTTTCGGCCCTCCCTGCCGGGACCGAGGAGGCGTCCACGGCGCCCCCTTGAGACGAATGCATCGTCTCGAGTGTTTCGGCCCTCCCTGCCGGGACCAAGGAGGCGTCCACGGCACCCCCTTGAGACGAACCCATCGTCTCGGCTGTTTCGGCCCTCCCTGCCGGGACCGAGGAGGCGTCCACGGCGCCCCCCCTTGAGACGAACCCATCGTCTAGGGTGTTTCGCCGCCAGCCTCGCCGGCGGCAGGTGCCTGCTGTGCGCGCTCCAGCATAAACGCGTCCAGGTCAAACCCCCCACGTGCTGGAAGCGAGGAGGCGTCCACGGCGCCCCCTTGAGACGAACCCATCGTCTCGGCTGTTTCGGCTCTCCCTACCGGGACCGAGGAGGCGTCCACGGCGCCCCCTTGAGACGAATCCATCGTCTCGGCTGTTTCGGCCCTCCCTGCCGGGACCGAGGAGGCGTCCACGGCGCCCCCTTGAGACGAACCCATCGAGTTTTCGGTGTCTAATTCCCCTACGGGAATGTACTGTGGTGGATCCGACACGAAAGCAGACCAGAAACCAACTCATTTGGCGTAATACCGAGCATCTCTTGTCCAGGGGTTGAACTCAGATTTTAGCCCACTATACGATGGCACAGGAGTGTGTTTGAAGGCCAATTGGCGCGATAGAGGCAGATTAAATCCACCACCCAACTCACCGCCAGGGTATGCACCCCATCCTCCTTTCCTCCCATGCTGGTCTGGATGACCCCTCGGTGGGCCAACCTCGACAGGCAACGCAGTTCCTCCGCGTCCAGTTGCTCCCAAATCTGGCGAGGCGCCCTCACGCAATTTTGTCTCTTGTTCTGCTGCAATCTCTCTTACAGCAGTGGGTACTGCCCCTTGTGGGCTCTCCCCTACAGCAGCGCTACCCTCAGCGCTGCCGGACTCCGATCGACCAATGCCTGCTTTAACAGCAGCAGTAGTCTCTCGTACTTCAGCAGTGGGTACTGCTCCTCTTGGGCTTTCCCCTACAGCAGTGGTTCCTACCTCTGCTGGACTTTCTCTACAGCAACGCTGCCTTCAGCGCTGCCTGGCTCCGATCGACCGTTGTTCCTCATGAACTCGGTCATCATTTCCCTCATGGCGTTCAGCATCGACGCCTCTCTTTTCTCCATCGCCAGCTTGATCTCGCGTCGCAGCGTTTCAACGTCAATTGGAGAGTCGCGCTCTTCTTGAGCTGATCCCTTCGGGGGCATCGTTGGCTTCTGGTACCAGACCTCAAACGTTCAAGAGCACTAGTGTGTTCGTAGAGTCCAAGCCTGGATGCCTTGACCACCACGTGCTCTGATGAGTTGCTTTATAATCGTTGTACTAGAGGACAGAGGAGGGGAGAGAGAGCGGAGCCTAGCTCGTAGCTCGGAGCAGAGAACGGAGCAGAGAACGGAGTGCTCAAACTCTCCTCGTGAACACACGGCATAATTCATAATAACGCCTGCGAAGATATACGCATCCCTCCACAACTTGTAACCGTCGCTGCTGGAACGATCCAAACGAACAACCCCAGGTAGGGTACTTATTTTCTTCTTTCGATATGCTCCTTTCTTCTTTCGATATGCTCTGTGTCTGTGCTCGTACTAGTATATACGAAAGATAAAGCACAGCACGGCATAGCAGCACAGTGAAAACAATGAAAATGAAACCGCAAAAATATGAAGGAAGAAAAAAAAACCCCGTCCCCTTTCGTGTACTAATTTACGGCCTGATTGAAAGATCTTACACCGGTCAAAAAGAAAAAAGATTAAAGAAAAAATCAAACAGCAGAGCTTTTCTCTCAGCCTCGTACGCCGCCCGCCCCTCTGCAACCATCTCGCCACCGATTCGGTCCGGGTAAAGCTTTTCTGCCGACGACGCCAGATGTGAAGAGGGTGCCCGCAGGTTAGGGTAAGGGACGCAGGTGGTTCTGACAGCTGGAAAGCAGTGCTTCGCTTCTTCTGATGTAGGTCTTCTTATTGGTGGCGAGAGCTGAGGAGATGCTCTGGTAGACAAGTGAGAGGTAGGGGGGAGGCCAGATATACTCGTCCCACCCCACGCCACAAGCTCTCCTAAATTCCTCTTATCTGATGTACTCCTACAGAATTCTCCTATGGCTACCAATCGTTCTTCTGCTAATATAAGAACTTCTCATTTCGTGGTCCTATCTGCGTTAAGGAGCATTACTCTCGTCTAAACGGGTTATCCGCCCTGGGGGACATTCCTAAAAGAACGTTACTCTCGACTAACGGAATATCCGCCGGGTTAACCCATTCTTCGATTATTCTCGTATTCGTAAGACTGCAACATATTATCTATATCTATAGCATGAGTACACCACTCATATCACACTCTCTTCCACAGTGAGCCCCGTCGCCCGCCTCGCGTGAAGCCCGGTGCTCACCGTGGCCGTCGTTCGCCAGCTCGACAATGTTGGTGCTTAAACTGGGTACCTACCCCTGTAGTTTTCAATCCGGTCGCAAAAATAAGCATCGCTTGAATATTTTCTTACTATCCCGAACGACTCTGAAATAGTCGTATGTACTCTATCAAAAATCACGAACGGAGGCCAGACAGAGCCCAGTCATGCTTCTCTCGTGTCTTGAGGCACACGCGACGCCCGTCCACGAAAACGGCGACCGCGCTCCTTGCAAGCCCCCCTCTACCCGCCAGCACCCGCTGACACCCGCGACGGTGCCGGGTTCGCCCGCGGAACCGTGCTCGGAGTACACGCACACACACGAAACGAAAGAAGAAAAAAGGAAAAGAAGGACTGAAAGTACGAAGAGAAATGGAGAAAACAAAGACCCGCTGGAAAGGTCTGGCAAGTAATAAAAGGAGGCGGTTTCCAAGTGGGAGCTCTGAGAGGCCAGGGATGTGCCAACCGAGCACGCTCAGAGAGTGAGATCTAAGTAAGTAGTTCTATGCAATACTACTGCTGTTGAAAGTAAGTTTCCTATGTCTCGTAGAGTGAATTACTCGCTGATGCGTACTGGCAATGTATCACATGAAAACCGTCCTGCGGAGCAGATCGCTACTCCTAGATAGGTACTGCCTGCGTACTGTAGTACGAGCTACGTTGTACCAGGTAACCCTGTGTTACGCAGCAGCGACCAGATGATACCGACTACTGCTGTAATATAGGTATAATCCCTGATATTATGTAGACGAAGATGTCGCTCGTTAGAAAAGGGATCCCGTGGTCTACTGCTGTGGTTATGTTAGGCGGCCGGCCGGCAATGCAGCCCACGACCGGTACAAGAGTTGCTTTTAAGTACAAGAGTTGTTTTTAAATGATCAAACGAAGAGGGCCTTTGACCGTAGCACCACATACGTGCTGCATGCATGCCTCGCCGAGAGAAAGTCCACCCAACATACTTCTGGTGCACTCATATCAAGGCACGAGTACACAGCAACGTCTACGACGAAAAACTATACATTAGGAGCAACTGATATTATCTGTACCACTCTGTAAATTGTCATCTGACAATAATAATATGTGGCGCTTGTTCCATCATACCAGCCACATACAGCAATTTTATGTATTTTTTTCCGATGAAGAGATAGCTGACAGGATTATTGGTGCCGGAGAACCACAGACACCAGCCACCGCGTATCGTGTACGGGGTATAGTACTGTAGACTCTGCTATACTGGAGTTGGAAGGAACCACCGCCTGTTGGGCTTCACTTGCCGTTGTCAGCGGTCGACGAAGCAGCCCAACTGGTGTTACAGAATTTGCTTTTTTTACGACCAAGTACAGTAGTAACGGCACACTAATATACTAGTTTTAGTGTTGGGCGGCCTCCTAGTGGTAGCATATTTGCTGCACATATTGTAAGGGGTTCTACGCGCATTAGTAGTACTTGTCAGGACTCCTATTAGTAGTACTTGTCAGGACTCCTAACGGATCATGACTCGACCCGTGCTTCCGGTCAGGAAGTTTTCGAAATATCACGGGTCGGGTCCCTTCAGGTCAGGTCGGGTCAGGAAGTTTTCAATTTCTCAGGGATCAAGACCCGACCTGACTCGCGAGGTTTGACGCGATCCGTGCCCCGGTATTTTTTAGCGCGTCAGGCGTCAAGGCCTCTGTTGGCGTCAATATACTAATTGTAGTGTAGGGAGCGGTCAGTCAAAGGAGTCGAACCGCCCCTTAGCATGGAAACCCACTACCCAGGGCTCTAGCCCTGAATGCAGGACTGCTCGGATAAAAAAAACTCATGCAGGCCGTCAGCGTGACCTATTTCCACCTTCGCGCGTCGGCCCACAGACTAACCGGACCCCCTACCAGGGCTCCTTTTAGATGTTCCGCTATTGCACCAGCGCAACATTTCCCGCGAAATCAATGATATGCGCAACACGCACTGAAGGTGTGTTGCAGCTTTGCACAACACGCAATTCGAACTGCGCACACGTTCCGTCGCAGGCGAAAAAAATGTTGCGAAGTCTTGTGTGCCGTAGGCGGCGATTTTTGGGGGGGGCTGTGCGTCTTCGCCGCAAGACTCGAAATATTTATGCTGTTTTCGCCACGGTGTTGTGTAGTTTCACAACTAGTTCTGCATCTCTACCAGTAATTCACGAGCAAACAACTTGGAAATAGTATGCACACCCACATACCCGTATAGGATACGTTTTGGCACTCTAAAACGGTTAAGAAAATCCGGGACAATGTGTATTTGAAGAGTATTATCCGACGTTTCGTAGCGAACATGTCGCAAACATAGGCCTCCGGCGGCACCTGCGCCGGGAACAGCCTCCGGCCGCCATGCGAGGTGCGCAACACGCCTTCGGTTCGTGTTGCGCTACGCGCAGCAGGCCCCGGAGGCTTACAGGGAGCCTTGCCCCCGACCTACTGTAGCCCTATCCCTAAGCCTAACCATAAACTCAACCCTTTGAAGGGCTCAAGATCGACAGGGGCGGCCGAAACGTCGGCCTCGACCAATCATAGACCAACCACCTGTAGGAATTTCTTTACCGGTGGGCGGACCTGTGATTACGGTGAGTTGCCACCCCGGACGACACTTAAGGGATCATCTCGTACGGCGGGTGCGGTTGGGTGGTGTGTTGCTCGACCTCGCCATAGGGCGTGAGAGCAGGAGATAGAAAATACCAATTAAATCATTATAAAAATTGTCTACGAGGAAAGGCGCTTCTCATCGCCGAACCGTGGGAACCTTAAAGGTCATCCACATATAAAATTGCATCTCGTCCGGAGAGATAAAAAGCTCTACGCGATCTCCGTGGATAATGCAGCTACATGAATCACACCAGTCAGCCAATCAAACTACATCAGACCTTGGTGCGACCATGAGCAAAGACTATGTTTTACAGTCTCCCTAGGCGCGGCACACCGTCATGATAATAGTGTCTATGCCACACTAGGTCCACGATCAAATAAACCCTCTTGTTCTGACACTACAAGTTGCAGTGCTATCACTCCAAACACAACAATTCCGAAACCCATGATAGAACCGAACAGCTGCCTCCCTGCTGTAGAAACACCAAACTTCTCCAAAATTCTAAAAATCAAAATAAACCCATATTTCCCAACCGTACAAGCGTAAACTTCAACAATCTCCCCCTCACTCAATTGCCGTAACTAGGGACCTCTGTCCGCGATAATCAAACGGTCATCAGGTCAGTGAAATAGGTCGACATAAGTTTACTGCAGTAGTTTTAAAACCTACTACAGCATCACACGCACAACCACCTCTCGGCTGTGTACGCATCACCCCTCATATTCCAAAAGATTCAGTGTAATACCACCCAAATCTCTCGACGTTTCACCAATGAGCAGTAAAACTTACCAAATTTATGTTTCCCTCAATAACCATCCACTAAAAATACCCATCACTTAGGCCAGATCTTATGCATTTTTTTTTTAGGTGATTATATGGATGTGTAAGGAGGCTTCGGGGTATCTGGTCCCGTTTCTGATCAGATTTTATCAAAATCACGTCTTATGGGGTCTGTTTGGTGGAAAAAATGTTCCTCCGAGGTTTTATCACTGACGAAATTCCAGGCAGTGATTTTTTTTACAGTCTTTTCTGATCAACTCTGAAAGTGATAAAATTTGCTTTTGCACAAGACCTCGGAGGCATTGTACAATTTTTGTATAGGTTACAGACTGGGCTCATGATGGGTCACGACGCTACATGTTTGGTTACTCTTGTACACAGCTGGGCTCCATCACTTGTGCATCGGCCACTACGGAGAGAGAGGGCATCAATACCTTGGCCACCATCGCGTCCCTTGCGGCCGCCCAACTGCAGCTGCTCTAGGCAAAACAACTTTGGGACGAATAGGACGAGACTACAGCAGTATCAAAACAATCTAACGTTTTTTTTCTGACTACGACGGCCGCAAGCAGCTCATGCTATGCGAGAGCGAGAGCTCCTTGCTGGTCCAGCGACTAGCAAACCCCTTACGCAGCTCCCCAGGAGGTTCCACGTTCCGTTCCTTCCTTCGAGGAGCTGGTGGTGAAGGTTGATCGCCCAACCCGGCGTGAACGACTCGTTCGTGTCGTGGTCCACGTACGTGGAGTTTAAGATCTCGGTTATGTTCTTTTTTTTTTTATTCTCCCATGAAATAAAACCAAAAACACCATAAGACAGCACATGGCGCACCGATCTGGTGTGGCCTTTTGCCGCTGGAAAATCCGACTTCCTGCCTTTTTCAATCACTCAAAAAAAAATGCATAAGATCCGGCCTTACCACTGAAACTCAACGCAGTAATAAAAATGCGCAGGTACGCGCACGGACAGTATTACCAAACCTTTAGAGCCCCTCCCTACGTACGTGACCGTACTTTATGCAGTATCATCAGCAACAGTATTCACGAAAACCTGGGCGGGGGGAGTAAAGAAAACTCCCATAACCGTCCAGACGTAGAAAAACCAAACGAATTCCAACGGTTCATATAGACACCGACGAGCAAAACAAAAGTCCCATCATCCAGAATAACGTTGCTTCGCGGCGGCGGCGGGGGGGGGGGGTGGGAGGGGGGTTACCCGAACGTGACCTAGTGATTACGCAGAAAACTCCAAAATTTCCCAACTCACCAAACATACTAAAGACCCAAGCAAAACCTGCGTGTCTTGAACTCTTCAGAACCGCACTCTCCTTTTGGAAAAAAACGTCTAATGTATGGTTCTGCACACTGCAGTACTAAAAGGTATGTATGTCTCTTCGGAATACGTATCATAATCTGATACCTGGTACATATATGTACTACAGTAGTACGTAACGTTATCAAAATAGCCTTACGTCTACACGTAGACATAAGCATTGCTATCCAGAATTTTCACAGGAAAAAGCTACGCGCAAGAGCATGCTCAAACAACAATCAAGGCCCACGTACCACATCTGTGTGTCGACAGCACACGATTTGCAACAGAACCGACATATTATACGACATGCCAGGTTCAATGTAAGCGTCCCCTATTCGCGTATAGCACAAATAAGTAAATAGTACCAGCATCTACTGATAATAATGGCTATGAAAGCGGCATACCTGGTACGCCATAAATCCCATTGAAAAAGGGGGGGGGGGGGGGGGAATTCATGCAAGCTCTAGAAACAGAGCAATACTATATTTACTGAAACTAAACGATGCTCATCATTTTTGTCCACAGATTTTCAAGCGGACCGGTAGACTGCCTGAAGTGCAGAAAATTTGTTTCTAGTCTGAAATTCGTTTTCAAATATTACCTAGAAAAAAACCATGCGGAGACCGCATACAAGGTAATCGATACCAAGCAGTTGCCTTGCGCTGAAAACAAAAAAACATTTGCTACCTGGTACAGCAATAAAACTCCAGGCCTAGTTTTGGTTTTGTTCTCGTCGGCCGCGAGCAACCAAGTACAAGCCAGACAGCAACAATAGCATCCACTAGCGCCGTCTGAGGTCTACCTACGGTAACTCCCCACCCCTAAACCTCCAAAAAAACAAAAAATGGCTACGTATCAGAAATTGTCAACCAAAACAAACATCGTCATTCCAACAAAAAATAAGATCACTTCCGAATATGTGCGTTACAGAGCTACTTGTTGTGGTAGAAATGAACAGCAGCTTGGAGATTCATCGCGTTCCTTCTCTCGGCCCAGGCATCGCGTTCGCCTCCGCGGGTGCTCTCCGCTTCCAAAGCAGCGCAGACGTTGGGAACCATTCCACTGCGCACTCTTGTACTCTCGTCTCCTCCCCGCGCCCTTTCCCCCCTTCCGTCGTAGCCCTGTACGACACTCACACAGCAGGATGACCATTCCAACTTATGCAATCGAAATAACCACCATAGCCAGCACAGCCGGCACACCCACCACCAGCAGTCCCGGCGGCTCTTGCTGCTCCTGCTGCCTTTCTCTTTTACCACAACTTGATGCGGAGGCGGCCGCGGCTATGCTGGCTGTGACGGAAGTGGCGGATTCTCCGGCTTAATTCTGGAACCTTCATCAGCTTATTACGGTTGGCGCAAGAGGGACCAACACTTTCCTGCTTCCCTCCCCTTCCTCGCTGCTTGATTTCGCCTGTGGCTGAAGCCGAACGATTGCTTTTACTATATCTTGCACGAGGTCGGCTTGTCGTGAGTCTGAGCAGTATTGCTAGTAAACACCCCCCCAGGATGTTTCGAGTGTGCGCACGTAAAAAAGCACCCCGGGGCATTTAATTCGTGGTTGGGGCGTTTTCTGGAAAAAGTCCTCGGACCCTTTAGCGCGTCGGGGCAACACAAGAAAAAAAATACAAAAACACACACACGCCTCTCACACATTGCGGGGCCAATGTTGGTATTTGGCACATGATATAGGGTAGTGGCGGGCGTTCAGGTTGCAGGTGGTTCGCACGAAAAATACGATGTGGGTATTTGACCCAGGAGAGGTGGCAGGTGGTTAGACCTTGTTCGTGGCCCCATGCAGTGGTAACCCAGACTGTATGGCAGTCTATGAATGGAGGTTTTAGGTCATGTATCAGTCGTCCCAAAGGATAAGGACCGAGAAGAAGTGAGCCTCGTGCGTCACCGCATACAACCTCAGACGTCAAGAATCACATAATCTATACTAGGCAATGATACCAACCGGTACGTAACTGTCGTTTAAAGAGACGAAACCAACACCCTCCCTGGCTCTTTACATAATCGTGACAAACAAAAAAAAAAAACAGAACGCAACTCCTTGGCCTAAATCGACCACAGTAATGGCAACAGGAAACTCATCCCGACCACAAGCTAAAACCTATCCCTCGATCCCACACAAAAATATTGCAATCACGAAAAATATTGTAGTAGTCATGCAAATCAATAAAAAATATCTGAAAATATCATGCCAGAGATCGCGAGGTTTCCCAGACTAAAATCTTCCTTTGTCCCTTACTACCACCGGTTTTCATCATGCCAGAGATCGCGAGGCTCCCAAGACCAAAACCGCCGTAGATACACAGATTGTAACGGTAAACGCGAGGTAGCAAATATCCTGTTTCACACAGAATTTACCTACTGTAGCACTAAAGTTACACGAAATAATACAGTAGTGGCTTGTCATACGTTATAAAACCGAAGTATTCCTTTTTTGGCCCTTGTATACTATCAGATAGCTCCCAAAAACCAAATGAATACACATCAAAATGCCACAACTTTCAACCCGGACAGCCTGAGCCCTCCCAGCTGATAAAGCGATTCGATCATCCGCACAACATCAAATACTCCCCTTTTTTCCTTCGCGAACAAATCCAAGTTTGCCCAACAATACTGGTGTGAGAATAGCTGATCATGAACGAAAATTCTGCAACCAGTAAGCAGTCACAAACTAAAGGCTCCGACAAAAATCAAAACAATCAATGAACACCAATATCATTCAACAAGAGTACAGCCGTTAGGGCGTATCTACGTACTCGTAATCCCACCAAACCATGAACACGAAGTTTCATTCCGACCAGTCACCTCTGGTCATGTCCACCAAAATAAGCACAGAGTGTGTAGGAATTAGAGGGTTGAACATTGCAATACACTGAACTATATCCTTAACGGGGGTTCGAATACAGAATACGCGCGAACGGTGTATCATACAACTTGTAAAACTCAGTATTATAATAGTTCAATACATCATGAATTGTGCACAACCCCCACACTATACACGAAATATTGAACAGACGCATTACGCAGCTTGCAAAGTTGAGCATCAACAATTCAATCAGTCGAACTCAGCTGACGTATTTAATAATTTTATAAAGGGCTGTGGCCAAAGCCAAGTATGCCTGATCCATTTGTGTGTGTGTTCTTCACATTAAACCGTTCTTTCTATCCGTCGACATCCAGCACAACTAGTGTCCGTGCCGGTTCTTCAATCCTAGAGAGATACAAATTATGTGGTCTCAAAACTACGCCACAGAGATACGACCTTGTTACGTATGCAGTATGCAGAGTAGATGACGCAATGCCATGTCATCATCTGGGCCAAAATCAGGTGCGTACTAAAATCAAGTAAAAAACGTGCGCCACGAGCGTTGCTCTATCCATGATAATCCGTTGGCTTTTATTTGCGTGTGCACATTGAGCGTGTGGCCTCCAAAACCTGCATTGCTTTGTTTTCTTTACGGTATTGGTGTCACAGACTCCACTTGGACCTGAAGAGGGTCACCGGGCTTTATTTGTCACAGCGGGAGCGCCAAGAGTATTTATTCTGGCGCCCTCCCCGCGTTGCCAGCTTTGAAGCTTCTCGACCATCCTCGCGGAACCACCTGCTCGGCACCATGAAAGTATTTTGGGGTACCAAACCTGAGACCACTTCGACGCGGGGTGGGACAGACGATGTGCCGTGTGTGTCCACGGTGCTGTATTATGACCCCTGTGACCATTGAAACATATCATAACAGCTGAAGCACATCGTACACCCCAAAGAAGAAAAGGTTAAATCAGCGTACTTATGTATGCATAGACATGCACGTACATACGTGCCTACGTTCGAATACAGAGTTTATTCGTCATTAGAATTGCAACCGAGGGATCGCAAACGCATTCGCAGAGAAAAAACAGTGTACGTATGGCCTCTCTGATTGGTTCAAAATTCGCCAAAAACAGTGGAAAGCTAGACAGAGTAGAAAAAAATCAGGTATACCTGGCCTTTTCGAGTCAAATCAGGTACGATGTCAGTCGGGCCAATGGCAGGGATCCTGGCGTGTAATTTGTACTTGTTTTTAGTTCGCAACTGGTTTTGGCCCAAACGCTACACATGAGTTAGGCTAAGACCCTTTTACAAAATGCACTTCTTAAATTACCAGGGGCTTAGGGCTGCGTATACCATCCAGGACGAACCTAAACGATATTCTACCTTCGTACCATTCACGACTTTCCCAGGAAAAGAATACATTCGATACTATTCAGAAATCCGTAACCAGTGACAACGATGCATCTCCGATATATCATCCACCACTTACGCTTACTCGGGCAGAACAATAAATACCTATAGCTTAGTAACCCCTGATGTAATAGAGCCCGAGTATCGTGGTAAGGGAAGTGGAATGCAGGAACTGGCGCGGAAGGCTGCTTCTCTTGTTCAGGAGACTTCTTTCTTCGGTTGTCGCGTTATTCCGGTTTATGATGAAAGAACAGGGGGCAGTTTGAGAGTGATTCGATTGGGGCTTGATTCGGGGTATCAAGCCTACTCTACTCCCTTCCATTAACCCGCCAGACGGGTAGATGCACTTGCCCGAGGAACTTTTCTCGGACGCTGGTCTACTCTTCTCCTGCCGGTGCTCCTAACCAAAGGAGTAGCCGAGCCCAAGGATACTTCTGTAGTCCACTAAAACCCAATTCTACGAGTCATCCTGTCTTTAAGGGAAGTCTGTCCTAGGAACATTCCTTGCGTCCTTACAAATGCCTTAATACTACTCACTGTCTTATCTACCGAGAGAAACTTCAAAACCCCAGGAATACTCTTAGGTTATTCTGAGCTTTTTACACTACGGGCTATCTCATAACCAATTCAATAGCCCGGTACTATATCTTATCACATTACCCACCCTAGATAGTCGTGTATGCAGATCACACGACGGTCTATGGATGAGGAACACTCTTAGGTTATTCAGAGTTTTTGACACTACGGGCTATGTCATAACCACGTATATAGCCCGATACTATATCATATCACATTAGCCCACCCAGGATAGTCGTATATGCAGATCACACGACGATCAATGAATGAAAACGAAATTCGTCCGAAACGACCGGGAAGGGAGGCCGAAGATGCGGCCATTCGAAACAACGAAATAAGGCTATAAATTTCCACACACCTCGTAGTGAGTCCTAGATATTGCGGACAGTGTTATTGTCAGAAAATCCGGCTGAAAAAGGGACCAAACAGAAAAAGTCCAGAGGCTTTTATGTGAGACATCTACTTTTCGTGCGTTTGAGAATCACTTTTTATTTCTTCCCTTTCTTTACTTTCTTCCTAGTTAGAGGACTTCGCAGCAGCGCAGACGTGCAAAAACTACAGTATCGTAGCATCGAGAGCGAGGCACCCTCCTGTTTCCTGTTTGCTGTATTCGTAGACAGTAGCTCTTGATACGTAGTTCGGCTCCCACAACAGTCTGTACTCTCGCCAGAACGAACAGCAAGAATACGAGCCGGTTCTTCTTACACTTCCGACGGACGAATGTTTTATCTATTCCTCCTTTGTGTACGATGTCCTCTGTTTCGTAACTGACGAGTATATGTGAATGTATGTACACCCGGGTACTTTTGGCACGAGATGTGTTTCATTCTACAGCGGTATCGATCAGGAATACTGGGAACGACACCGCTATGACATCATGTTCAACACAAGTTTGGAGAAGTATATGCCAAACCCGGACCTGCTACGAGCGCGGTGGGCCGTGAGTAGGCTCAACAGTTTTTAGTAAGCCGTCGCTGATGCCGACCCTACACCCCAGTCGCCTCATGACCACCCCAGCCGTTCACCACGGTGGCGGAGATGAGGGCGTCATTTGAGGTGCTGGCAACCAACAAGATGCCGGCGGGAAACGGGGCACGCTTCCATGCCATTATCTTCGGCAGCCACGTCACATGCACCTCCAGAAGCTGCTTTCCGAGCCAGTTCCTGCATTCCACTTCCCTTACCACGATACTCGGGTTCTATCGCATTTGGCGTCGTCGGGGACACGGATTCGCATCTCGCTTTGAACATTTCTGTTTCAGAAACGCTTGCACGCGCGTCCAAAAACATGTATCCCTGGTTCCGCAGGTATTGAAACGAGGCGGGTAGGTCAGCGTACGGCCGTATACGGTACCGACGCCCCAAAGATCCCGCCGTTCAGACGGGGGGAGAGTATTATAAGGATTACCCTGGCCTGGGTAATCGATCAGTCCTTTACCCCTATGTAGCTCAGTAGGTAATGCCTTCATACTAGCACGTCGCAAATGAGTCTTCTCCAATCTGCTCCAACTTCAAATTTATACGACCAAACAGAATATTCGACCAAAAGGTGTATCCGATCGCAAGAGAAAACATTCTCTTACGAATACCCACCAGAAAAACTAGATGTAACCTCCCACCCCGCGATGTTGCGATCGTGTAAAAAGCCCCAGCTGACGAGATACCCGCCTGTCCCCTGCATGACCTTCCCGGTGCTGCTGCTGTTGCTGCTGCTGTCATGAAGTACGTGTTGCCGTGCAAACGCCATTCCCTTCGTTCTGTAGTACTGCTGCAGACAGCACCCGATTCCCATGCGCCCGCTTCCTCCGCCACTAGCCTTCTCGCAGCAGAGGGCTAGCGACTAGTGCGTCACGCGGCTTTCTCACCTCGTTTTGGAGGGGTGCGCACAGCATGGCGGCTGTGCGGCTTCTCGCGAATTGAGCAGAATGTTCCTCGCTTTGCGAACACCCATATCTGCTGCCTCTTTGCATACGGGAACTAAATCCCGCACGACTTATAATCCCCCCATCCGATATCCACAGCGGGGGCGCCCACGGCTGCACTCCTGCCGCAGGGCTTTCAGCTTGTGCTACTGTACGCCCTCGCCCTATCCGCTTCACACGGCGGAGGTGCATATGGTTAAACTCCCATCATACGTAGGACATAAGCTGTTGTTGCTGCCTGCCTACGCCAGACCCCAACACCACATGATGGCACGAACTTGTTCGATTGACTGGTCGCTGCCAGGAAATATTTTACAAGGCAAAACGTCTTGACGTCTGTGGCCATCTGTCCTCGGCTGGTTATGTGTGTGTGTTTTGTGTTGCGCAGCAGATGCACCTGCCCATAGTCCAAGATTTCTATGTAAGCATAACCGTACCTGCTTCGGGACCAGCTTCATTCCCCTCACTCAAACGACTTCCTTCGTGCGAGCTCCGCCCCGGGGTGTTCACTCCAAAACAATGAAGGGGAGGGGGGGGGGTGTGATATGAGTAGAGTACTCATGGGCTATAGATACATCTAATACGTTGCAGTCTTGTAGTCTCACGAATACGAGCATAATCCAAAGAATGGATTAACCCGGCGGATATTCCGTTAGTTGAGAGTAACGTTCTCTTAGGAATGTTCCCTAGGGCGGGAAACCCCTTGGACGAGAGTAATGTTCCCTAAGGCAGATAGGACCACGAAGTGAGATATTCTTATATTAGCAGAAGAACGATCGGTAGCCATAGGAAAGTTCTGTAGGCGTACATCAGATAAGAGGAATTTAGGAGAGCTTGTGGCGTGGGGTGGGACGAGTATATCTGGGCGTCGAGTCCCGCCCCCCTACCTCTCACTTCTCTACCAGAGCACCTCCTCAGCTCTCGCCATCAATAAGAAGATCTAAATCAGAAGAAGCGAAGCACTGCTTTCCAGCTGCCAGAACAACCTGCGTTCCTTACCACTACCCTTACCACTACCCTAGAGCGGTCTCCACTTCACAGGGGCTTACTGTGTGGATGGCGGGTTAGTTTTTCCGTTGCTGTTTAACTATGGGGCGTTCACTCCGGGTGATGCTCGTTTTCGCTAAAAATAGGTTCCCGGGGCGTTTACTAGCATCACTTGCACACCAGCTGTGTATGCGAATAAAACGTTGCGCCGACCTGACCGCTCCACATTCCAGAGTTTTCACCAAACGGCAACAGCAAAAGGCAAAAGGCGCTATTCGTAGCTGACACATGTGTAACCGGGGGGAGAAGCCATACAAATTGCACGCCGCGTCGTCAGCAAACGAACCTTTTCACACACCCCACACCCTGCTTCACTCTACTGCTTCCAGGTCCCACCACCCCGACCTGATCCCAACCGGACTTGGGGCTTCCAAACTATCGCAAATTGATAATTGCGTACCCTCACGCGACGCGTTTCTACGATAGAGGTAGCACATGTGCGCTAAAATGTTTTCTGAATGACATGTGACATGGTTCCTTAGCCCAAAATCGTCGGAATGTCATTGATGTTTCGAAAAATGACGTTTACTTGGGCCATGGGATTACTCATCGGGATGCAATTTGATTTTTGTCACTTTTCGGGATTCGGTGTGGAGCTCCTTAAGTGAGGAGCCTCAGAAAGGCTAGGGTGAACCTCTGCCGTAGAACGTCTCTCACGCTTCTCCCCCATAGCACCTTGACCCCGCCCCGACCTGATCCCACCCGAACTTGAGCCCTCGAAACTGGTCCTGGGTGAAACAATACAGCTGCCTGAGGGCCCATTTGGCACCCTGATCCCACGCCGACCTGATCGGCCACGGTCCAGAGTTTTCGTCAAACAGCAATAGCAAAAAGCGAAAAAGACACTACTCTACTGTTATATGGAGATTGGTGTGGCCTCGTGCCCCGTACACAGCTAGTTTATGCAGCAGTTAGTGTATCATATTTTTTATACAGGAATTAGCATGGCCTCGTACCCCCTACCTGGTTTACGCAGTATTTCGTAAATGACATTTTCTGTACGGGATATCGTATGGCTTTTTACCTACCCCCTACTTGATTTATCCACGAGGATTTGGTCTGCGCTTGACGGCAGGCCCGACATATCGGATATCGGCTTGGCATAAAACCGCTATCGGTATGTTTTAAATATCGGTAAACATCACAGCCGATTCACAACCCTTTTGTATCTCCATTTGCAACATGTTAACGTGCAGCACTTACTCCAAGCATACCAACCACATTTTGTTGTAAAAGGGTTCGTACGAGTAACTATAAATTTCGGGGGACCATAGTAAATAGGACCAAATATTGTTTGTCAAAATGAGAAATATAAAGGTTCTTGTGTGTACCGTAGATCCCATGTTCCCCCGTAATATATAGATATCCCCCATGGAAGCACCTGGTGCCAGGTACGTAGCATATTTATACCGCTGTTAATACTGGTGTCATCAGCCACCGATGTTTTTCCGAGCTATGTTTCGTTGGTTACTAGTAGCACGCCAAGAAGACGTGAATCAGTATACCCCCCCCGCCATAGGTTGGGTTGGCGCCGGTTGGCAACGACACTGTAAAACATGCCGCTCACTGTGTGAGCTAGGCAACCAGGATTCCGTTTTGTCTCTTGTTTGGCGCTCGGTCACAGCTGACGATCGAGTTCTAACTCATTTGTGCGGGGCTGAGAACATCTACTCCGCACAAGAGGAATGATCGCATCACGTAGTGTTTATGGTAAGGCACCCACGAGGCGGTTGCACAATATACTAAACGCATTCCTGTTTTTGGAAGTGGCCACATCAGAAATTAAATGAACTCATTGACTCTGTCGTCCATGTGCAAGTCCGTCTCACAGGCGGTTCTTAGGGTCATTCTTATCGGAAAACTTTTTTCCATAATTTCCATGTTTTTTCCGCGCAATTTTTCATCTTCCAGATTTTCCTGTTTTTTTTTTTCCAAATATGTGAAATTTAGCAAACACGAATTTTTGCTTCTGGAGAATTTCACGAATAGTAACAGAACGCCTCCGTATATTGATATACATCTCCAATTATTTCCAAACTTTGGAAAATCAGGAAAAACAGCTCTCCGATAAGAATGAACCTAATGCAACTCAGCCTTCAACTGACTCGCCGAACACCTCATAGCACTTCGCGCTTGGTGCACGCAATGTCAGCCTGGTCGGTGAAAACCCGACGTGCTCCTTCCCGGCATTGTAGGGATGCGAGGGTTTGTGGTCATACGACTACGGCCACGCATGATATCGAGTACACCCTCTTCCCTGCTACGTCCCGGCATTGTAAGGATGTGATGGTCTGTTGACATACGACGACGGCCATGCATGATATCGAGATGCCGCAATCTGCATTCCTTGGCTAATATTTGTAGGGATATATTATCAAGCTGCTTGGTTGCAGACTACGAGGAGACGGCGTCACGTCTTCCTGTAAATTAATGTCCGAATGTTCTTCTCCAAATGTGAAATACAGAAGGAACAAGAGTAAACTGAAGGTATAGGCGGAAGGAACAGGGAAAAAGGAACAGAGAAAACAGAATAGAGCCAAACACTATGGCGCAACTATCAATAAAATACACGAAGAAGCATTTATAGATTGTAGATCTATAGCTTTGAGTAGCAGTGTAGCATGTGTCGGTACACACACAACGCGCAGCAGAAAATCGGAGTAACATGCACCTGTAGTATCTCCGTGTCATAGTGTTGTGACCACAGAGCTTGTATCTTTCCAGGATGAAGAATCGGCACAGACACTGGGTGTGCTGGATGCCGACGGGTAGAAAGGACGATTTGTTGTGAAGAACACCCACACACACCTGGCAAACATTGTGCTTTGTCTTCACATCGAACCGCTATGCATGCCCCCCGACATGTTTATGTGTTGAATACCGATGGAAAGAAAAAAACGAGTTACAGTGTAGGTAGCCCCTTTTAACCCTTTTAGGACCACAGTTCCGTTTTGGGGACAACTACTGAGGATTTGATTGGTTCGTCCCCAAAGCGGGACTGTGGTCCTAAAAGGGTAAACGCCTTTGGGACCCCGAAATAGCGACCCAAACAATGATACACGTTATATCGTCAACCGTCTACGAGCAGCGTGACGGTGTGACGGCCCAGACGTACGGGCGGGGATTATTGCTGCGCCCGTGCCGCATGAATCCTTGCATTCAACCGTGGTAACTCGGAAACCATGTTGTATCATCTCCCAACGACGCGGTAGCCGTCGCTGCGACCGTCCCTTTTTGTTGCGTCAGCTTCCCCTTGTGAAGCCCCAACAGGATTAAGGCATCCTAGTGCGTTCGGGATTGGAGGTCCCGTAACTACCAACGTCTCTCATCACAGTTGGTACCGGCTCCTCACAGTCAGTACGTGAAGTAGTGGGCAAAAATGGTGGGCAGAAATTCGAAATCCCTTTTGCTGGATCCGTTTTCCCTTAAAAAGAGGTTTCTTAAAAGGGGCTACCTACTGTGATGTGAAAAAGCACACACGAACCTGATGAGCGCATCCAGCACCCAAGGTCCGCCTGGATATATCGTCTTCGTTTTGGTTCCCCTCGTTCCCCATCCTTTGTCGGGGAGTGTTTGGTCGGCGATCAACGTTGAAGTTCATGCTGCACAGTGTCGGAGAACAAACAAACGCGCTAAAACCAAAAGGTTATATTAATTCTACCCAACCGTGCCAGGGGGGTGTCATATGACTCAGATTGGGTAGGTAATCGGTTATACTTCCACCATTAGCCCAACGAACTATAAAATATTGACCTTGACATGTGGCGTCTACCGGCAGGACATGGGTCGCTGGTTGTGACTTCGAATCTCACGCCCACCATGTAAAACGCTTTTGAAAACAAAACGAATTTCCTCATGGACTAAGAATTTAACAGGGGGGGTACAGCACAATGGTATGATCAATATTATTATTCCTTTTTCCATCTGAAAATGTGCACGCTTACTCCAATCATGACGCTATTATCCACATATAAAAGGGTATCTACAGTCCAATGACTTGAAGCATGGAAAGTACTATGATATCGATCAGACCTGACTACTTGACAAAATTATGCCAATCTGCAGTCCCCCTTTAGACTCCTATCCGGCGTTTCACCTACCAAATCTGAAAGGATGACATTTACAGTACTCATGCCTTTCCAATTTAGTCTGATCAAGTGACGAATTCTTCCAAATTGAGTTCCCCGTCATGAAAATACCGATACACTTATTACGTAGTACACTTAGATGTTTTGCAACGACTGGCCTACAAAATCCCCAAGCAAAACATTTTCTGACTCAGTTCCTTTCCCATTCTATGCAAGCAGAATATCTCCAATCCTTTGCTAGCCTTCTCCTGTCTAACTTTTATGATTCCTTTCTCAGCGTCGATGTGCTAAGCCGACCCTATCGGCATCAACCCTCCCTCGTCTTCTCTCCTCTCGCTCATCTCTTGACGATCCCGAAATGCTAGCTTATACTGGTGAACTTGGCGTGAGATGGCAGCATGAGAGACCACTGAAATTATCTGCAAAAGGCGTTTCTTACAGATGCCTTTTTTGGATATTGCCCCCTCCTCCCTTCTTCTGACCACACTCGCCGCCACCTTATTGATGAGTTCGCTTTCTTCCCTTCCTAGACGCCCAAAGCTTTCCACCGCAAGGATGACAAATTGATGGCTGCGCTTGTCGAAGGACACATGTCCAACGCGGCCGTAGTGATTGCGCTTTCGTGCCGCAGACGTTGAAGCAGCTGATCCATCTTGGTCAGCACTTCCGGCACGCAGGTGAACCCCCGCTTGGAAGTCCGCGTAGGTGGCGTCGATGAGTATGCTTTTGTGTCGGTTTTCGATGCCGACGCGTCTCAGAGGCCTCCCCTCTCGACGATGATGTCCATGCGTAGGTCCCAGTCGGCGTTTAAGGGAGCACCGATTTCCACTCGGTGGCGGACGGACATCCGCTTCAGGAAGCGGGAAGTCACGTGGAACAACGGCTGGTGCTGGGTTACCTGCGCGCCTGCACGGTGGCACAAACGTACATGTCGTGTGTTAGCGCCAGCTGCACCACAGCCGGGGCACGTCGTCGTTAAGTGTTCCTCGATCCTCAGATGCCACCGCCCTGCATACAGGAACCCCTGGGCTGGTAAGATGCGTCGAACGTCCGCCGGCCTCGCTCGTAACCACGCGGCAGCTCCGGGTCTTGACTGACTCCGTTGTCTGGTCTTTGTGCATTCGCGGGTCTCGTTCTCCCTTAAGGAGTATAGTTCCCCAGTGTCCTTAATGAGGCTTTAGCGAGTATACTTCGTCAGTATGCCCTTTGGGAGACCATAAGGAGTATAGTTCCTCAGCGCCATTAACTAGCCATTATGGAACCCTTACGGAGTTCCTCAGTGCCCTTAAGGCCACGCTGGCACCCAAGCGTCTCCTGGTCCCCGAGTTTCCGGTGATTCTAACCTCTAGATGTTTTATCGGAACAGAAAACAAGCGTATCTATCTTAACACACTGCGTTTAGAATTTCGGCTGGTTCGTGCTTACCGGAGAGCGATGGTGACTTGTCAGAGGTTCATCACAACAGCTTGTGTTTATCTCGAGATTGATTCTCCGCAGGCTCTCAACAGAGGCCTACACCTCGACTAAGAGGTGCTCCAGTGGTCGAAATTGGTCCAAATCTGGGGAGCACAAAATGAGACAAAAAAGCAACCCCCAACTGCACGTTTGCATTGCACTTGCGGACAGCTACAGGGCCTCACAGGAAACTACAGCCCGCGAAATTGGTAGATGCTCATGATGAGGTTTGTGAGGGCGTTGGGTACTCCAGACGGCAGTCGTAGGCAACAAGGAAACGACTCACGAGGTGTTTTCGTGAATTCGAAGTTGCGAGCAAGTAGCACAAAGAGCTCGCACAAACGCTAAAATGCTTCATTTCCCGCAAGGGAGCATAGTACAATGGCTACATCACCGAAGAAGAAATGGCCTTCACTAGAAGGTTGTTGTTCTCCAGGCGGATGACATATCTTTTACGGAGTCGTCGCCAAAGATGCTGCTGGGCGCAAAACTATGTTTCCATAATGGGTAGGTACGTTAATGGGCCCGAAAAAGCGTAAAAAAATGGACCAATAAGCTCAGGATTTTCCTATATTTGCGTCAACCATTCTACAGCCACGAAATACGTATCTTGGTTGCAAATCCCTCGCTCTAATTCCAAGTCGTATATAGATGCTGCCGAAACGCCTACGCGCGGGTACTTGACGGCGCTTTCCTGAGCGTGCGAGCTTCCCCTTAAGGAACCCTTAAAGAACCTTAAGGAGCCTTTAAAGCTAAAGTTCCTCAGTCTCCTTAAGGAGCCATCAAGGAACCCCGTCAGTCAGAACGGTTCGGGACAAAACGTTCTGCCTCTATCGCTCCACGCGAGAACACGGAGAGGGCGCGCGTATTACTCGCGCCACAAGCCTTTACTATTACCCCGAAAGCATTTTAGGTTTGACGATAAAGATCACGGTCAGCGATATGATCGCGTCACTATATAGCCAACCACGCCCTAACTTATGCCGCTCCTCTCAAGGAAAAGTGCCCGAAGATGCTCAAAGGAAGGCAGCGGCGGCGAGGGGTGTACTTATGTATATGCTTGGCCGTAGTCGTATGGCCATAGACCCTCGCAGCCCTACAATACCGGGATGGAACACGTCGGGTTTTCACGGACCAGGCAGACGTTTCTTGCACCCATCGCAAAGCGCCGTAATGTGTTCGGCGAGTCGCATGAAGGAGGGGGGGGGGGTGTACTCATATCATACATGGCCGCAGTAGTATGATCATGAACCCTCGCATCCCTACAATGCCGGGACACAAAACGTCGGGTTTTCACCGACCAGGCAGACTTTGCTTGCACCAAGCGCGAAGCACCGTGAGGTGTTGGGCGAGTCGCAGAGACGGTGAGCTGCATCCCACTAAGAAACGCTTGTGAGCCGGAGTTTCTTGAATGGATGGCTGCGTCAATGACTTCATTTATTTTCTGGTGTGTCCACTTCTAGAGACAGCAATGGGTAGTATACTAGCAACTGCCTCGTGGGTGCCTTACCACAATGATACGATCATCCCCCTTGTGCGGAGCTAAGGTTCTCCACCCCGCACAAAAATAACTTAGCTTGACCGCCAGCCGTGGTGAATTCCAAACACCCAAAACGGCACCCTGGTTGTCTTGCTCACGCAGTGAAAGGCGTGTTTTACAGCGTCGTCACCGACCCACGCCAATCCAATCTATACATATATCAGGTATAATACATACATATATACCCGGGGGGGGGGGGGGGGGTACAAGAACACCTCACGGGGCAGCAAGCCGATGGCGACGGTGCTGCCCGAGTGGTTCCAAGCAAACCTCCGCTTCAGAATTGGTGAACTGTATCGGTCATCGTGTCCCTCGTCGATGTCAATTTCCTTCCTCTGGCTTTTACGTTCTTAAACTTTCGGAGAGCTGCGAAGCACTATAAATACACACGTGACGCGCCGTTCGTGATCGAGGCAGAGGACACAGGAGCGAACGACAAAGAAAAAAATCGATAAAGCGGCGGCGCGTCAGTACCTACTGTAGCATCTGGACCACGGGGCATTCCCCGCGCCCGGTGCTAGCGATCGATGATGGCAGACGCGTGCTATGATAGGGGTGAGTATATTTGAATATATATAGCGCTTTTCATCTATGATGTTACCGACTGACAGGGGCTAACCCCTGAAATGACGAGCTGCCAAAATCTGAGACGTGTTTTCAGAGTATTGCTCGTCAGATACCTTTTGGCCATGGGGTGGCTCGTCGGGCTAAGCGTACATATTTTCTCTCGAGGTCGTTTTTTTTTTGGGTGAGGGTATAGAGTTCCTATGCTGTAATCAAGTGAGGAGCCTCGGAAAAAGTAAGCGCGACCCCTAGCCAACCCATCCCGTTGTAAGGGGGGGCGCCCTATTTTCTGAGCTCATCACTTGATTATAGTGTAGAAGCTCTGTATACCACCCGACATGCGACTCAGAAGAAGTTGTTTGCAAACCCGACCAGAATGTACATATGCGGTACGTCCTAAAAATAAGCATTGCAGTAAAAGTAACGTACAACAGTAACCGGTAGTTGTTCACCTGAGGAGCTCAATTTGTTTGGAAAATATTGCCTCAAAAGACAAAAGAAAATGCAGCCCCTACCATGGCATGAGTCTAAAACAGTAGCATTCACTGCCGTCGGAGTAAGAAAGAAGGGGCCACAAGCATAGCCCAGCCAGCGGGTGCTGCGAAAGAAACCGATCGATGTCGTGAGGAGGCTACCGGCGCAAGGCCTACAGCGAACACTCAAAATTCCCGACATCTAGGCGATCGCACGGAACAGGGTATTTTAGCGAGGTGCGCGTTGCCGCCAACAACCGATTGTCGGGGACGCCAGCATAAGAGAGGGGGCGGAAGGGGGGGGGGGGGGGGGGGGGGGTGCACTCATGCTATGCATGGCCCTAGTGGCATGGTTATGGATTTTCACGTCCCTATAATGCCGTGACGGAAAACATCGGGTCTTCACCGATCAGGCAGACATTGCTTGCTGTCAAGAGACCTTATAGAGGAGAACACAGGAAAATCGATGGTGGCGAGGGTACACTTTGCTTATCCCATGGAGAGCTCGATGATAGAGCACGAGAACAGAGTTAGATGAATGGGGCCAGTCAAGCACTAGACTCTCCCCTGAACCCCATGTATCTTCATGCTCAGGCGATCTACGGAGACGTTTCCGTTACTAGTACGTGAGCTCATACGCCTAATATAGTCGTGTTTGCCTATCTTCTCCTATTGGTACGTATTGCACCCCCTCAATAGCTACGTGATCCCATCACACTGCACCACCAGGCGCAAAAGCGCCTTGAGGTGTTCGTCGAGTTACATGAAGGACGGAGGGTGGCCGGGGGAGGGGCTGGAATAAAATAAAATAGTTCGAAGGATCTCCAATCCGATTCAGCGACAGCTTAGCCTCAACAGAAACTGCCGTCGGTGCCACCTTCACTAAACTGCCCGGTCCAGTTCAATGACAGCGTATCGTTTGTTGACACAGGCGCAACTACTTGCAGACACGAGCCTGCTACAGGTCAGAAATCGATACACTACCAATGGTGTTGGTGTTATTCCCGTTTTTGTTCTAGTTATTTTTCGTGGAAACCCTCACTGTGGTTGATATAGTCGCCTGAAATCGGGGTGTTTCATGGGCCCCGCCGGTGGAACAAATGTAGATCCAGGATCAATTTGGAGGGCTGAGGTCCCGGTGGGAGAGGTCGGTTGGGATCAGAATGTCAAGTGGGAGCAGGTGGTCAGTAGGAATGTCGACTTGTGATTTGTTTCACAGGCTCGTTCGCATGCACAAATAGGTCGTGTTTATCAAAGCATTTAACAGTCGCCGGCGTCACCTTCGACGAGCCATCGCGGTTGGTAGCAGCGGCGTTGGTTGTGCCTACGCTTACTCATCGGCAGCGCATACAGGGGTAGCTGTTGTAGCGCATCACATAGCACGGAAAAAATAAAATTCGGCGTTCCATGCGAGAAACGGAGAGGTCGTGTTTCTCTCGCTGCCCCTGTGAAGTAATGTAGTACGAAAGCATTTCAAGATCGACGATATGATCGTGGTAATTTCGCTGCCCTCGGCCTGAATTTTACACCTCTTGCCCCTGTTCGAACTGGGCTAACGCTTTCCCTGTCATGTCGACTGAAACAACGATAATGAGGAGGTTCTCGATGATCGGCAAGTTGGTGGGCGGGTACTGAGGGGAGAGGCATCGACGAAGGGCCGGCTAGGAAGCGAACGGTTCTGCTGGTTGCCCTAACATTGACTGACACCTCAAGATAAATAGAAGGGCATCGGTGACCGGCATGGTCGATGAACGAACTATGAGCGAGCATGCCTTACAGATATGCCCAACAGACAGGTCGCTGAGAGATCGTCGATGACAGGCAGTTGACAGGCGAACTGCGCTCATTGTGGCCGATCGATGATGGGGAGGAAGGGCGGCCATGAAATGGTATGTCCGAGCTGACTACAGCTGACGTCCGTTGTTAAGGAGCGTCAATTAGAGGTCAAAAGGTCGATTTCACATGTTGGGTGGAAACAACTCATCGATTGCGGGAGGGCGTCCATAAAAGGCAGTCCGCGAGCGAACTGTGCGCATTCTGGCCAACAGATTGGTGATGGCAAGGAAGGGCGGCGATGAAAGGCTGCTGCCTAGCGAGCTGCGGTGAGCATGCTAAGCCTTCACTAACGGAAAGATCTAGAGTCGTAGATGAAAAAAGGTCGACGAGTGAACATGCGGTAGGAGCGCTTGCCATGTACCGGTATAGCAATGACCGACAGGCCGATGATGAGACGGCGTCTATCAAAGCAGTTGACAAAGCGAACGGTGCAGATTGCTTGCCGTACACGCTAGCACGTCGAATACGGGCGGGCGTCGGCCGATAAAAGGCAATCGAAGAGCGAACTGTGCGCATTCTGCCTGGCAGATCGGTGGTGGGAAGGAAGGGAAGCGAATGAAAGGTTGTTCCCGAGTGAACTACGGTGAGCATGCTTGTCCTAGCGCTGATTCTAGCGCTGATTGACAGATGTAAACATAAGAAGCGTAAATGAAAATCAGTTGACGAGCGAACTGTGAGCATTCAGGCCGACAGGTCGATGAGGGGAAGGAAGGGCGGCAATGAAAGGTTGTTGAAGAGTGAACCGTGGTGACCATGCTTGCCCTATTTAAGGGGGCGCCAAGGTCATTACAACCCCACGGATGGGCCCAAAGAACACGTATCTCCCTGTGATTACACAACCATTGTTTGGTTCTGATTGCTATGCTCCCCTGTAATAGCGCGGACTGACAGCTAGCTACACGAGGAGCGTGGATGGAAACCTGTTGACGAGGGGAAATTGCGGTAAAACACAATGCTTGCCGCGCGCAGCGCTGACCGTCGGCGTGTCGCGAAGAAGAAAAAGGGCGCGAGCTACGTACGACAGAGGCAAAGCACCTGTTTTCAGCCAAACTGTTTTCAGATTGACGGTGCTCCGCGGCGGGGGAACTGTACTAATATCATTGAAATATCTGTATTTTTCTGCGATATATAGCATTCGAGATATTTGGGCGTACTACAATATGTAGGATACCGGATATTCATCGGTTTTGTACTTTCACTTTTTCTCTCGAAATTGATTTTCAGTATATTATAGCATTCGAGATATTGTGCGTACAACAATATGTAGGCTACCGGATGATTCATCGGGTTTTGTACTTTCACTTTTTTCTCTCGAAAATTGATTTTCAGGTGAGGTATAGAGCTCCTTATAGTCCCTTTGGAACTGCAGTCCCGTTCTGAGGACGAACAACTCAAACTTTTGCGTAGATTGCCCCCAAAATGAGACGGCAGTCCTGAATGGGTTGAGTGAGTGGGCCTCGGATAAAAAAATACCTACCTTGGCGTACGTCGAAGGGCGTCGGCGAAGGGCGGTCGATGAACCAGCTTTTGAAAAAACTTGCTTTTCCATTGACTGAGGGGACCAATTACAGGGGGAGGGCATTGACAAAAAAGGAAATAAAAATAAGACTGAACCAGCTCTCAGAATGCTTGCTTTACCACTGACTGGCAGATCGATTACGGGAGGAGGGCATCGACAAAAAGGAAAGCGTTGACGAGTGAACGGCGAGCATGCTTGCCCTATATGTACACCACGGTCTAACATATCGGTGTGAGGTCGGCGATGGAAGGCGGACGACGAACAACACAGCTGTGTCATGCGTAGCACTATGTGCCAGCTCGATAATGGGATAGGCGTCGAGGAAGGCCGGGTATATCTAGCTTTTACCCTCCAGCACTGGCAGGCAAATCGAGGAGAGGGCGTCCACGAAACACAGTTTCTTTTCGAGCGAAGCAAAGGTGAGCGTGCTTTGCCGCAGTATCGGCTGGCAAATCATTCGTGGGAGGAAGCGCGTCGGTGAAGGGCGGTCTAGGAGCGAGCAGTGGCCCTGCTTGCCTCAACACTGACTGGCGCACAGATTGGAAATCATGTCGATTTTTTCCGCTGCGCGCGGTGCGGGTGTCATATATAGAGTCTGTTTGGAAAAAAAAACGAATGCGTATATAGGATGTGAGATTCTTCATTGGAGGGGATGGACAGTTTTCGATAGGTGCTCTGGGACTTTCCGTTTCAGAAGACCCTAGGTAAGTAAAGGGATTTTGTTTCTTGGCTTCCCTTGATTTTCTTCTTCTGCTTTCGGGGAATGGTTATGAGTAGCCAACGTTGAAGGTCATGCTGCACATTGTTGAGGACGGCAAGCAAGGTCTAAAAATAGCGGAGCATATATACTTCGAAGTAGCACCTTAGTGTTTCTAAGGCTGTATATCTCCTTACGTAAAGGAGCGCAATATTCCTCACCCAACAATCGATTTGGACTCTGTTTTCGTTTCGCAAGAAAGCTACTGTAGTAGCAAGACCGATGCAAGGTCTCGCGGGCCAGACACCAAACTAGTGACCAAAATGGTGAAAAAAATGTGCACATCGGAGGATTCAAATGTGTTGGGTAGAATGAGAGTTGCAATTATCGAGGAGCTACGTCAGCAAGAAATGTTCACACCTACTGTGGGACAGATGATGATCTAGATCATACAGATCCTCGCCCGCCGTTATGAGAGGTTGTGTAGGGGCCTGCATCGTACAGATTCGAATCAGGAAACAAGCGCTATATCATGCCGGTTATTTAGGGTCTCACCCGGCAACACAAGCTAGATCGTGCAGATCATACAGATCTGCCTCGACAGATCTAGATCATTGCGTGGGAATCGATTTTCAGTCCGAGGTGTGAAATTTTGAAAGTGCAACAACCCCAGTACCTGCCGTAGTGTAGCCCGAAGACGTCGATGGATGACGGCCCAAGAGCAAACTTGTATGTGCATGCTTTTTACCCCAATGCTCTGACTGATATATCGACGAGAGAGGCGTCGAGTCGATGAAAAGCGGCCGACAAGTGATGTCGTCGAGCATGCTTACATGCCCTATGAATAACGCATGCATGTTCATCGCAAACGCAAGGCGGGACGAGCCTATCGATGCTGGTGGAGTGTGTGATTGGTGTCGGTGGCACCAGCAGCCAATGAATCTCGGGATCTTGAGATAAATCAGTGTAATGTTTTTCTTCGTTGAAAAATAGTTTAATAACTTGTTACCATCGAAACATCGAGCTAGCGCCGGAGTGGCCGTCGCACACACTACTACTCCACGTGGAAGGGTACGCGTTGACATAACCGTCGCGCCCCCCTCATGCCACAAAAAATATAGATAGATAAAATAGATCAAAACCTACAAGGTCAAGCTGCTTCAGGGGCAAACACAAGGACGAAAGAGTTGGCAACACGCAACAGAATGAAAACAAAACAAATTGCGAGCTCAACTTAGCTTCAGAGGCTAAAACAAACAGCACAAGAAGCTTGGTATCACGAAATAGGTCAAAACCCTACGAGGTTCAAGCGCGAAAAGCTGCTTCAGAGGCTAAAAAACAAACAAAACGAAACCATTGGGAAACCAAGAACAGATACCTGGTACATCTTTAGACGACAATCTCAAGCTGCTTTTCAGAGGCTGAAAAAAAAGACGAAGACAGCCGAGAAACACGAAAGACGTAAAAAGGAAACTAAAAGCTCAAGCCGCTGCAGAGGCTGAAGAAAGGAAAACAGTTGGAAGCACAAAAACGTACGTACGTGTAGGTAGAAAAAAGAAAAAAATAGATAAATAATACACACGAGCCCGTCTGAAGGTTCCGAGTCATCCATCCTAATCGCGAAAGTGCACCCTCTCGCGCTACAGCAGCAACCAATCCCGAGCTGACCCTGACCTCAACACACATGCATTAGACTATCCTATCATAAATCAAGCCAAGCGCTAAGGCATCCTGGGAAAGAGGAGGCGAAGCGCAAACAAACATAAATACATACTCCGTGCTACTGTACTATAATACCTGTTATATGATGAAACGTCACCGCAGCAAACAGCAGCACCAGCAACGAATCAATGGCCAACGGCCTATCCGGGTTGGATTGGAGCGGGTCGGCAAAGCCAACGTACTGTTCTGACAACGGGCCAAAATCATAAACTGTTCAAAGTTCCTCCGCGCCATCCAGAGGCAGGAAGGAGAGAGCACCTTCGGCGAGCATTAAAACAAACAACCAAGATTTAATCCTCGCACGCGCTGAACGAAGGCGGGTCATCAAAAGCACGCGCTAAACCCCACCCGCTAACCATGAGCGCGACGCTACAGACCCCCCCGCTCCATCTCTCACACGCCAGACAGCCAAACAGTCAACCCCCGGGACCTTCTTGTGTCTCAACTCGGGTAAATACTCACGACCACTATCACTACTGTGTACAAAAACAGTATCAATCATTTTTTAGTGACACCAACCATTATCAAGTCACAAGAAGTAAGGCGGAGGTAAGTCACACCGCTAACGTACTAAAAGGCGAACGGAGGGCGTGGAAAACTACTGCCCTGCTCCTCAAACATTAATAGTTCGTTGGACACGCTACTACTTGCTGCTCATGCCGGAAAACATCGGCCCGCCCCTTCCTTCTTTTGATAACCAACCACGAGCAGCCCGGCAGCATGAACGTGCCGTGTGTAAGGCAGTAAGCAAGCATGGCGCACCGCGTGCGACATACCTTGGTAGATGCCAAAACAAAAAACAATGTTTCGACACTATTCATAGAGCCATCAATCAACGCAAACAGAAAAAAAAAAAAAGCACGCAGGCAGGCAGGCAGGCAGCTGCGTGTGTGAGTGAGTGAGCCCAACACCCAGCTTGAGCCCTCCTGTGGTTTGCAATAGAAAAAACGAAAGAAATGGAAGCGCGCATGTGGCCGTTCGCTTGCTCGCCCGTTCGTTGCCTGTCTCGACTGGCTCGCCAAACATTGTACCTAAAAGCCACACTACTACCAAAACGAACTTCCCCTTGTCTTGTTTCTCACGGAAATAGAAAAAAAAGAGGAGACGGTGCCCGTCCCCCCTCGTGCTCCGAGAAAAAGAGGCTGATTTTCCCCTAGCGCCGACAATAAGAGACTGAATCTCCCCCCCCCCCAGCCAGGGGGAAAAAAAAGGGGGGGAGGAAACAAACCCCAGGCATTCATCAGCACTGGAAAAAAAAAAAAATCTGCCCCTCCTCCTGCGATTTGCACGGTCGACTGCTGTGACAGCGCGGAGAATCAAGTGCTTGCGGAGCCGAAGGGGCCTACCTCGTACGTACGTCGCAGGGTGTTTTCTCGAGGCGTTTTTTTTTTTTCGCCGTACGTTGCAGAAAAAAACACTTACAATCTTGGCTACAGCGGAAAGATAGCCCACCTCCGCTCGCAAACTGCTACCAGGTAGTAGTTTATATCAGAAAAGTTGTATGCAGCAGCGAAAGGGTTTACGCTCCGGACAGAACACGCTCTAGAAAATCGATTATCACTTCATGACCTGCAGTAGATATTCCAAGGCGGAAGTATTCCCGGTCTTGCATGAACCTACAGCAGCTGACTTTGCCAGGTAGGTTCCGTACACATCTGCATGGTCTTTTAGCACATATGTTGCCTGGGCTTGGGATCTGTGCTATGCAGATGCTACACAACCTTTTACAGCGGCAGGTGGGGACCTAAATGATCTAGATCATGATCTGTCTGATCTGTCCAAGGTAGTGAAGGGGTCAAACGACAGCTCCAACCACTGCGGCAATGGAAAGGAGACACAAAAACATAGAAAACTCCACTCCGAACGAAAACTTGAGGACCACCTGGCTATTAATATTACTGGAGTACCCCAACGGTCCTTCCAGTTACGCCCAGAGAACGTATACCTGGTACTTCATGCCGTGTACAAGTGTACAGTGTTACCACGAGGCTATGATCATTCATAGTATACTACTTCGAAGTATAATAATAGCCGCGCACAGGCTAGAAAGATGTTTAACTAGTATACAAATAGCACACCATCGAACAGTCAGGCAGGATGACAAGGTAACCCCCTCCCCCCCTCACCCACCAGCTGAACTGCACTACTTTTGAGCCCCACGCTTTGTCTATAATTATCCCGGCTCCACCCGGCCCTCCCCCCCCCCCCCCTACTGCAAGCAAAAAACGGCCACCACCATCGACATAAAATCTGGCCATGCCCGAAACATATCTAAAACAAAAAAAAAAACGAATACACTAGACAGATAGACCACGACCTAGATAATCTACAGATATATCATCTAGACCGAATATTTGCCCCGTCATGATATGCTGTGCACGAAAGCTAATCATACAGATCTTATCCCGGCGAAACATGCGCGTAAGAAAGAGCTGTGTCATAAAGATGCCCCGCCCGGCCAACATGACCTAGATTCAGATCATACGAATCAGGACACGTATCTCCCCCCCCGGCAGACCTAGATCATGAAACGGGCATCTGATCTGTTCGCGTGTCCCGAAAATCCTCCGAACCGCTCAACTTTTGCGGCTCTAAAAAAGCGAAGCAGATAAACCGAGTACCTATCACCAACCGAACCGCGTGATTGGCTGACACCCCACTCTACCGCGAGGCTCAACCAATCGCAAGACATAAGCAGCAAAGAGTACACCAATCAGCACTACCCCTCTCACCCGGGACAGCTCTCGTCGCCATGACGGCGGGAGAGGGTAGCATCTAAAACACAAAACAGCGTGACAAAAACCCAGCAAATTGTTATTCGCCTTTTCATCTAATAGAAATCCACACCACGCCCTCACACGTCCCCCCTATACCCCCCCACCTCCTTCCCAACCCCTACCCATCGGGGCAGGCCACAACAACTACAATATATCTCACACTCACCGCACGCATCCCTCTTCCGCTACCGCAAAAGACATCCCACACTAATTTCAAGTAGTATGACCAAAAAAACGTGGCGTGGCTGGAGGCAGTTTAATTTGTGAACTACCTACCGCCCACCCAGAGAAAAAGAGCGGTGGGAAAAAAGTCAAAGAAGGAGGCTACCAGTACGTGAGAGTCTTGGCCTGTCGGATTTCCGTTGCCGCGATGGTGGCGCCGGGAATTGTGAGGATATCCCGCCCACCATCGCCTCGAGGGCTTTATCATCGTTGGGATCTCTCGGCCCCTGGATGGGGATAGGCTGCGGGGCTCCCGACTTGTCGGCTGCGCGCGGTTAGCACACGCAAGAAGGAAGGTGAGCACGCGAAGCAATTGGGGGGGGGGGGGGGACAGGGAGGGTCGTCGGTCACCTACATACCTGGTGCGTTTTTAAAGTTTATATTTCGTTTGCCACGAGCTAGGTTTCAGGAAAATGAACTATTGTGATATCATCATCATCGTAGTCGTCGTCACGATCATCGTCATCATCATATATATGTGCAGTGCGTGCTGCCTGCCAGGCGTTTTGAATTGGTTCAGACCGAACGTACAGTGGATGTTAAAAAACTCTTATTCTCGACCAAGGCTTCAAAATGCCTACGTGATTGTTGCAGCGTTGCCCTGCAAGGCCGATGAAGCCCTGTCAACCCTTCTGAGGCAAAAACTTCAGTCCCGTTTTAGGGACAAAGCACTCAAGTTGCAAGTAGTTTGTCCCCCAGACGGGACTGCAGTTTCTCGCTTAGAAGGGTTCAATTGACCCTCTTGCGGCTTCAGAAAAAAAATTCACCACAAAAAAGTGACTACGATTACAGCAACGGTCACTGCGTGAATAGGGGATGTATGCTACAACATGGTGTCCGCATTACAACGCAAGGAGTCGTGCGGTACGTGCGCAAGATAACCCTACCCGTTTAGCTGGGCGCTCACGCTTGTCGTAGACGATTGACGACACCAGACAAATAATTGTTTTGATAGCAAAGGGGGTCGATAGGAACAGGATATTCGCGCGGGGGGAAAAGGATGACGTATTTCTTGGGAGGCCTCATTCGATAGGAAAACGGGGGAGAAGTGAAGATAAAGAACAAATACTCACCGATACTATACGTATTACGTATCGACTTTGGGACTTGAGGTATCACGGTACAGCTCTGCAAGGCCCCAAGAAAAAAACAGGAATGAGATACGGGAACGGATGGCGTGAATATCACTTCGGAGGCCTTGCTCGATAGGAAAACAGGGGTTCAGGGCGAGGCCGTCCGTGCCCTTTTGGATCAGCCTTGCACAAGTGAGAAACAACGGGGCCGGCTCAGTACCCAACCCAGGCAGCGGGGATACTCAGGGTATTGATAGCAGCAGTAAAAAAAAACATGCAGTCGGTCCCAAAGAGACCGAACATACGTAAATTCTATGTATAGAACCAGTAGAACTACTGTGCCACCACCAGAATTGGTGGGGACCAACCGCTCGGAATGGTATTCGGGTACACGCCTTTGCATAGTATGGCCAACAAATATGACATGCAGTCGGATATTGCAGTCAGTTGAGAAAGTCGCTTTCAGCACCTTCACACGACACGAGAGCGTTCGACCCAGAAGTGGGATACATTTGGTTTTCATCTTCTCTCAGAATGGGTCGAGAACTCTTCACTTTCTCCCAAGATCTAGACCAAAAGATCTAACGTAGTTTTCGCTTCTCCGGGGGTCGAGATAGCAGAGAATCGCCGCCGACACTTTTCCGATCCAACCGGGGTCAAACGCAATCATGACACCCGATCGGATCCCCCCCCCCCCAAAAAAAAAACAAAATGGGCTCGTAATCGCATTGTTTTATTTCGATCCGACCGGAGATGCGATCGCATTGGACCCATTCGGATGGGACAAGTGCTCACCTCTCGGACAGGTCATGGTCTATCTGATATGTCTGCAGTAGATGATCTAGTTCCTCACCTGCCGTTGTGAAAGGATGTGCATGATCTGCAAGTATCGTACAGATCCAATCCAGAGAACGTGTGCCAGGCCGTGAAGATGATACGGTTCCCACCCGCCAACGTGAGCTATACACGAGGATCATTCAAGATCGGGAACATATCTGCTTGGAAAGATCTAGATCATGAACTGTGGGAACTGATGATCTGTATGATCTGTCCGGGTTGTACAAAAAGTTTTGGCGGCGGTTCCCGCAACTAGGATTCTGGAGCTGCTCAGGAATGACTTGCGTATGTATAGACAATAAAAAGGGATATGGTAACACGGGGGTATAACATGCCCCTCTGCCCTTTTCAGCCAAAACGGAGGGGTAAAGGAAAAACATGTCTATACCATCCTCGTTTGAAAAAACTTTACTTGTAAAACCCCGGGGGGGGGAGGGTTCTTTCGTTTTACGTTGCACGTTTTACGTCGTGCATAGTCTTTCGCGTAGGCCCCAACCTTGTCTAAAAATCAATTTTGTACTTTATCGCACGTGTGATAGGTTTGCCACACCCCCTTCCCTCCGATGACCGAATTCCCGTGCTGGTTTTGTTCGGCAACGGGGAGAGGATGCAAACGCCGAGCGGTGCGTCTACCCCACGTATGGAAAGATCCCGGCTGAAGCCCGTAGATATTTCCAGAGCCACAATCTTCGCTGTGTGGGCCTCCCTTGTTTTGGAGGGAAATCGGCTCCACCCGGAATGTGGTGTGCCATCCTGCGTGTTTTTCACACCACCACTCTGAACGGGAATGATCTGAGTAGCAAACGGAGCTGATACGTCACGGGGCCGAGCGGTATACGTGGTGTATATGCAGAGCACGCGCACCTTTTTTTTTAATTCGAACACGTCATTGGGGCTCATGGCACCGTGGCGCAAGACGGTGCGCACAAGGATCAAAGAATCCTACCCCTTTTGGATTACGATAGGGTGAGTACAAATTGGGGGCGGGGGGGGGGGGGGGTATTATATGCTACGACTCCGCAATTATATTAAACCACTCTGGGCGTGAATACAAGGACCGCTTGGTCTTCATATTATTGACGAAACGACCTCTATATTTCCGGCCAGGGTGGTATATTTGAAGCCCTTTCTTCTGACATATTTGTCTGTCTGGTCGGTGAAAACCCGACCTGCTCCGTCCCGGCATTGTAGGGATGCAAGGGTTTATGGTCATACGACTACGGCCATGCGTAATAATGAGTACACCCCCCCCCCCTGTGACCGAAAATATGTCCGGCTTTTTGCCTACGGTATATTTTTTTACAGCTTCGACGTTCAGACCCACGGCGGAATATCGAGGTCGGTTCGGCATCGAATTCTACAAGGATGGCCTATTGCGATTGTCTACGTACGTAATCTCAAATGTTGTTCCCGGCATGTGTGTCGTTTGTAGGCTACACACGTGGTATTATAGGTCGTATCCAGTGTGGCCAGTACTAGTATTTGGAGGTCAACACTGGAGGTATTGCTGTCATATAACTACAGTATCCATCGTATATGTTAGGCTTTGATACTCTGTGAGTACTATAAATACTAGGCTATGTATACGTAGGCACTATTTTCTGGGGTGTTTCGGTACTTCGTCCTGCCGACGACGCCAGGTGTAACGTGGTGCAGGATGGGACACAGAGCACCCCCCTGCCAGGTTTGCCTGAGCAGGTTCTCGTTGTTACTCGCGTTTGTTGATTGTCTTATACGAGTACAGAGATGGAAGAACCGCAGCTTCATTCCGTTCAGAGCACGATGGTAGACTGAAAAGCGGAAGGCCCTGTGCCTGGCCGGGAAACCTCCTCTTTTCCGATCTAAGATACGCCGCCCTAGTGATACACATACGATCCCAGTACCCGCACCGACGATTTCGCCGGAGTTTCCTGGTGGTTCAAGCACATCATAACATTATAAAATAGTATGAGTATGACGCTGGCAGTATTCCTACTTTGTATTAATAGTATATTATTGCGATCTACGGACTGCTGGAACGCTTGTTCCTGCATTCCAGGTTGACGTTGCAGTGCGATTGTGGGCCTCTTTGCCTCGCTTACCCCGTTGGTTGGTAACCTATCCGTGAGAGGTCGCCCCGTATTTTCGAGCTTTAATGCTGCGAGTACTGGGCTATACCAGTGCGCAGTATTTTCAAGGTTTAGTACTGCGTATACGGGGATGTACCAAGTACGCAGTGTTGTCAAGGTTTGATACTGCGAGTCCTGAGCTATAGGTGCTCAGTATTTCGTGCAGGTTTGATACTGCGAGTACTGGGATCTACTGAGTATTTGCAGGCCCTTGCTGCGTACTGCTGTGAGTACTGCGTGGGAATCCTCAGTATTTTGGACGCGGTGATACTTCTGAACACTGCGAGCCTAAGAGCATACTGGTACGACCCAGTATACTGGCAGTATATCCAGTCCCCATTGTACTGCTACGACCTATGATAATTTGTGAATACCGTGTAACACGCAAGATAACATACCCCCTCGGACGAATTTTAAAGGTGGTTTTCTCGACAAATGGGGGGAGTTCAAACGCCAAGGGACGCGTTTACAGCGCTGCAGAACACCTACCTGGTATTGAAAACGGACAATAAGAAGAGCAGGCTGAAATTTACAAGAAAATATTAAGATAGTCGAGACTCATTAAACTGATTTCAGTGTAGAACGCACCCACTCTCAAATAAGAAACCCGGCCTTAAACGGATTAGCTGTTTCTTATTTGATGTCCGGTACAACAGCAGTACTGCTGTGGTTCGTACCAGGTATATATCTGGACGAAATATTTCCAAAGCCGCCTTGTTCGCTTTTTCGGTGTGTGCCTATCTATATCCCCGCCATTTTGGAGAAAATTGACTGTGAATTTCGTTCCAGGGTGTGTTGTCTTGCGTGCCTATATCAAACGTTGGTCGTACAGAGCTTGAATCTCTGTATGTCACTCTCTGCTATTAATATTAATACCACGGTATATACATCATAGGATGAAGACCCACCAAGGACTGGATGTCGACGGGTAGAAAGAACGAACACACGAGCAGTATGAAATATCTACTCCGGCATCGTACCCCAGGCATATTCGCACCTGGCACAGCAGCTGCTATGACAACACATCTTTGTACCTGGTACATACCTGGTACGATACCAAGTACTTGTATATCATTGTATCTTATATTTATACGACCGCGTACTCTACTGCTGTATATCACAAGATGAAGAATCGTGCATGACGGACACGTAAGTGTCCCGCATCATCTCCTGGGGATGTTCGTGGCACGTACAGCAGTACATACTCGTACAGCTTTTCTCGTACAACTGATGTGCGGCCTGCCCCGTTGATTGGATTCGACCTCTTTCGACTTGCGACCCAAAGCGGCGAGAAGAGTTGCGGCACAACTCCGCTGCTGGGCGCCGTATCTTTGATCACGCCATCGTCGTGGTCCAGCCAGCCATCATGTGATGGTGATTACCAGGTACAGGTACATCATATCCACTGTGTCCGTAAATTTAAGAACATTTATATATTTATACTATTAGTGAAAAAGATCTTTACATTCCCGGACAACGTTGGCACAGAGCAATCAATAAAATGAGTTCATGCTTTGACTTCGGGCCAAAACCGAAAAGCAGCCAAACGACAGCAAAAGAGAGAACTCCGTTTTCGGTGGGGCTATCTGCTACCCTGTATTAGCCCCGGCGGTACAGCAACTCAGTATAAGCGGTGCCTGCCCTTTGTTGCCAGCTCTTATGTCGGTCGCCCTTGCCACGCGGGTACGATCGAGCAAAATACTGGGCTGTGGTGCTACGTACTACTACTACTCTATTGTTGTCGTTGTTCTCACAATGCATGTGTACCAGGGACACACTGCGACTATAATACTTTAATTACATAATGAAGAGCAGGAATCCCGAAGAGCAGCAGCAGTGCATTTTACAGGTACAGCTTCATGCAGCAGCAGTAGTATTAATAGTACGCAGCGCAGAACAGCTGTAGTTGCTGTACTGCTGTCTGACATGCTGCATGCTACCGGTAACATGCTGATGCACCTGGTACCCGCAATCCAGCAGCAGCAATCAAGCAAGCAGTTGGGATGCCTTCGAACATTCGAGCATGTCGGTTGGGTGAAAGTTCCTCGCTTGCGTGCAATGCAACAATGCAAGCAACAGACAGATATTAACCTCAGGAGTGCTACAGCAGCAAAGAAGCTTCTGCAGGCTGTGCCACCAACCAGTACATACACAAGTCCGGAACAAGTAAAAAGTAGTAAATTAGTAACAGCTGCGAACAGCAGAAGTAGTTTCCAGCACCGCCACCATTAGGTACGACGCACAGCAGAGTGGTCCAGAGGCGTTGCATGCATGGATCATAGTTGCTGTCGTACATACTGCTGTAGCTGAAACGACCTCGATCGAAACCGAACGCACAGCAAGCCAGTCACTGCTGCTGCTGGTGCTGCCGGCTGCTACTGCTGCTGTAATAGATCAACTTATATCTGACTGTGATATCATGGGCATACGACCCAGGTACCCACATCGATTTCCGATCGAATGTCGAAAAAAATGCTGCAAGTTTAGAGACAATCGCAGACCACACTCTGCTGCTTGTTGTTGCATTACTGGCGGGGGCAGGCGTAAATCGGCCGAACAAGCACATTAGTGCACGACGAGTGGATGGTGGGGACGGGGGTGCTTCGCTGTCAACGCGAGCGCGATCCCACCCATCCATGGCCATGGTTTTGATGATGAGTTGCTCCATTGTGTGCGCACTTAAAGTGCTATAATATTCTACCATGTATTCATTTGTCCATTGTTTAGTGCTCTCACCCATGATGTGTGGTGGTCGATCCCAAGCTCGCCACAGCAAGCTGTCGCTACTGCTGCTGCTGTTGCTGTTGTTGCAGGAGTAGATCCTGCGGTTGCTGTTGTTGGTTGCTACTCCTACAGTTGTTGCTGCTGCTGCTCCTGCTCCTGCTGCGACTGGCGAAGCTGATGCTAACAATATTTCTCGCGAAATCGAGGACTGCTGCTGCTGCTTCTGCCTGCTGCTGCTGCTGCTGCTGCTGTTGCTTCCGTCGCCGCTGCTGCCGCCACCACCGCTGCTGCTGCTGATGCTGATGCTGCTGCCGCTGCTTTTTCTTCTACTGTTGCTACCGCTGCCCTTCTTGCTGCTAGTATTTCTCGATCCTGTGTCTTGCAAGCCAGTGCGAAGTGCTAGCCAAGTCGAGAGCATCAATCAATCAGGTGGTTTATCGGCGCAATCACACGCTCACGGATGACGCCACAGGTCGGACCAGGCGATGATGATGATGCTCCTGTTCCTAGATATATAAACTGGCACCCTGGCACAAGGTGGTGGTCTGACCGGCCCGTGCTTTTGCTGGCAGCTTTCTGGGGGACGAGAAGGAGGTGGGTGGGTCTCCGATGATGACCGACTGACGCGTTTCAATTTAGTTGCTCGATGTAATATTAATAGTATGCTGTGATAGCAGGTCGTGAGAGAGAGGGGTACCAGAAGTACAGCCGCCCGTAGCAGTTGTTATACCAGGGACACTACTCAGAATCAATTATTCAGCTTCGTATAAACACGACAAGAAGGCAAACAGTATATTATAACGTCATGTGCGAGTTGGTTCTTGGTCTGGTCTCGCCGTTCGTTTGTAGGAAGAGACAGGACCAAAAAAAGTGTTCTGGTTTCCGATTTGTCTGACGAAAAAAGAGATATCTAGATATGTACCCATACAGCAGAGATCAGTTTGAGTTCAAACGTTAACGTTCAAACGTCATATTTGAAGGATATTTTGCGTCTCTCTCTGTTTGTTGTGTATAGACAAGCAAGTGGCTTTGGAGGGAGAGAGTCAAGCTGCAAGTGTACGCGAAAGAGAGAGGCGGAAAGATCCCCAGACTGCAGAACATTCCGTTTCGAACTGATATCTGGCAGTCAGTCTGGATGCTTTTTTCGCCGTCATTTTTTTTTTTTTTTATCGAGTCCTACCAGGTACCCGTAATTTTTTTCGGGCGGTAAAAATCCAGAAAACAGATCCGAAGTTTTAAAACTTCGAAATTTTAAGGTACGATATCATCGTACGTATCGCTATAAAATCAGTAGCTTTCAAAACCAAGCTGTTTTTGCAGTTGCCGCTTTTATTTGTCAGCATTTTATTGTTTGTTCTTGTTGTTGTGGCACAAGAATCAACCAACTACCTTTTCGTCCATGGATGTACTGCGTATGACACAACAAACGGAAAACGCGCGAACGGTTCACGCAATCTTGCAAAAAGTGAAGTTGAGTATCTATCGCGATCGGTTGAACTCATAGCTGCCGCGCTTTTTAATATTTTTATAAAAAATGCGTGTGTTGACCGGCAAGTGGCAAGGTTCTTGGGCATTGAATTACTCGTATCGAGCCTCTGGCTTTTATTTTCTTCATAATACTAATGTACCCTCGGGTAACGCGCGAACGGTTATCACGCAGCTTGCAAAGTTGAGTATCGACCGATTGGTTGAACTCACAGCTGACTTTTTTTAGATTTTTTATCAAAAAAAATATATGGTGGTGGTGGTGGCTTTATTATTATTTTTTTTAATCCTCCGGCGGATTGGTAAAAATAAAGCTTAAGCTCACCACACTTCCACGTGGTGGTGACTAATAGGAATGAATGTGACATTCCCATTAGTGGTGACGCGGTGGCACAGCAGCAGTGAGTGGTGATGGTGTTCCAACATATACTAAGATCGTTCACCCCCCCCCTCGGGACAGATCATCACGGGGGCGCCCGCGGCGGGGACCGGGTAGTAAATACCTGGTAGGACCTACAATATACACATAAAACCTATATATTTAGCTTTTTTTCACGAACAATATTTGGTCCTATTTACTGCTATAGATAATAGTCCCCCGTAATAGGTATTTCAGGTCAGGTAGACCCCTGATCCGTACGTACGTACCAGGTATGATCTAGCCGGCAGGTAAACTGTAAATTATTCGTGTACAACTGCGTTCACACCATAGTACATGTCAGGAGACGTGTCAAGCAAAACGCAAAATGTGCGCCGTCAAGGGTGTGTAGGGCCGAGTAGCTCACACTAAAACCTATTGATAGTAGTTTGGTGTCCGTCAAGGCATGTCAGGGCAAAGTTGCTGTCTGTCAAGGGGTGAAAGATATAAGTTCGTTACTATTAATATAGCTGTCTCTTGATATATTTGGTTCACACCTCCTGACAGAGCATGGATTACTCGTAGATCTTTCGGGGCAGATGATTTGTATGATCTGTTTGCTATGGATGGCCTAGGTCGCGTTGTGCCGAGCGCGAGCCACATAAACTGCATGATGGTATGCAGTACGTATGGCATGTCTCCTGGGTTGGATCTGTACTACAGAGTGTACAGGCCTGGGGGCGTCCGCAGTTAGTTAAGAAACATTATGTTCAGAAAGAAAGAGGCCCTGATCGGCACGAACAAATAAGCAAATCGGGTTGAGAAACACAGCTCAACAGTGGAACCAACCCTAAATCCTTTGCAATAGAGTTACAATAAAGTTAGATCAAGGTCGGAAAAATATAAGACATTGAGCCTGGGACACCGGGCGCCCGCTGTACTCGTGCAGAATACATACCTGGTACCTGGTATGGCGCTCCTATACACAGCACCTCAGCACGGCGGTCAGGATCTATCTGCTGTAGTGGGCTATTTCGATCGTGGTTGTCCGGCATACTTGTGCAACCGTCACGGTATTATAGTTCTTACCCAGCGATTGTAGATAAAGCATAGCGGGAAGTAGACACAGAAGGTAGCTATAACTCAGAATACGTTTCCTTTATTTCCGTCGTTTTCTTCTTTCAGGAATGATTTGAGGGATCAACGTTGAAACACTCATGCTGCATATTGTCGGATGGCAAACATAATAATATGTAAACGTAAACATATACAGCACGCACATCCAACAATACAAACGGCATTCACTCATGCAACAATGATATTAGTTCCGTGTATAATTCGAGGAAATGATGTTGACAATACGAAGTCCAGCTATCACGGGGGACCATAGTAAATAGGACCAACTATAGTTAGTAAAAATTGGTAAATATATAGTTTTTTGTGTATACCGTAGGTCCTACCTGGTATTTACTATGGTCCCCCGTAATAATAATAGTAGTAGTAGTAGTAGCAGCAGCAGCAGTAGTGGGTAGTAGTAGCAGCAGCAGTAGCAGTAGTAGTATCGTAGGGCTATTCGGGGAAAGAGGGCGATAGGAGAGGTGGAGGAAGAGAGAGGAGGGGGAGGAGGAGGAAGGGTAGGGGGGAGACAAGGAGGACGGAGGAGCGGGGGGGGGGGGGGGGGGGGGGGGGGGGCAGGGAAAGGGGGAGGGGGGAAGGAGGAGGAGGAGGAGGAGGGGGAGGAGGAGGAGGAGGAGGAGGAGGAGGAGGAGGTGGTGGGGGGGGGGGGGGGGGGGAGGAGGAGGAGGAGGAGGAGGAAGAGGGGCGGGAGGGGGGGCGTACTCATTTATTGCTTGCCTTAGTCATTTGCCCATTGAATACGCATCCTTTTCGAGACCGAGCGCCGTCTAATAGAGGAGAGTTTACTCATCATGCCATTCATGTTCGTAGTCGTATGACCATACACGAAAGAGGCGCGGGGGGGGGGGGGGGGCTTACTCAGTTGTTGCTTGCCTTGGTCATTGGACCATTGACCACGCATCCCTTTGAGACGGAGCGGGAGGAGATAACAAGGAGGACGAGGAGGAGGGAGGCTGGGGGGGGGGGGGCGTACTCATTTGTTTGTCGTAGTCATTTGATCACTGACCACGCATGCCTTCGAGACGGAGCACCGTTCCTACTTCGAATAGAGACACCTGCAACATTTGAACCCTCATTACGTTGATTCCATACCTTACATCAAAACTTTCTGGGGTCGCTTTCTCGCTGCTATCTAGTGTTTCAAACTCCTCCATGTCACATTTGTCATTTCTCTCATCTCCTCTTCTAACACATCCCGTTCCTCCATGTACTTTTCACAGTATCCTACAATGTCAGTTCTACTTTCTTTTGCTTTGGCACACGGGCACATTTGTGCATCTCCTTCCTCCTCCTCCCGGCTACAGGGATATCTTTTCCTTCTTTCTGGCAGATCCAAATCCCCTACACGAAATCGTAGTTTCAGCGTTTTCGTGAGGTCCATTGGGCCATGTGGATACGTTTTCATTCCTATTTTTGTTTTTCAATCATCACTTTTACTTTCCAGCCTAACTCGTAGGAGGCTTTACCCTCAGCGATCTTCTGGACAAGCCGTGGTCACAGGTGTCGTCCCTTCTTCCCCCCGGTACATGCCTTTATTTTTTGTCGCGCATAGGGTTCAGCATTCCCACTGCTCGTCGATTTCCATCGAATGTAGCTAACTCACGCTCTCGCGCTTTCCACTTATCATTTTTTTTTGCAAGAAAAAGTCCCTACGAGCATGTACTCGGTGAGACTTGAACCCACGAAATTGATATTGATAGGCACGCGGACCACCTACCAAGCCACCGGGGACGCCTATCCCCCGTATATGTCTAAGTATTTCTCCGATTCCACCTTGATTCTTAGCGCGAGCCTTTCCCTTCTTTCTACCCTTTCTTGTGCTTATGTCTTGTACCTCCCAAACTGCTCTGCGGACATCATCGCTTCTTGGTCTCCTGCTAGAGCCTTCCATACTTGCTGAACTACGCTATCCCGTTATTCCAGCTCGCCCTTTTTCTACTTTCTCGAGGGGAGGGGAGTTATTTGACCACTGACCACCCATCCCTTTTGAGACAGAGCGCCGTTCCTATTCCTAATGGAGACACCTCTAATAATTCCGCGCTCATTACGTTGTTTCCGCATATTACATAGAAAGTTTTTGTCAATCTTATCCCCTTCCTGTTTCACCGCCTGTGGCCACCACCTATCTCCTATGATAATAGCGATCGTTTTCTCGCTGCTATCTAGTGCATCAAACTCCTCCATGTCACATTCGTCTATATCCATAATCTCCTACTCTAACATACCCTGTTCCCCCTTGTACATGTCACAATATCCTAATATGTGAGTTCTACTCTCGATTCCTTTGCCACACACGGGCATCTCTGTGCATCCCCTTCCTCCTCCCGGCTACCGGTATGCCCTTTTCATCTTGCTGGCAGGTCCAGGTCCCATACACGAGATCGCAGTTTCAGCGTATTCGCGAAGTCCATTGGGCCGTACAAATACGTTCTAATTTTTGTCCCTTCGCTTACTCCCCCGCGTGCCTCCAAGTGTCTATCCGATTCCAGCTTGTTTCTTGACGCTGACCTTTCCCTTCTTTTTTTTCTCTTTCTTAGTTCTGTCTAGTACCTCCCAAACTTATCTGGAGACAGCATCTCTTCTTGGTTTCCTCCTATATCCTTCCATACTTTCTCAACTACGCTATTCCAACTTACTCCAGCTTGCTCTTTTGTTTCTTTCTCCCGTACAGCTGTATCAACTATGGCTGGCAACGTCCTTAGGCATGTTCTTTACTTTATATTACCGTTTCAACTAAACGGTGTCTCTATTTTCGTCTTGACTGGGTACATTTCCATTTCTGCTCTTATTAATACTGCATTGCTCGGCGTACCTGAGCCTCTAGGGATTTTTTTAGTTGCTGGCATGATATTATGTACTGTTTCCAACTTTTGTACGAACTTCACGTTCCCTTCCCACACTTATCCTGCATATTCTAGCTTTGGTGCTACCACATTCATCAGGGTACACATCTTGGTTCTAGTGTTGAGGTGCGAGTCTGTTAAGATCGCATCCATCTTGCCTACGTGTGATATACCCTTTCTTGTTAATTTTGCTCTATGTGTATCCCAAGAGTAGTATTTTGATATCTCTACGTCAAGGTACGTATACTGGTCTACGAAAGGCAATTCATCTTCTCTCCACTTCCGACTGAAATTTACCGGGTTCACCTTATCTTCGTTACTTACAACTACTGCATATCTTATTGACGTTAGCCGTCGCAAATCCAATTCCTAGTATATTCTAGCGCCTTCTCTATTAGTTTCTGCAATCCTTCGGGTGTTTCTAATATCCCCACGAAGTCACCCGAAAACATCAACCCCGACACCGTAACTCCCCCCACCGTGATTCCCTGCTTTGCTGCTTCGACTGCTGTTATCAGATCGTTAATATATATATGTATTGTTTCTTAGTTTTTTGTTTTGTTTTTTTCATCATCACTTTTATTTTCCAGCTTAACTTGTGGAAGATTTTTACCCTCAGTGATCTTTTGGATAAACCGTGGTCACAGGCGTCGTCCCTTCTCCCCCCCGGCACGTGCCTTCATTTTTATCGCGCATAGGATTCGACATTCCCACTGCTCGTCGATTTTCATCGAATGTTGCTAACTTACGCTCTCGCGCTTTCCGCCAATCAACGTTCATGCAAGAAAAAGTCCTTCCGAATATGCACTCGGTGAGACTCAAACCCGCGAAATTGATACTTGTCGGCACGTGAACCACCTACCAAGCCACCGTGGACGCCGGTTATGTATCTTGAATTTACTATTACTAGGCGGTAACCTACATCCCTGTGCAACTCCTTGTGAAATATCAGCATATATACTTTGATATTTCCAGGTCCAGCATAACAGCATTTCTCGCACATTCCGTCATATGTTTCATCATTCTCCACATCTTCGTCTGATCCCTATTTCCCACAACTTTTGCCACAATCCATTTCTCCATACTTGTGTCGTAGGCCTTCTGTACATCTAGAAAGAAACAGTACGTTGTTACCCCGCGTTTTTCCTACCTTGGGTTATCTTACCTAGTGTGTGCACACGGTCTACGCAGCTACAGTTTGGGCCGGCCCTGCTTGCTCTTCTATCGTTCAAAGTATTTTGCCTACTGTTATCCCTCTATAGTTTCCCTTGTCAGCCTTATCTCATTTTAATAAGTTTACTACTACTCCTTCTCTCCACCTCCTAAGTGCGTACTTATTTTTCCGTATCCAGTTATACAACATGGTAAGCATTCCTTTTGCCTCGTACTTCATTAATCCATGCACTATTGGGTCTGCCCGTGCTGTCTTCTATTCTTAAGGTTAGCTACACATTTTTTACTTCTTCTCTTGTGAACTCTCTCTGTAACCCTTCTGAACCCCTGTCTTCCCTTTCTGATACGTCTACGTTCGCCTCTGCCTACCCGTTGATTTCTTTCTCGAATTTTGCATTGAACATTTCGTTGGCTGTGGACGTTCCTAGCTTACGGTAATTCTCTACTAGTACTTCCCTTTTCCCCTTCACAATACTAACCATTTTACTGTTCTGTGTTCTTAAGGTAGCTCTTCCAGTGGCTGCCTCTCCTGCTTGTGTTCTACTAGCACTCCTCTTTTCCCCTTCGAACTACAAACAATTATATCGTTCTGTGCATAACATAGATATTCCAGTGTCTGCTTCTCCGATACTACATCATATCACATTAGCCCACCCTGAATAGTCGTATATGCAGACCACACAACGGTTAATGGATGATACCGGAATCATCCGGAAAGACCGGAAAGGAAGTCGAAGATGCGACTATTCGAAACAACGATATGAGGTTATAATTAGTAGTGAGTCCTATTAGTAGGCGTCACGCACAGTGTTATACTCAGAGTGTTTGCGACAAAAAAAAGGACTTTTGCTTCTCCTAACAATATTCCGAGGTAGATTTTTGAACAAACGGCAAAAAAGTACTTTAGCGAAGATAGGATTTCATCGAAACTTGCAGAAACTTTTGTCTCTGTGTTTCATTGGCCTACACACACCGAGCAATATCCCGACGTAGAACGCATCTCAAAGGATCAAAACACCAAGCATCTTCCATAACCTCACGAACTATGCTGCTTGTTGTACACAAGACGACAACCGCTGTGAGCACCGAGGCTCGAGAGCTGCAGCTGGAGTATAACGCGGACGAGAGGCGTTGGATTGTGCCAGCGGGTCGCCACCGCTGCTACGGCACACGCTTCCGCCTGCTCGGTACTGACGTGGAGCATGCGTCGCCCCGAAAGCTCGTACTTGTACTCGTGCTCGTGCCGCCTTGTTGTAGCGCGACAGCATGACAGACCGTGTATCATTTCAATTTCACCATACTGCCGCAGCAGCAGCAGCAGCAGCTGCCGCTGCGAGCAGCGGCAGCAGTGGCCGCTGCGGCGGCGGAGCGGAGCGCGCCGGCGCTGTGGCGTGCGTAGGCCGAGCGCAGCAGCAGCAACAGCAGCAGCAGCAACAGAGCAGCAGCAGCAGCAATCGAAAAATGGAAGCTGGTTGGTGCTGGTGCTGGTGCTGATGCTGTTTATTTTTATTGCTCAAACAGATGCTGCCCTAGCTCCGGCTGGCGCTAGCTAGCCACCGCTTGCTGTGCTGCTGCTTACAGTCGTGGGATGGCAGTGGCGGCACCGCGGTTAACTCTGCCGCCGACACCGTTGCTGGGCTGTCGTTGGTACTCACGCGCTGTTTTTTTTTGTTTTTTTCGTTCTTTTTTGTCTGCGGCGTTGCCTCACTTCCCCACTTTCCTTCTTATTTTTCGCAGGCGTCGCCTGCAGGATTTGGTGTACCTCACTCACAGACACACCGAAATCAGCAAGGGAAGGCAATTCACTTTTTGTAGCGCAAGTAAAGTTTATTTATTTTTTGTCGCGCACACTCTATAATCAGAAACGCCCACTGAAAGAGGGGGTCAAAAACCAAAACAGAAAAGGACAGGAGTCGAAAGGAAGGCAACAAGAAACACTAGGATCAACGCAGAAGAAGCATGCAGAAACCCGGAATGGAGTCAAAAGAAGTACGAAGACAAATGCAAAAGAAGGAAGCAGAACTCAGGGAACGGCTGTGTACGTGGGGGCTCGGAAAGGCCAGGGCCGGGTGGGGCCCGGGGTTATACGAGTGCAGGACCGATCATCGGATCATGGCGAATGCGATGGAGGTACGCAAATGGGAACACCACACGAAGTACTGAAAGCGGAGGGGGCACGACAAATTCATAATGAACGCTCCTGGAACTATGGCCGGGGGATTGGCTAGGGCCTGCAAGGGGAGTGAACAATGTTCTACTCTGAAGTGGCGAACTAGTGGTGGGAACAACACCAACAAACGGAGCAAGGTAACTCAACCAGAATCAATATGCCCAAGAGATCGTCAAGAGGTCACTCGGAGGGGCAGGCCTAAGGCATCTAGTTCGGTGTGGACAACAGGGTGTGTCTCTACAGATTCATGCAGATATACGACTTACGACTACATCGTGGAAATGCGAGTATGCCAGGGACGTAAGGTTCAAGAAAAAACGTCTTGCGTACTGTAATAGAAGCAGGGGATATATAGCAAGTCATGCATGTGCAACCAGAAACAGGAAACACACCATGCGTGTCCAATAGACACTCGAAGCAAGGAGAACCAGGAAGTAAGGCATCACGCGATAGAACCGCGGGTCAGCGGCGAGGAGGCAGACGGAAACGATACTGGGAAGTTCAAGAAAAGCCAGAAATCTCCCCAAAGGACATTACCACAAAACGACGATGGTCCGGTCGAAGAGGATCCCAGATGCTGCCGAACGTACAACACCGAAAGTACAACACCACCCGTCCCGGAAAAGGGCAAGAGAAATCGGTGGTGGTAGGTTGGGGGCAAAACAAAGAACAATGAAAATACATCCAAAGTGTGCGCTATCACTGAAGTACAGCAGCCCTGGTGAGAGGAGGCAAGCGGAACCGGCAATGGTATATTGAAGCCATACACTAATACACCAGAAGAAGCGCCGTTATCCGAATTGCAAGAGGGAAAGCAATGCACGCTGACAATCAAGGCGTGTCCGAAACGTCGGATCTGAGAGGCTAGCGTTGGGGCATTGATAAAAAGTCGAAAATAATAATAACTAATACTTTGCAGAGATATGAGAGTGGTGGTCGTAATGTGCGACCTAGGGCACTTAAGGCCTTTGGTCGGGTCGGAAACGAACAATGGAGACTACCAAAGTCAGTCGCAAATTTTGCGAAGAAAGAGGAAACCGGAATTTGGTACGGAAGGTAAAACACGGAAGCTACGCCGGACAGGATGTCAAAAACGTGGGACCACGGAAGGCTAGCATAGAACAGGCGCTCGGGGTCAATCGACCGAAATCAGACCCGTAAATGGGGTCTTGTGCTACAAAAAGATGAAGAAGCGCCAACAAGCTGAAACGGGGTCAAGAACGTGAGACCTTCAGGGGCCATAGCTTAGAATGGGTACCAGCAGAAGCTCTGCTGTAGTACGCGGCGAACTTTTCCAACCTAAGCAAGTTAAGACCAACATGCCAATAAAATGGAATCAAGAATGCACTTGTGCAAGTTCAAGCAAGGCCGAACGCACCCATTTTTCCAGCGAATACGTAGGGTGAAAGGGAAAGAAAAAAAAGAAATCCGTACGTAGCCGGGTTCAATAGCCTGAAACAGGGGCTTGACCTAGTGAGGCCCAGGCAGGCTAACTGCGCAAACAGTCGTGGGAAACCGAGAAGAAGCTAGCCACGACCTGAAACGGGAGGCAATACTTGAGACGCTAAGGGGGTAAATGAGAAGGGCTACTCACAAAACTCGGTATACGACCAAGTCATTCATCCCAAAGCAGGTGCGTCGGAAACAGGAAAAGGAGGGAGTCAGCAGTAAACGACCTGGGGGCTTGAAGCCAGAGCGGGGGTCGATACGTGGGACGTTTGGAGGCGGCTATGCCGCGAAAAAATCAAGAAAATCAGGGTCATCTGGAAATCGCCTATAGACGGCGAAGCCAAGACATGTGAGACTCTTGGGGGCTACGTAGTTATACGGGAAGCCAATGGTCTACGATGCGATACCTGAAGACGCAACTTCAAAATCGTCAATGACCGGAACCGATTTGAGGTATACCAAAAGCGGATACGTCAATAAGAAACGAGAAGGGGCCAACAAAAAGAGGTACTCATGCATCTCTAAAAGAAATGCGGGGCGAATCGATTCGCCCACCTGATGAGCGCCCAAGCAAAGTTCGTCATAAAAACCAAGGAATCAGCCAAGCGGAAGAGAGGACTCGGGTTTCATAAAACAAGACACAGGAAGCTTTTATGTTCCTACCAAGCGCGTAAGGCTAGGAGAAAACGGAGCTGCGAAAGCCGTGGCGTTGTTACGGGAGGACCATATGGTATTAAGACCTGTGCAAAAGTTTAGGCTTCGTGGCTAAGTGGTGGCCAGTTGAAGAAAAAGACAAAACGTACGCAAGCTCTTCTTGCTGAAAAGAGGGAGGGCAAATCGAATACTAAAATCGAAGGTCAAAGTGTTAACGCAATGATGACCACCGCAAAAAAAAAAACAAAAAGAGGAAAAGAAGACCGAAGACATACCCAGCTAAGTTTTCAAAAACGGTTGGAAAGCCTACAACGATCGTGGACATCTGAGAGGCTGCATCGTAGTGGAAAGCCGTGAGTCAAGAATGCAGACTTGACCGATACGAGGCTACTGTTGGACCAATCCGGTCGAAAGCTGATACAAACAATCTATAGTCGTTGAGCACCAAGTACGCACACAAATGCGAAGGAAAAACGAACAACCGTGTGGCGCGAACGCGAAGACGGGGGAAATATATGTTTCTACCATGCACATGGTGCAAGGAAGCAACAGGCTAAGACAAGCCAGGCAAACCTACGAGCTTTTTCTATGAGTAAGCTGAAACCGTAGCCGGAAAAAGAGTACGTTAAACAACCTTGATCGCGAGAATACTCGTGCTTCAAGTAAGCGGGACAGGGGGGTAGTTAACTAAAGTTTGAGCCCAAGAGTGCCCGCATGTAAGTAAGCCGATAAAGGGGAGAGGTCGTTTACAAACGTAGGGCCCGAAAAACGCTCCTAGCGTGGCCAGGAGGGACTCTCTACTCTCTACTCGTTATCTCGCTGCACCAGGTGAGTAAACCCATTAGTGAGGGCATGGGGGCAACAAAGGGCATACTGCTGTAGAACGAGCCATATGTCGTGCCAAATGTACCCGGGTGTACATACATTCATATTTACTCGTCAGTTACAGACGAGAGGACAGGAGAAGTAGAAAAGACATTCGGTAAGAAAAACCGGCTCGTATTCTTGCTGTTTGTACTGGCCAGAGTACAGCATGTGGGAACCGAGCTACGTATCACAAACTATTGTCTACAAGTACAGCAAACACGAAACAGGGGGTGCCTCGCTCTCGATGCTACGTTACTGCACGTCTGCGCTGCTATGAATGTCCTCTAACTACGAAGAAAGTAAAGAAAGAGAAGAAATAAAAAGCGGTACGTGTCTCACATAAAGAGGCAAGGAAGGCCTCTTGAACAGGCGAGGCTGCGTTCCAAAGCTCAGGTGTCACTTGCACCCACATCAAGTGTAGGAGTGCCCGAGGAACGTCGTAAGGGAATGGAATGCAGGTACAATGAACTGGGGAGGCAGCTTCTCTTGTTCAGGAGACTTATTTTTTGTGTTGTCGTATTATTTCTCTACGTGATGAGAGAAGGGAGCTGTTGAAAGTGATTCGATAGGGGCTTGATTCAAGGCATCAAGCCCACTTTTGCTCTCCTTCTACTAACCTGCTAAACGGGTAAAGGCACTTGTCCGAGGACCTTTCCTCGGGCGCTTGTCTACTCTTCTCCTAGCGGTTATCGTAACCATTGTACTGCAAGGGAAACTGCAGAGCCCCAGGAAAACACTTAAGGTATTCAGGGGGTTGATACTGCGGGATATTTCATAACCACTTCTATAGCCCGATACTATATATTATCACATTAGACAACTATAATCCTGATACTGTAGTTGTACCAGATATAGAACAACTCACTATTACGGGAGACCATAGTAAATAAAACCAAATATTGTTGGCAAAAATAGGTAAATATATAGGTTTTTGTGTGTACCGTAGGTCCTAGTTATTATGGTCCCCTGTAATATATAGCCAACAGCACCCCCATGTATTGTGGGTCATCGCACCCACACCCCACCCCTCGCCGTGCGTTCATTTTCTTAAAATCTCTCCACAATGCTTTTATTTTTGTCGCACCGTGCGAAACTAAGGACCCCTGTTCGTGCGAAAAGTGTTTCGTTCTCGTGTGTTCAGCGCACCCTCGTACGAAACTGTCGCCCTTCTGTTCGAAAAAAAAAAAGGCGCTGTGCGAAACCCTAAAAGAGGTTTCTTTGCGGTACGAGGTGTCATGGCTTGTACTATAATACTGTAATATTTAATAATTTACATCGAGCATTCTTTTCCCGTGTATCCACACACTACAGTACGTACCAGGTACACAAAAGACATCATGACGAAGGAAGGTGAACGCTTAAGTGGCTGACCACTCTGCCAGCTCCGTTCCCTCGGAGCTCACCCGAACCGCCGGCTGTCTTTCGGCAACCTTCGCCACAATAAAAGTACGAGTATACGAGATATGTTTTACCTGGTACCTGGTTTGATATTTTTATTATTATTTTTGCTTGCCTTCCCACAATATAGCGTAGATGCCGTTCCTATATAAACCGAATATCCTTCCGTAAATCAGTAGTGTCCCTCACACGCTTCTCTGCCAGTTGTTTATATTCACGACTATATGTACGATTTTTCATACCTCGTACATACCCGTATGCGTTGTATGATGATGTGCGACTCATGCACAGCGGTGTGTACTACCTGGTATTATACTCTGTAGTGTTGAAGATCGAGATCGAATTGCCGATTTTGAATCACGATTTTCCCGATCTCCCGGAGATCGATCCTGAATCGAGATCGAGATCGAAAGATCAAAGACCGTGGTTCTTTCGATATTTCAGCCCAGAAAATAAAAGAAAAAGAAAATACCATTCCCCACATCATTTCATTTTAGCTACGAACCGGTATAGTGTATCCTATTCCTCATCAACGTTACATCCCCAGGTCATTGGTCGCATTCCTCCGGCTTCTTCCTCCCTTCCCCTAGCGGCCTGGCGGTCCCTCAGGGCTAGTTTATACATATTATTGTGGGGCAAACTTGTTGGAAAAGCATGGGAATACATCGAGATCGTGACAGTCGAGATCGTCCCTTTTCCCAATGATCGGCCAAAAATCGAGGTCGGGTTTTGTTTTTTCCGATCTATATTCAAAGAACCGATCGCCATCGATTTCAGTGACGATCTCCAACACTGCTCTGTACTCTGTACAGCAGTACACAGATATTTCACACTGTCCATATCCATCCCGCAGAGAGTATGGTGGTTGATATCATATCGTATCATATGATACAGAACGAGTACTGTAAAGAAAGACCGAACGGGCAAACTGTCAATCAATGCCAAACGTACTGGATACGAAAAAGCAGAACACCAAAAAATACCTGGTAAGTTGCCTTTTCTTTGCTTTTTCCCCTTCGTCTTTTGTGTTTTCCTTATTGTTCTCGTCCAATATGGTCAACAGGGGGGCTGATGATAGAAGGATAGACAGAGACTCATCGTGGAAAAAAAGAAAAAAACAAGAACTGTATTGTATTATATTCTGGAAAGGCTAAAAACAACAGCAAAAATAGGAATTAAAAAAACTATACTAATACGTGCATACGCATCTGATACTCTGCAATACCTGGTATATTCGATGTGATTCAATATATCCAAAGAGCCGGCGTCCCCGGTGGCTTGGTAGGTGGTCCGCGTGCCTGTCAAGATCAATTTCGTGGGTTCGAGTCTCACCGAGTGCATGCTCGTAGGGGCTGTTTATTGCATTAAAGAGATTGATGAGCGGAAAGCGCGAGAGCGTGAGTTAGCTACATTCGATGAAAATCGACGAGCAGTGGGAATGCTGAACCCTATGCGCGATAAAAAATAAAGGCACGTACCGGGGGGGAGAAGGGAAGACACCTGTGACCACGGCTTGTCCAGAAGGTCGTCGAGGGTAACACCTCTTACGAATTAGGCTGGAAAGTGAAAGTGATGAGTGAAAAAAAAAAAAAAAAAAAAAATGTAAATGTTAGGAGTGCGTTGTCCCTTTTCATTCGTGTTTTACTGTTGCTGTTCCTTTTACGACTGTGTCATCCATCTGATTGTCTGCGTAAAAAATAAAGAAGGAAATACGTCGTATCGCGTGTTTTGTTTTTTGGAGAGATCGATCGTACGTATTTTGGTTTCTTGTTTCGGTACACCAATATAAAACGACACAAAAAACAAAAAACAGGGTGAAGGAAGAGAACAAGAAGCGCTGTGGAATATTTTGCAAGAGTATCACACCTGAGACAGATCATACAGATCATGATCTATCTGTCTACTGTAGATAATATAGAAACTTAGTAACTTGCCGTTGTGAGACGTTGCGCAGGACCTGAATACGGCTGGCAGAGAAGCGTATGAGGGATGCTAATGATTTACGGAAGGATATTCGGTTTATATAGGAACGGCATCTACGCCATGTTGTCGGAAGGCAAGCATAATAATAGAATACTGTTGCAACATAGCGTCGTAGGTCAATTCGCACATAGTTTAAGATCAATGAGACCTCCTGTTGCGATCAGCCGGAGACTCTCACCCAGGGTTACTACTCCCGCGTTGATTCTTCTGGCGATCAAGGCGGCACCTCGTCGCAGACAGTAGGCACCCCCCGGCAAAATAAACACTGAGGAAATTGGTATCGTTGTCGATCCAACCCAGGGAAACAGGTGCTACAGCAGTAGTATCATCATGCAGATCTAACGTCCCACCCGGCAACATGAGCTGTCATCATCATAGATAATGCATATCATAAGTAATATATCTGTCCTGAAATATCTAGATCATGATCTATCTGTAGATGATCTGTCCGAGCTGTGAAATTGTTGCAAGTAAGGCCCGTTCTTATTTGAGAGCTTTTTTTCCAGAATTTCCCAAGCTTGAAAATAATTGAAAATGTGTATCGAGATACACAAGCGTTCTGTCACAATCTTGAAATTCTTCAGAATGTTAGTATACTGCCTTGAATAAGGCTGAAAGCCCGGCAATTACCTGGGTTCAAGTACTGGGATCGTATTTGTAGTACTTGGGAGGCGTATCGTAGATGGAAAACCAGGGGTTTTCCCAGCGAGGCACGAGCTCGGCTCTCAGTCTCCGCGTGCACGAAAGGAATAAAGCTGTTGTTCAACCTCTAAGCAAACAACACACGTGGGTACAAACAAGTACCGATTTAATAGGAAAACCTGCCCAGGGATACAAAGTGTCCCGACTTTGATCTTAACAAGTGGCATCGACCGTAGGACCCGGAGGCCCGGGGACCTGGACTTCCTGCAGGGGAGTGTCGCCTGCATGGCGGCCGAGCCCAACTTGTGCTTCCTCCCTGAAGCGGGGACAATGGTGGTCTCTACCGCTCGCCGACTCCGACGCGAGATGCCCGAGGACGACCGCCCATTCAACGACGACTGGATACAGATGGCGGATGGCCCCTGGGAGGCACAGCGACGCCGTGCGTACACCATCGCTCTGGTGGTCAGCCTCCAGAAGGCGCACGACGCTTCTTCCGCACCATTTATTGGCCAAAACCTGCCGCTTACCTCATCCACTGCAAACACCAAGCACACTCCGCCCACCAGGGACTCCAACTCTCCGACAAGGGACCGGATGCTGGACAACACCACGCCCCCTTCAACGGCCCCTTGGACAACCGGGTCCACCAGCACCCGGGAGTTGGCGACAGCTCTGTGGCCCGGGACAGCTCCCGCCGCCGCGCTGGCGACCGGGACCGCCGGTGCCCGAGAGTTGGAGGGGATTCGGTTGGTCAGGACAGCAGGTGCCGCCGGGGCTCAGGTTCGGACAACGGCAGCGGCAAGTCTCGGCGAAACGGGGCTGGACGTCGGGGAAACCGAGGCAAGGGGAAGGAGAGCTCGCGTGACGGGCGCAACAGCAGATACCACCCACGAGGAAACGCTTCTTGAGCCAGTTCCTCCAGTTCCTCCTCGGACGGCAGCAGAAGAGCCCCCGTCCCCGAGGTCACGGGCGCTGCCAGCAAGAGGCAAGTTATTCCCTGACTGACCGATGTTGCTTCTTCCGCCGCGCTTCTTGGCCGCTTGATCATGACCGATGACCGCGCTATGCCCGTGTCGTCTAGCCTTGCTCACGCCCAAACATTGGCGATCGACTCCGCCGCAGCAGCCGCCGCGAAAAAGCACACCGCCGACGTTCAACGGGCGTACAAGCAACTGGGACTCAAATACATATCTCGCATTTCTGCCCTACCTTTTCCCTCCTCGATCAACCCTTCCGATGCCGCGCAACAACTCTCTCGTTCGGTCAAGGCCTCCGCGTCTGACATTCTCACGATGTTCAACGATGGCAGCCATGAAGGCCTTAGTTCTACCGTTTGGATCCTCGGTTGGGAGTATCCCCTCCAGAAATCCTTCGCTCGTGCCATCACGTCTGACAAGCCCACGACCGCCCCCCTCACTACCTTGATCGACTGGTGTCGCGCGCCATTGCAGCCGGAGCGACGGGACCAGAGGTGTTCATGCTCCTCCTGAGGCTACCGAGCAACCACTTCGACCACACCGACACGGGGGCCAGCTCCACCAAGCTGCATAGTTTTGGCGTGCCTAACGGGATCCCCTTTTGCGATTTTCGGCGTGCATTTCGAGAGGTGATGTCGGCAGCGACGGGGACTGAGCGTGTTTGGCACCGGGGGTAGAGGTAGTTTTTAGGACGTGGTTCGAACGGCAGTTAACGAGCAGTATCCCAGCATGATGCCCACGCAGTACCCGGGAGGTGTGGCTACTATGGTATCGAGGCCTTTCAGTACTTTGGATGCCATGTGGTTGGCTGTTGAGACTCTCACGAAAAAGAAGCCACCTGCCATCAACGGCAAAAAATATTTTTCTTGGCCGCGACGGGGGTGCGGTCAACCCCCGTCGGGGCCCCGGCCCGCCAGCAATGGTCGCGGCCAGGGCCGGCCGCTTCCCCAGTCGCCTTCATGGCAGACGGGATCGCGCAATAATCCGCTTGTGATGAATGTCAACAAATCCATCCCTGACTGCCTCGACCCGTGGCCTGACACCTATTCCAACTGCTGGCCCCTACAAGAACACCACTACCCTGAAGTTCACGCAGTCTGCATGTCCATCCAGACCGAAGACCCTGCCTTCTGGAGCGGCCAACTTTCATCGTCCGCTCGCGCGGCCGCCCGCAGTGAAAACCGAGGTCACTGCTTGAATTGCCACAAAGACTCGCACTCCCTCAGACAGAGTAGATATCCCTTTCGAAACCTTAGCGGCTTTTTGAACCCCGACCTCGGAACGCTCGGCGACGACGGCAAGGCGTTCCGCCGTTGGCAAGAACGCATGATCAGACACCACCGCGAGTACAAATCACGCCCGAACAACCAGAAGAAACTAAAACGTCGTCCCGACCACTCACGTGGGCAGCGCCACGGCCAGGGCCAACAGAACACACAAGGTGACGACTACAACGCACACACGGAACAAAGACACCAACAGTCTCACTCCGGCCATCACGGTGGTGGTTCGACCGCCCCTGCCGTTTCCGCCCCAGCTCCCGCCTCGTGGATTCGCTTCGGTGCTTCGCATAACTCGGGCGGCAACCCGAACGGCCGTCAGCCAGGCACCTTCCGCGCCGATAACTGACAGGTCGACGGCGGTTCGGCCCCTCCTGCCCGTCCACCGCCCGCATTATCGGGAGAAAAAACATTGGTGTCACAAGATGCTCGAGTCCCAGGCTCGTTCAGCACTCAGCGCCAACCTGCCCCGCTCTCGCCCCGCGCGCTGCCCCGTACTTCGGACCGACGCAGCCACTCAGCCCCACTGGCTTCACCGGGGAGCCCCCGGGCGCCTTCCCAGGCGTCAGGAGCCCGCGCTCCAAACGCCGCTCCCCCCAAACATGGGCACGAGAGCAGGCGCGTCAAACGCCGCTCTCCCCAACGACACACCGCGCAGCACCACGAGTGACGCGCTGTCGCGTCATTTTTTTCAGAGAGGGTGTCCCCCTCCTTCACCTCCCGGCCATGCCGTGGCGGTCGGTTTGAGGCGCGGAAAGACCAACACCAAAACCCCGAGATCTCGGTTGGAGCTCGACTCGGCGTTTCCTCGCAATTACGGTGGCCGCTTCACCCTTTTTCCCATCAAGGAGGAGTCGACAAGATTAGCTACCTCGTCCCCCTTCCCCACCAGGTCTACAGGACGGAAGCCCACTGTGGTGGACCCTTTGTTGCCCCCCACCCGAGCACCGTTCTTGAAGTCGTCTACAGGGTCTGCAGGCCCTCTTTCGTCTTCGCGCACGCCACGCCACGTGCGCAGCGCTCCTTCAGCTCCAGTGGAACAGGAGAAACCTGACTCTGCCCGTCGAGCCTGCAGTGACACCACGACTTCCGGTCAGATAAACCGGACAGCATACCCGATAAAATCGGAAGAATTGCCACTCTCGTCAAGTAAAATAGACTCAGAGCCCCCTGCCCCCTTTGGTCTAGGACAGAGATTATCGGGCGCAGTAAGAGAACCTTCTGGCGATTTTTGCCTACGGGCAATGTTGACACAGAGCCAGTATACGTGGAACCAGACTCGCCTCGTGCGCCAGGGGCTCAGTGTTCTCAGAGAAGCGCACTCCCCCACACACACACCACAACTGCGGCCACCGACGACTCGGCACCGTCGGTCTTTGTCCCTACTCTCGAGTATTCAATGGAGCGGTTGGTACTGTTCTGGCGGCCCCCCTCCCGTTTTTCGCAGTGGTCCCCGTCGCCTTTTATCGTTGACGATGTGTCATATTCCTGGGCGGAGCAGTATGTGATGGCTAAAAAAAAAAGGCTCGCTTTTTTCAGGACCACGACGCAGCGGAGCGGATTAAGGCCTCGCCAGACCCACGCGAGCACGGTCGAGGCGTGCTTCACTTCGACTGCGCTATCTGGGACCGCGTTCGGGAAGAAGCCGTCCTTGATGGTACTTTTGCCAAATTCACGCAGACCCCGGCCATGAAGCAGCACCTATTGAGCACTGGCACCCAATTTTTGGCTGAAGCCAACCTTTTTTACCCCGTGTGGGGCATTGGCCTCCGGGCAGACAACCCCGAGGCTAAGACCCCTCTCGGTGGCGTGAGAAAAAATTGCTCGGGAAGGTTCTTTCCACCGTTCGCGACACCCTCAGCTCAAGTGAGGCCGGGTTGGCACACCCCGCTTCCTCTCATCATTTTTGCATGAGATTTCACCAGCGCCGCCCCGCCCTTTGGCTGTGACCTGCGCATGCCCAGGTCCTCCCTTGGATTTTTCGTCCCTATTTTCTGACGCGCCCGCTGATCACAGTTCCGAGGTTTTGGCTGTCGCCCCTAGTGTCAGTCCCTCCCTCGCGCTGCCAAAACACGGCCCCTGCCTCGTCGGAGGCACCATTACTCTCGACGAAGCTTCTTTCACAGCCCAAATCGCGATCCACAGCGAAGCTGGCGTTCTTGCACCTTTGGTTGCGCAGCGCGTCTTGACACTGGCTTCCCACAGACTTTCGTTCGACGAGATCTTTTGGACCGCATGCTTTCGGTTGGTGCGGCATCCATCGCGTTCGAGCAGAAATGCGCCCCTTGTTCTCGGGGGGGGTACGCCGACTAGACTCGGGAACAACAAGCTGAGCCCGCGTGCAACGCCGCCGTGCGTTACATAGCCCCTGGCCGGCCGGAAGTTTCACCCGCCGACTTCTTGTCGTGTTTCCCTTCCCACCAGCGCCCTTCCTGTTCGGAGGTTCAGGTGCTGGCTAATCAAGGCCGCTTGCAAACCACCGACGCAGGCATCGCTTTACTCGTCCGACAGCCGTCTCCCCCCCTTGCGTCGGACACGCAACGCCCGGTGGGTCGTAGGGCCTGTTTATGGAACGACGAGCCTATTCGCATTTATGTGCCGCTGCTCATGCGCCCCTGGGCCATGCAGGCTTGCCATTTCACGTTTTCATGCCACGTAGGAACCGCGTGCGCACTACGTATGCTTGAACGCTTTTACTGGTGGATCGGTACGAGAATCTGCACCCTGTGGTGGTTACGCAACTACTTGAAGTGCCAAGCACGGAAACATCGCGGCAGACAGTCCGGTGGCCCACCATCACGTTGCCTTTGCCAGAAGGACCCGACATCGCCGTCCGCATCGACTATTTCGGCCCTCTCCCCGGTGACGCCTCTAGGAAATACCTACTTCTCGCTTTTCACAAATCGTTTCAGCCGCCGAGCCGACATGTACGCCGTCAGAGCGGCAGAGTTCACCGCTGAGGGCACGGCTAACATTCTCATCAACCGGTATATCCCCCTCTGTGGGTGCCCGCGCATCATCCTCTCGGCCAACGGCCTCCAGTTCTGTTTCATTCCTTCGCACGCCGTTTATCATCTTCTCGGGGTTCGAAAAATTGCCACTAGCCCTTACCACCCAAACGGCAACGGTGGGGTAGAACGCGTATAAACCACACGATGGCCCACATGCTGGCAATGGTCGTCAACGAGCTCAAAAACAACTGGGATGACCAGCTCCCTCATGTTGAATTTTCGTACAACAATTCCGTCAGCGCCGCCACGGGTTTGGCTCCCAACGAGGTCCATATGGGTCGGCTGCCACGCCTCCCTCTCACGATTTTTGAGCGTGCTGGAGTCGCCGGCCACCAGAGCTTGGCCCGCGACCACCTCGCCTACTGCGACTTGGCGACGGACAGCCAGCAGCGTGCGTACGATATCGTTCACGAACACCACGCCCTCACTGTACTCGCGTGAACCGCCGCAACTCCGCCCTCTCCGACGCCCTGCGTCCATTCCCCAACTTGACTTTGGCGGCTGGGTGTGGGTGTACAATACGGCGGCCACCATCCGCCAGGGCGCGAAACCCACCACGGATTCCAAGGTCCTCAAGGCCAAACTCTCACTCAACTAGACGGGCCCCTACAAAGTGCTGGCAGTTGGCCCCTTCTCCTCAGCGAACACCCCGGAAGGACCTTACTTCCGAGATGCCCGGCGCTGATGCTCGCCAGCGCGTATTAGTTCAACGCTGCAAGCCCTGTGCTAACTCCCACGACCGTGGCGACATGCTGAAGTATTTGCCGGCGGAGTTGACACAATACGTGCTCAACAACTTCTTCAAGAAATCCCCCACATACCACGTCACCCAGGACGACGTTTCGATCCCTCTTCGACGACTCGAAGTAGAAAAGATTGCAGAACCCCAATCGGTTGGAGGTCGAGGTGGCGTCATCACGATGATGTACGAGACGCACTGGACAGGACTATCCCGTCCATCCTCGGAACGGGAAATGGATCTTCAGCTCTCTCGCCACGAAATTTTGCGCTACTGGGCTGGCACCCCAAACCAGCACCGCCGAACCAACCGCCCGTACCGCCAAATGAGAATCGGCGCGGCACAACGAGAGATTTCTCGGAGTGACGGCGAGCAGTTCCTGGCACCCGGCTATGGCTGCGTATCGCACGCCGATTGCCTTTGCCGATACTGCAACGCTGTGCTTCCCAATGGGGCCCACGTTTGATACAAGGGCGACGACGGTCTGTGGTGGCTCGGGAAAATCAGCGCCACTACGCCAACGGATGAAGTATATTGGGTTCGGTTTTTGAATGACCCGGGACCGATCAAGCTTCCTCTTCCTCCGGCGCGCTACATGACTTCAACGAGAGCTGTACGAGGTTCTTGGTGTCTGAAAATTCTCTTGGCTAGCGCGTTTGCACGGGGGGTCCAGCGAAACGTAGATTTTTCTCGAGGCGCCGCCGTAGATAGCTGATTTTCGCTTCTCGGCTGCACTCAATTTTTTTTCTTGTTGTTTTCCTGGACTTTGGGGGGTGGTTTTTCTACTTCTTGACGTTTTCCGAGTTTCCGGGTCGGGTCTTTGTTTTCCTGCTCGGTGTGTTCTGGTTGATTTTGTCTTGGGCTGGGTTTGGGTGGTTCTTCGCGTCTTCAGTGCTATTTTTCTTCTCATTTTTGGTATCCATTTTTTTGCTTTTCTATGCAACTTCCTCGCCCCCCCCCCGTTGCGGGTGGCATGGCGATGGCTTCGTGACGATTTGTTCTTGTCCCTTAGGGCTAGGCCTACCTTTCTTTCTTCTTTTTTTTTTAGACGTGCCTTGTCGGCTTCGGTGCCTCGCCGTTCAGAGGTGTGGAAGCGGGCTTTTAGGAGCCACATCTTCGACTCATGTTCTAGTTCGTGGAATCGGGGTTTCCATTAATTTCCCATTATTCGGCATATACGGCTCATCAGAGTGGGATAATGTTATGATACTGCCTTGAATGAGGCTGAAAGCCCGGTAATTACCTGGGTTCAAGTATTGGGATCGTATTTGTAGTACTTGGGAGGCGTATCGTGATATAGAAAACCGGGGGGTTTCCCAGCGAGGCACGAACTCGGCTCTCAGTCTCCGCGTGCACGAAAGGAATAATAAAGCTGCTCTTCTTCTATCTCTAAGCAAACAGCACACGTGAGTACCAACGAGTACCGACTTAATAGGCTACACCTGTCCAGGGATACAAAGTGTCCCGACCTTGATCTTAACAAGAAGCAAAAAAATCAGGAAAATTAGATTTCATATACTAGCTAAAATAAAGATGAGGAACATCTGGAAGAAACAAAAAAAATACCGTGAAAAACATGTGGAAATTATGAAGAAAAAAAAGAAGTCTCCGACAAGAACGACCCTACCTAAATTAAATACGTTATTGTGTTCTCTCTTCACACAGTTTTTTTTGTTCAATCTTTCCACTCGTACTCTTTCGCCCTCCGACAGAGCGCAGCGTGGAGAATGAATTTCCGCGCTAAGCACTCACAAGCAGTAAACATCCTCAGGATGACGAAGAAAACCAAAGGGAAACCAGTCCCAAACAACCAAGGAACGCCGAATGAAACCGGTACAGTGTAAGGCATCAGGTACTGTCCTCTCTCCTCCCGAAACGCATTTGGTGGGTTTTGGCACTGTCATTTGGCGCGTTTCTTGCACGTGCGTAAAAAAATAAACTACTGGCAACAAAATAAAAATAAACAACTATTACGGGGGTCTATAGTTAATAGGACTTATGGTATACATAAAAGCCCCTATATTTACATATATTTACTAACAATATTTGGTCCTATTTACTATGGTCCCCCGTAATAGCGAATATACTGGTCGGGTCAACCAGTAGATACTGCCACCAGTAGATTACTACAGCTAGTACTGTGCCAGTTCCCAGCCTAGAAATCAAGAAAATAAACCTATTATGAAGCACACAGATAGTGCAGCTATTACGGGGGGCCACAGTATATAGGACCAAATATTGTTAGTAAAAATAGGGAAATATATAGGTTTTTGTGTGTACCGTAGGTCCTATTTACTATAGTCCCCCGTAATAGCAAATATTACTTTCGGCGTAATATTTCTCGATCTCACAGCTTCGTTTTATTTCTCAATGTCGCATGGCAATATTAGTCTACCTTCTAACCGCATCAAATATTCTTGTTGTTAATCGTAGTATTTTTAGAACCGTTATTATCAGAAGGCATTTTTTTTCCAGAGTTTCCAGAGGAGAGGGGTTTTCGCTTTTTTTTTTCTTTCAGATTTTCCTGGGTTTTTGTTGCTCCCAAGAAAAAGGTTAAATTTAACTTTCCTGACCATCTGTTAAATTTCACGAAACCGTAACGGCACGCCGCCGCATCTTCATACGATTTCTGGGGGGGGGGGAGCTCTCCGATGATAGCGGCCCTTTAGTATTACGGGGGACCATAGTAACTAGGACCAAATATTGTTAGTAAAAATAAAGAAATACATACTTTTTTGTGTGTACCGTAGGTCCTATTTACTATGGTCCCCCTCCCGCCGATCCCCCCCCCCCCCCCCGTGCGCTGCCATCGCTGGCAGTGACTACCGGGCGGGCGTATACGCTACTGCTGAGGTCGCTCACGCTGTACTGAGGCACAGCAGTAAGTCCTGTAGCACTGTTCTTTTGTGCACATTCTGTCTATCACGATAGTATACGTCTTCACCCCACCCCTCACCCCCGCTCCCGCCGCTGGGGATGTGACGGTAACTTCTTGCGTTCTTACTATTTCCGTATAAATGTTTCGTCCCCCTCCCGGCTGGGAGGTGAAAACCCGACGTACTCCGTCTCGGCATTGTATACGGGGATGCCAGGGGCTATGGCCATACGACTACGGCCATGCATGACATGAGTACACCCCCTCCCCCCCCATACCCCTCGCTGGGGACGTGGCGGTAGCTTGTCGTGTACTTCCGTGTCTATAACGCATTTTTGCCCCCCTCTTACGAGTAGGATGCAGCTCACCCTTCATGCAACTCACTCGCCCAACAACTCACGGCCCTTCGCGCTTGGTGCCAGATATATCTGCCAGGTCGGTGAAAACCCGACGTATTCCGTCCCGGCATTGTAGGGATGCGAGGGTTTATGGTCATACGACTACGGCCAAGCACGATAATGAGTACACGCCTTCCCCCCCGCGCGCGCCTTGTAAATAGGTTGGGTTGGCGTTGGTTGGCGACGACGCTGTAAAACACGCCTTTCTTCTGAGCCCTACAATTAGATACCTCTTGGTATGCACAACACTGCTCTCGTAACCAAGCACACCACACACTTTCGTGGCAGCGCGGGACCCGCTTGACCCCATCAGGGCTGCACTCCTGCTGGGGAGATAAAATAATTGGGAAATTAGTGTCATACATCTTCAGGACTACACTCTCGCTGGAAAGATAAAACACCTCGCTGCTTCGACGGCTACTGTCAGATCGTCGATATATACCTCGAATAGATTAGGTGATAACGTGCATCCCTGGGCAACTCCTTGTAAAATTATCAGCATACTTCGATATTCCCCCGTCCAGCATCACAGCATTTCTTGCACATTCCGTCATTTTCTTCATCATTCTCCCCGTCTTTCCTCTCATCCTTAGTCCCCACAATTTTTTTCAACTGCCCATTTCTCCATACTTGTGTCGTAGGCCTTCTGTACATCTAGAAAGAAACAGTACGTTGTTCGCCCCGCGCCTTTCCTGCCTTGGAGTATTTTACCTAATGTGCACACATGGTCCACGCAGCTACGGTTTGGCTCAAACCCTGCTTGCCCTTGGCTTATTCTGTCTCCCTTCTTCATCATTGTTCCCATTCCATCGTTCAAAATCTTGCAACTTCTGTTCGTAATAGCGCTATCCCTCCAAAGTCCCCCGGAGAATCCTTATCTCCCTCTTTTAATAAGTTACTGCTACTCCTTCTCTTCACCTGCTGGGCGCGTACTCGTTCTTCCATATCCAGTTATACAAGATAACCATCATGGTATCTCCCCCGTAATTCATAAATTCATTCACAACGAGCATTTCGTCTGCTCCTTCTGCCTTTCTACTCTTAAGGTTAGCTACATACTCCTTTGCTCCTTTCTTTGTGAACTCTCTCTGTAACCGTTCTGAACCACTATCTTCCCTTTCTGATGCACCTTCGTTCGCCTCTGCCCACGCGTTGATTTCCTTCTCGAATTCTGCGTCGAACGTTTCGGTGGCTGTGAACGTTCTTAGCTTACGGTAATGCTCTACGGTTACTTCCCTTTTCCCCTTCGAACCAGTCACCATTTCGCCGTTCTGTGCTCTTGAATTAACTATTCCCGTGTCTGTCTCTCCTGCTTGTTCGCCCAGTATCCCCTTTATTCCGATCCACATGTGCTTCATCCCGCCCTCAAGTCTTCATGCATTTTTAATTACTGCGTCTTTCCACATCCCTTTTCTTCTTCTTCTTTACCATCTATTTTACTTTCTTTTAGCTAATAGTGCATATTACTCCCATCCTTCCCTAGTTTTACTCGATGTGTATATTGCGTGTGCCTTCCTCCATACTCTTATAGCCTTCATTACTTCCTCATCCCACTATTTTACTACTCCGTCGCATACTATCAACTTGGACGGGCGCGGGGGGGTTACCCACGCCATGCATGGCCGTAGTCGTATGACCATAGACTCTATCACCCCTACAATGCCGGGACAGAGCACGTCGGATTTTCGCCGACTAGGATGACATCGCTTGCACCAAGCGCTAAGCGCCGTGAGGTGTTGAGCGAGTCGCATGAAGGGTCAGCTGCATCGTACTAAGAACAGCTAGTGAGGCAGACTTGCAATGGATAACGGCTTCGAATGAATCTTCGAGGGAGGGGAGGGGGGATGGCAATAAAAATGGTTGCGGTTTTAGCGCCTACTGCTTTTCCGGCGACACACCGATGGTTTCCCTCTTGGCGCTATGTACGCCGCAGAACACGCTACGGTGGCGATAACACACACCCCGGGACGAGTTTCCGAGACGACTTTCTCCAAAGCAAGAAGGGCACAGAAAACGAGACCGCGTCGGAAATACCGGCATACACGTCGTCGAGACTTTAGTAGTGTTTGGGGGAACACACGCTTCTCACATCGTCCAACGAAACGAACCGCGGAGACTGCTTGTAAACCCTAATAATCCGTGAACCACATGCGCCGGTGTACTTGTTGGGGCTCCCCCCGAGATTGTGATGTACCCATCCACGAAACGGCTCGTTGATTGTGCGATATATACTATCTTTACAAAAGATGGCATTCTACGAAGTTTGACACACGATTTGCAAGGATTGTTTTCGACGAAACCCTCGATCTCACAGCTGATGTTTGTTACATCATTTTTTGAAGAGGACGCACTGCTTGCGTTGATGTGGCCTACCCACCACGCACGACTATGTCGCCGATCAGAGACGCGGTAGGGTACTGGCTATTACTGTGTAGCCAAGTACATACCCTTAATACGACCCCTGGATGGAAGTGACAGATCCAAACTTGCTGTATCCAGCTGTCGAATTGGATTGCCCAATAAATTGAATACACACGTACTCTCTTGCTGGCTATTTACTCCAAGTGTGAGCCCAAAACTGTCCCGCCTTGTATTTCTCGTAAAAAGTGTCAGCTCGCGTAGCTTGGGTAAGCGTATGCGTCTGTACTACACAGGTGACCGGGACCCCCCCCCTTGAAAGTGCGGGCGTATAAACATCCTCGGGGAGACATTGAACACTTCACGTAGAAAGCCCCACAAAGTGTCGACAACTTCTCAATTCGGCCCGCCTAATGATTTGCTACAATGCTCAGTGTCTCCGCAAGGATTTTTTTACACCCACATTGCGCAAGGGGGGGGGTCCAGGCCACCAGTGTACTTGTCTGCGTATATACGTGTGGCATCCGTTGCCATGTCGCAACAAAGTGCCACTACTAAACTGGCGATCCAGCCGGCCATGATGCAGCGAACCTAACAAAAAGAGGTCCGGCCAGTCCCAAACGGCTGCAACGTCCAGCGACGCCAAAAACAATGCTCCGAGCACAGTCGTAAACGGTGGTGATGCACGGCGACCGCAGAAGCGATGTCCTAGCGCCCCTGAGCGATGGTGATGCTCAGCGACCCCATAAATGATAATTCAGCAGCTCTAAATGATCGATTATGACGCGGCGATTCCAGAAAACGGTCTTCGTCGGTAATTCTCAAATATGATACTGTTGAGCCCCGATCCCGAAAGGCACACCTTTCCGGCGACCTCATGTCGGTGTTATGGCGTCTGCGGAAGCTCCAGAGGCCCCATCGAAGAGTGTCACATATGGCAAAGCCGGAGGATATCTTTCTGGCAGTCTCAAGCGATTGCAATCGCGGCTATGTTTCCCTTGAAACACCCTTCCCGGCGACACCGTGTTATTTATACGATGCCCCCAAAGGAACGTGTTATTTTTGCGCCAGTGACCCCACAGGTAGGTGGTGAACTCGCGGCGAAGGCTACACGGTAAGGGCTGCACTTTGTTTAGTCCCGAACATGTATCGGCTGAGGGGGTTGCTCCTCGAACTGAGGAGCTAGCCATCCAACGTATTTCGGTCCGATGCTGTATTTTTTACGATAAGTGTGTCAGGTGTTCGTTAGGCAGGCTTGCGAAAGATGAGTTTTGAGCAAACGTTCCGGTCTCACAGCTTCGGTTTGCATGTTTCTTCATATACCTACGCGTAGCCCATTGGGATTGTGTCTTGGGCTTACATATGCTTCGGTTTTTTTTTTCTCGAACAAGCCGAGGTTGTAGGACGCGCCACTGCTGTACTGTAAGAGAGTCCCTCACGTGTAGGTACCCTCACAAAAAACTAGACGCCACCCCTCTCTGCCGTATAGAACCCGTCTGAAACTGAAAATCCTCTGGTCGAAGTCTCGCCGAAAATTAGATTGTTGACTTCGCGTCGGCGTCATTTGAACAAGTTTGAGCGCTGACCACAGTCGCCGTGTGCTGGCAGTTCGCCACCCGCCGTCTGTAAGCGCGGAACCCCTTGCGCGTATGTAGCACTCGCCGCTGCCTGCTGTACTGTACGTGATCGCCTGGCGCGCTGTAGCACACGACTTTGTTCCCCAGTACCACCCCCGTGATCCAGCTTTTTCTTCTGTCAAACGGGTTTGTTGCTTTTCCCGCCGGCCTGGCCAGGCACAGCGAAAGGCCAAGCAGACCTAATCGTACTCAAGACAGCAACGATGAAGTTTTGTTTTGTCTCTGCTACCTTGCTACGTAGTCTAGCCGGGAGTTTGTTTCGCACGAGTCTGCCATATCTTTCCTACTAGTGGTCTCGTCGACAGCGACGTCAAGTGTCAATACTGCAGTTGTCGCGCGCCCCTCATGGAAAACTATCAAACCGAACCAAACCGATTCTTAAGCACCACTGGAATTCGAGACGGCAATAGAATATATTCCACTTAACAGTCGCGCTGGGACTGTGCCACAATATTTGCCATTTCTTTTTTTTAGTTCGTCGACAGCGGTATCAATACGGCTGCCCCCCCCATCCCGTCCTTGCCGCCACTATTGCCGTTTTCTATTGGCGTCCTCTGCGAGCCAGCTCCCCCTCTGCCTCGTCCCTTATGCCGCCTCGCCACGAAACAGACCCGCCGATTCGACGACTACCCGGTGCAGGTACCACTTCCTTTCAATAGCTGCTGTGGACCATATTTTACACCTTATCTACTCTGAACAAAAAGGGGGGAAAATTCCGTTGATTTTTCGTGCGGCTCGAAAGCACCTCGAGACGCGTGCGACGACCGCGGTGGCATTGTTTTGGGGACAAAACTATTCAGGACTGACTATTAGTATAGGCTCGTTCCCCCCCCCCCCCCAGTATCGTTGGACTACCATTGGGAATACTACTGTACCGTTTTACTGAACTTTTTCGAGAGATACCTACAGGTAGGGGCTTTTGGGAGTGTTTTGTCGGGCTTTGTGCTATTACCTTTTCTCAAAAATGAGCTGCTGCAGGTATTGAGGGTCAGAGCTCTCCAAAGGAATATCACAACCTCAGGAAAAAAAAAATGCACGTTGCTCCTGCCGCGTAAACGGGGCACGCTCGTCCCCACCAGCAATATTCACCGAACATCACCAGGCGTGTTGTTATAGCCGCCAAACTTTCGCCCGCTATGCGTACGGTCCCAGCAAAGAGGAGACGCCGTTTGTCTGCGGATGGTCGTCTCGACGCTCTCGCATTGTACGTTTCTCGAGGGTCTTGCTTCGGTGTACGGCATGAGATGGTCGGTGCGTTGTCGGCAATGGAAGCCAAAAATGATTCGTAAGAAGAGCTGGTGGTGTACCGTTCGGGACTCAGCGATATGCTTCGTGCTGGCCGAGAGTCCACGTCGCGCGCTCCGCACGGCAGGGTCTCCATCAGCTCGGCATTTAGCATGCGCACCCTCAGCGTGAGCGGGGCGATCTCGATATCGTCCAGCTCCCGCTTGAACCGTATGAAGCATGCCCGCGCGAGTTGGATAAAAAAAAAATATACCTGGCATAATGTCGGTGCTTGCGTTGACAACCGTCCGGGCGCAAAATTTGCTTCGCCGATCTATTGATACCTCTGGCCTGCTGCTTCATCAACAAGCAGCGGCGTCCGAGGTGTCCGCTTCGACGTCCACAGCGGCATGGTCTCCGTTTTTTCTGGGGAACCTTACCTGGTGCTGATTCTGCTTCGAAAACGATCACAATGCCGGTCATCATCTCCGCTACGAATTAAAAATGTTTTTATTTTTTCGTAATCGTGCTTACCATCCTCAAACAATGTGCTGGCAGCATGAGCTTCAACGATGACCCCTCGCAAGCATTTTCAGAAAAAAAGAAAAGGTCATACGCAGTTTCAGAAAGAAGGGAAAGCACTCGAAAGAAGCAAAAGAAACGAGATTTCTATGCACGAATGATTGTTGTTGGTTTTTTTTTTCCCTCCGACAACCTCCAGCTCCAAAGCTCGATCGACCCATATACATAGCAAGCAGGAAGAGGAAGAAGAAGAAGAAGAAGAAGAAGAAGAAGAAGAAGAAACCTGAAGGGAAATCAAACAAGGAATGTACCACTCCGACTTGTAATATTTATAAGGCAGATTTTGTGTTGACATCAGAGTCCAAACGGGCCTTTTTCCTGGGCTAGAGCGGTGACCCTTCTACGTCGAGTTTTTCATTTTTACTACCTCGTATGTGATTCACGTTTAACTTACAAGTGTACGTATTTCAAAAAAATTATTCACGTCGACTTTCTCTACCCGCCTGCAGCCTGAAATCGACCGACTACTCCTTCCTGCCAGCGTTCATTCGTTTCTTGTGTTCAGTACGAGCAAGCAGCGCTTATGACGTGGCCCAGCGTAGGCGAACTGGATTACAGTGCTCGCAGGAACTTCAAGAGTTAAGACTTCGTCAGTACGCAGCAGGTTTCCTTTTGGGTTTCCCTTCGTTTTCTTGGCAATACTGGGGATGCTATTATGGGGGACCATAGTAAATAGGACCTACGGTACACCACTAAGACCTAAATATTTCCCTATTTTCACTAACAATATCTGGTCCTGTTTACTATGATCCCCCCGTAATAGCATGCTAGAACTTGATCAAGGTTGAAGCTCATACTAGACATTGTCGGGCGACAACCCACTCCCACATCTCACTCCAATTTAACACCTCTCCCCCAATATAACACTACTCATAACATAAACTATACACATATCAACCCAACATACCTCATCCACTCCATAAAGTCCTCGTTAGCCCCGATGAACGGTTTCCGCCCCCCACCCCCCACATACTATCACACCAATAGCAAATATGCCGATGAATGGTAAACCGACGCACATAATTTTCTGTGTTATTATTAGTGTATAATTGAAATATATATATATGCATCTCAGAGAGCTGTGAGATCGAAGGTTTCGCCTGAACTTATTCGTCGTTGTTCGTTCTTTCCACGTATTACGGGGGTCCATAGTTAACGGGACCAAATTTTGTTAGTAAAAATAGGAAAATATATAGGTTTTTATGTATACCATAGGTCCTATTAACTATGGACCCCCATAATAGTATAATTACCAGCGCAACCAAGTCAGCGCCCTGAGTCTTCATCCCTTAAGAGGGAGATGATTGGAAAATCCTGTAGTCACAGACTACGATACAGTGAAAACCCCGTTAACTTAATCGAACTAATGGCACCAAATCGCCGGGGAAGAAAAATGCTGTACGACTCTAGACGCAAAGAGAAGGATGGGTCGGTCTGCATTTTTAATGTCTAAACGTTCATTATATTTCCGACCAGTGTGGTGCAGACTAGTTAAGACACTATCTCCGACAAAACCAGCGCACATATATACAGTATGTGACGACACTCAAGAAGCGCTTAGCTTTGGATCAGCATCAAATACAAAAAGTGTCGAGGAGCAGTAGGTGGGGTGTGTCTTGCACGGTTTTCAGTCTAAACACGACTTTCCTTCAGTATACGTTCGGTGCAAAAGTCGAGGCAGGTGGCCGGGACCGGGACCAGGACCCCCCCCCCCCCCCCCCCCCCCCCCCCCCCCCCCCATTGTGGGCTGCAAAACAAATATTTTTCCTGGTGGAGAAAACGAACAATGTAGCACACAATTTGGCGCTCCGAAGTGGGCGTAAAGAAATCATTTTGGAGATATTGAACAATTCAGCACACCATGAAGCGCACCGAAGTGGGCGTGAACACATCCTCGCGTGGAGATATTGAACAATTTAGCACACCATTCACAGTAGATGGGTGCTACGATAGATGTGCCCCCTAAAATATTTTCCGAAGCTCCTCAGCTCCAAACCCCGTCCCAAGGAACCCGATCTCGAGCAAAAACTCGATTTTTTTTTTTTAACCCGGTGAACAATCCCATGTCTTAAGAGATTTATAAAAACAAAGGAAACGAGAAATGTTTTTCCTGCGATATTGGGTAGTTCCTCAGCCAGGCAGAAATGTTTTGCCCAAAAAATGCTGCCCTTCTTGTAGAACACCGTTAGGACCTTGTGGGGATTGCTTGCTATATACATTGTTTAATGTGTCCACCAGGATATTTTTACGCCCGTATGTTTGCTGGGGGGGGGGGGGGGGGGGGGGGGGGGGGGGGGGGGGGGGGGGGGGGGGGGGGGGGTCCCGGCCACCTGTGAGGGGAAAAAAAAATCTGAACTTCTAGTTTCTTGCTGAAATGCTGTCGCATAAACGATACGAACAGCAGTGACGTATTTCATAGTTGCCTTCCGACGATGTACCCTGCCTCCGTTTGACGCGTTCACCAACCTATGATACAACGCCTGATATTATTACGGGGGTCCATAGTTAACGGGACCAAATTTTGTTAGTAAAAATAGGAACATATATAGGTTTTTATGTGCACCATAGGTCCTGTTAACTATGGACCCCCGTAATAGTATTAATTCGTACCATGAAAAAATCAAGAACTATATTTTGTCCCCCACTTTTTCCACCTTCGAGGCGCACGATAATACGGCACAAGCGTCGACGTTGACCACTCATTAATATTCCCAGAAAAAAAAGAAGATAATCAAGGAAGCTACTTTTGTGAGTGTGTTTCGTTTTTTTTTTTTGCACAATTTTCTCAACGACGGTCCTCTGAAGTAGACGTGATCTCAGGTAAATGCGCACCCCCTTCCTCCCCATGGTGGGGTGCAGTTCACCGTCCATTCGATTCGCCAAACACCTCACAGCGCTTCACGCTTGGTGTGTCTGGTCGGTGTAAATCCGAGGTGCTCCGTCCTGGCACTGTAGGGATGCGAGGGTATATCGTCATAAGACAACGCCCATGCACAACATGAGTATCCCCCTCTCTCCCTCTATATACCTTGTGGTCGACGCCATGGCGCGTAACTATTTGTAGACACAAGAACGGAGGGAAACATTGACAGGTAAAAAAATATCAACACGCTGGTTACATACGATATATATGCACACCCCGAGTTTCACAGCTGTCAAATGTTGTTTTCTCTCAAAAATAAATGTACGTATGTACCCCTCATAAGGTTACGCGAGAATGAAGCATCATACATACGTAGGCAGCTTGCAAACATGAGTTTCGCCGAAACGTTCGATGGATATCACAGCTGATAGATGTTTTTTTTTTTTTTAAATGCAGATACAGTATGATCGTGTGCTAGTTTCAATATTGTTTTTTTTCGGAGGGGGGGGGGGGGGGGGGGGGGGGGGGTCATCCTTTGTCGCTGACCCCGAGGGTAGGAGTCACAGTGTTGCGGACACTTCGTGCAAGGTCCTCGTCGGACCTTCCAACCTTACAAAAAAAACAGTACGCTGTGAGACAGCACGCCAACACGGTCAATTGGCGCTGCGTTCCAGCAGTTGTTAAGCTGCCACAACCCTAACCCTGAAATCCCCCAACCACACAAAACACGGTATGATAGTGTCGGGCCTGTGAAATTCTCCCACGGGCCCGTGTCTACAAACGATTCCTGTAGAAGTCTTGAGTCCCAGATTCACGCGCTGCTTCGATCTGCTACGTACCACCATCGATGGGGTATGTCCCCCAGAGAGTTGTCAACGGTAGTGGGCGGTGGCTACGCCTTGGTGCTCCCGGCGGCAAAGTATTCACACGTAGCCAACTGATAACTAAGTCGGCGGCTTAAAGTTGGCATTCTCACAGCCCTACCCAGAGGGATTACAGAAGCAGAGGTCCCTCGATTAGCGCCTTTTGGACAATGCGGTCTATAGTGCGTTTTGGACAGTGCCGGCTGCCCGCCATAGTGCCATTGGCATATACTTCGAAGTACGGGGTTAACCAGCGTGACAGTGTGCGGAGTATTGCTGGTCGCCGCTATAAAGCCAGCATGGTTGGCTGGCGCATACAGGTACTATAGACGGACCATCACTGTACAGTGAATCAACGCTTTGGTGCGCAACTAACTGTCATCCCTGAAATAGGTAGCTAACATCTAGCCCGCGACTTAGGAATCAGCTGCATTGCCTAGCCAACTAATATTCCGTCAGCGCGTCAATAGTCGGCCAGTTCAAAGCCCTACCCAAAGGGTTCATAACTGCAGCCGGGGAGATCCGCTCTCTGGTGTACGACTACCCGTCGTGCCTAGACAACTAAGCGCTAGTTGGCGACTTAAAGCAAGCAACACCTAGCCAACCAATGAACGGCCGGCGACTGATGATCAGCTAAACTCACAGCCCTGCACCATAGGGGTTAACAACTGAAGTGGGAGGGATCTACACTCCGCGATACGCACCCAACTAATAACTAGTCGGCCACTCGAAGCAAGCAATACCTAGCCAACTATTGAGTGGTCGGCGACTGAGAATCAGCCAACCTCACAGCCCCACCCGGATAAGGGATCAAAGCACTACTCTAGTGGTAGGGATCCATGCTCTGCCATACGTGGCCAACTAATAACTAGTCGGCGACGCACAGTAAGCAACATCTAGCCGACTAATAAATACCTGAAGGCGGCGACCGATAATCAGTCAAACTCACAGCCCTGCCCCAAAGGGCACATTACTGTAGCGGGAGAGATCTACGCTCTGGTACCCCTGGCGACAAACTGGACACAGGTGCACCTCGTAGATGTTGAAACCTTCGAACGCTTCCAGGCACTGAGAACAGCACGCGCCAACATGCCCAAAAGAAAGAGCGGTTGTCAACGATGGGAGGGGGGGACGAGGGAGGGGGACGAGGGGGGGGGGGGAGGAGGAACGGACGGGGGGACGCACTCATTTGTTGCCTGACTTAGTAATTTGACCATTGACCACACGTCTCTGTTTTGGAGGGGGGGGTATTTTTAATCTTCGACTGGGGAGGAGGGGGGCGGCACCTGGTTAAATTGTTAGGGAGGGGGGGAGGAGCGACACGTGGACAATGTTTGAGGGGTGAGGCGCTCAGCGGGGGGGGGGGGGGGGGGGGGGGGGAGCAACGCATTATTACGTTTTAAGGGTGCGGGGGGGGGGCAGCACATGGTTAATGTTTGACTAGGGGGCAGGGGGGGGGGGGGAGGGGGAGTGTTAATCTTCGAGAGTGGAGGGTAGGGGGCCGTGACTTATGGTGAAGGTTTGAGGGGTGGGGGGGGGGGGAGCGGGAGGAGTGATGTTCGCGGAGCTATTCAGCCTATTTTGGCATGAAATTCTATTGTGTAGGTTCGAGTGCTGGGATCTATAATATTTTTTAGGTTCAAAAGTCGCCCCTTACAAAAACAGAAAGACGAACAAAGTTTACATTTTTTGCTTGAGAATCCCATAAAGAACGTCCTTTCTTCACAAATTTTGGAGAGTCAGCCGTACAGACAGACGCGCGCACGGTGTAACACTCTTCTTGGCGCGACATGTTTCTGGGCAGCTATGTACGGTGGGGGTTGCAATTAGGGATAGCTATGTACGATGGGGGTTGCAATTAGGGGTAACACGTTTTTGGCACATCATGTTTCTGGGTGACGGGCGGCGAGGGGGGGCGTCTCAACCGAGGAAGGAACTACCCAACATCGCTGGCGTTAAATATACATATATATCGTGCTTCTACTATTTTTCGATGGATATTGCTTCTCATTTTTTCTAAAGGACAGGCTTATGTGAGTAAGTCTCAGAGAGTATTAGTACATGCCAGGAATATATTATTATACACCCAGGTATGTATTATGTAAACAAGGGGCTACGGCGGCGGCCTGGACGGCCGCCGGTCGCAGACTCTCCTGATGGGCGTACAATGTAGAGGAGGAGGAGGAGGAGGCTGAGACTCGAAGCCAAGAGATTGAGAGGCAGAACAGGCGGCAGAATGCTGACGATTGCTTGCCGATTGCAGCTCCGTAGAAAGGCGCCGTCACAGCAGCTGCTGTAGCAGTACTAACTACCGCTGTGCTGCAGCTGTACATCAACGCAGCGACGCAGTACAGCTCCACTGCAGCTGCCGCCGTACGATAGCGTATACACCATAAGTGCTGCTGGCCATCATAAGTACTGCTGGCTGTAGGTGACATGCGATTTCTCTCTCATATATCCCGGCATAATTTTCTATGGATGGCAGTTCTCAACTAAGCCTGGGTGGCATGTGCTATCGGGGCGTTCCATCGATGTCCCAGATACAGCCAACCGCGCAGGCCTCCACAATGGCGACGCCGGCCGGGTAGGTGACCCTCCCCATGGGTCGGAGGTCGGAGAGGACGTGCCGGAAAGAACCACGCGAATGCATGCACCCTGCCGAGAGACCATGGCCCAAAGCACTGACAGGGCAGGGATTTTCGGAGATTCTTTCGTACATCCCAACGTCAATGCTTCGCGCGGGCGCCACGGCGCTGAGCGGGCGGATCTCCCGACGCCGGGCGGTTTAAGCGGGCGGTTTAAGCGTGGAGGGGGAACGCCCCGGCGAAGGAATCGCGCGTAAAGACAGCCAGAGGCGGGAGAGATCCGCCGACCAAAAACGGATCGGATAAGGCTAAGGACCACCATAGGTATAATTACATATAGGTGCAGCCCCAGTCACATCATGCGTATACATATTATATATATATATACCCTCGACTTTGCGCTGACTAAAAGGGTGAACGAACGGTGAGGCGTGTGTAACGTCGATTTTATCGCGTATACCAGGGACATAAGCAGAGAACATGTATATTATATATCTGGTGCAATTTAAGCCCTTACACGAACACATGCGCAACACCGATTGACGGAAATAGAGCAATCCCTGCCCGATGGTGATGATGATGGTGATGATGATGATGATGATGGTGATGATGATGACAATGATGATGATGATGATGATGATGATCATGATCATGATGATGATGATGATGATGATGATGATGGTGATGGTGATGATGATCATGATGATGATGATGATGATAATGATGATGATGATGATGATGATGATGATGATGGTGATGATGATGATGATGATGGTGATGATGATGATGATGATGATGGTGATGGTGATGATGATGATGGTGATGATGATGATGATGATGCCACGTTTTCGAGCCATGCCTCTACAGTACGGTAAAGGGGTGGTGTTTTCGAGATCAAAAATATTCGGAAGAACCGCCCTATATTTTCGCGGGTCCCAAAAAATGTATGCTACTGTGACCCGGAATGTAACCCCCATTGGGATTCTGGTGTGAATATCAAATGGAGTATTTCATTTACGGCCAATCGGATTGTTCATGGGGTCGCGTCTACTCTGTTGTGTCTCAAAATCAGTTATGTGGGGTGAGGTGGACAGTAGAGCGTTCTCGCATGACTCAAGTCGAAAAAATGAACACCCTCTCTTTTTTTTTCCATCCCGTTTCGTTTGCTTCGCCCTTCTTTTTCTCTCTCCCTTCTGCTGCTGTTTATACGTAGTCGTAACCCAGATCCGGGTTCGTGTAGCAGACCGTTCTCCCCCCCCCCCCCCACTAAGGTTCGCGCCTTGATTGTTTATCGCGAGAAAGACTTCAGCCCTTTGTTCCCTCGTCGGCTCGCGTCGAATCCGCCCCCGCCCCCTATCGTGCGTGACTCAGCAAAAGTACGCCAGTGGCACGAATTTCCCAAGAACACTACCCACTACCGCCGCGTCGTCTGTCAATAAACAGTGCACGACTTGCGCCAATACATACGAAGTTCCCAGCCGTCCACCCCCCTATATGCCCGCTACGATCACAAGCCTCGTTTTTTGTCTTCAAGAACACAAACCCATGACAATAACACAGGTGTCCGGGATTCCCCCTGCACAATGTGGGCGTAAAAACATATCCTTGTAGAGACGTTGAACAACGTGGCAAAACAAACCCCCACAAGTTGTCGACAACCTCTCAATTCGTGTACGTCTAATGGTGTGCTACATGGTCCAATGTCTCCACAAGGACTGTTTTTTACGCCCACAGTGTGCAGGGTGGAGGGGGGTCCCGGCTACCTGTTAAACGTGTATACGGCGTACGTAGGAGGCTGATTCATCTACAGTAGTAGGCACAGTAGATGTATATGTCATACGTACATAGATACGAGAGAGCTATATGGCGTGGGCAGCAGGAAATTATATCGGTTTTTATGATGGAAATCGACGTAAATTTTATACTACTACCCCGGCCAGGAAAACAGTCCCCGTTTGCACTCTACTGTGATCGTCTTACGGAGATTTTAAACCCGACCAGAGAGGTAAGCAAAGTTAACCTATTAATAACCAAAATCTGCCAAAAACTGCTTCTTGTTTGGCTTATCTTTGAGGTTTATTTTTCCTGCAGACTGTGAAGAATCGAGCTTCGAGGCGGACATGGTTCGAGGGCATATAGCACAAGCAACAAATGCACGACGAAAACGTCAAGGCAACTGCCAACGTACCCAACCTTCAATTTTCCTGTCTCGTCTGCGCAACTGAATATGGGTGCCCTCTCGCTCAATCTCACTCACCGCTTTATGGAATACGTGGCTACAGCTCAGCAGCAACCTTGCTCGTCGCTCCCCACCGCCGTCTCCTTCCCGCCGTGAACGCCCGTGTCTTTTTCCTCCAGAAACGACTTGCGTCTGGTTAGAGTTCCCCGGTGCTCGTCTTCCTCCGCCCCCTGTCCCCCCACCCGCCCCCCCTCCTCTTCTTCTTTCCCCTCCTCCCCTTTCTTCTCTTCTTCCTCCTCCTCCTCCCCCCCCTTCTCCTCCTCCTCCTTCTCCTCCTCCTCCCACTCCTCCCCCTCCCCCTCCACCGTTTATTTTTCTTTCCCCTCCTCCCATGAATCTTCTTCCTCCCCCCCCTTCTCTTCCTGCCCGTTCCGAATCCGCCCGAGCTTTACATTCGGGGTCGTCAATCGCCACCGACCGATACCGTGTCGACTCCGCCACGCTCTTGCCAGCGCTCGACCAACCAGGCTTAGCGTCTGCGATTTCATCCGACACTAATACCGTGGCCCGCGATGAGTGCGGTACGACTTCACCACCACAACCACCACCACTACCACCACCACTACCAGGGACAACCTCCATGTCGCACATGCAAATGGGACACTCACTCTCCCCCCTTATCCCCGCTTGTCGATATGCCTCCTTCCACATTTGCGCATTCCCACCACCGCCGCTGCCGCCACCACCAGAGGAAGAAGTTTCCGAGAAATGTCTCCGTTCCGAGGCAGAGTCGATTCCCGCCGAACCCGCGAGATCCGTCGGGCCCGCTGATTGGCCGACTGCTGTTGACGTCGCCGACGCTGATTGGCCGAAAACTTGTCGACTGAACGCCAGACCCCGGTCGAACTCAACGAACAACCTGCACAACACAACAACAGCAAATAAGCCCAAACGTTTCCGGGCCCTTCGCTTGCATTTCTCTTGACAATGACGTCATGACGCCTTATCATCGGACCAAACAAATACCATCTATATAGGTGGAAGCGTAAAGACCCTTGGTTATTCACAATATAGCACCCGAAAGGTCCTTAATATTTTCGTTGAGAGCGGTACGAGTTTACTCTAAATTGAAAACAATCTGTCAGCTTTTTTTTTCTATTGCGGGAGAATATATTAAAATCAGAGGGGACCATAGTAAATAGGATCGAATTTTTGCTAGTAAAAATAGATAAATACATAGGTTTATGTGTGTACCGTAGGTCCTATTTACTATGACCAAATATGGTGGGTAAACTTATTCATGGGGAGATACCTGGTTTATTCGGGTCCATCATGGCTTCTGATCTTGTTGGCCTCCCGCAACACCACAAAAAATTCATGAGTTCATTCAGTTTACTCCAAAAAAAATATATTGTTTTTTACCTTACTACTGCAACCAAATCAACGCGAGTCGCCCTAAATCTGAGCGGTGCTTTTTTTTTAAGCCCGAAAACGTTGCAGCAACAAACCGAAAATCCCACCGCTTTCTCCAAGTAGTATATATGCTCCCCAAAAACATAAGTGGACTTCTGAAGGCGCTATTAATAGTTGATGTTGTATTCATGGTACAGTACAGTATAGGGCACCTATCGAAGAAACCGAGCTACAAACAAGAACGGCAGGCTAAGGTATTTCAAGAAAATAAGAAATATCTGGACGCTTAATACTGAATCTAGTGCAGAGCGCACGCATTCTCGAATAAAAAATCCAACGGCCTGGACCAGCTTTCCTGTTTTTTTATCGCTTAATAGGTGCCCTGTACCGTACCTGTCTATCGAGTCTCCCCGACCTTCCAGCACGGCCGCCAGCTCCCCCGCTTTCTCCGCCGCCTGCCCGCTCAAAAAACGCCTTCGTCTCTGGGAATCCCCTAATCCTGCGGCGTAATGCTTACGGAGAAGGACGTGGAACTCCCGTCGTGCTTTGTGTCGGCGGTAGGCGCTCTGTAGCCGGCGTGCGCATCCTTGGCGCCATGCAATAGCCCCTGATTTTTTCATTTCGGATAATTTGATTGTCGGTGTTTACTTTCCGTTTTTTCGTTTTTCGTTTTTTTTCGTGTTTTTTTTTCGTTTCCCGTAAACGCTCCAGCCGCAGGATTCGTCCTGGACGTTTTCGAAAGAACTACTCATGGCGCACACTTGGGCGACATGAAGTCAAGAGAGTGGGCAGCGCCACGACGGCGACAGCGACTACAAAAACGACGGCGACAAGAGCGACAACAACAACAACAACAACAAAAACAAAAACAAAACAGAGGGGGAAAATCAACAATCCAGAGGCGTTCTGCGATCGGGGCGTATAGCATATTTTGGCCAAAATATTTCCGACTGCCCGGGCTCCCTCACCCGGTGTCGTTGGAACCCCATTAAGCGTTGTACGATTCGTTTCGAGGTATAACCTTGGCTCTGGGATTGGTCTTCGGGTTGCACTTTTATCGTTTTGTCTCGAGATCAGCTTTTGGGTGACTTGCTGACAGTATAGAGCTCCTCCAATGAGGAGCCTAAAAAGCAAACATCAGAAAAACTCGGTGCTACATCCCATAGAAAGCAAGCACGCTTCAACAACACCGACAAAAACAACAACGGAGCTAAATCAACTTTCGGATGACTCACTCAGTGATAGTATAGAGTTCCTCAAACGAGGAGCCTCAGAAAATTCTGCCAGGTATTAAAATTTTCAGACAATCCTACCGTAGCACGCCTCAAAAACAACGACCAAAACAACGACAAAAGCTAAAAATGGAAACCAAAACCAAAACAACAACAACAAGAACAATGATAACAACAACAAAATTACAACAGGAACAACAACAACAACAACGGCAACCTCAACGACGACGGGGCGAGTGCTGCGTAGCCGTGAGTAGGGTAACATCTATTATTTTCCCGAGGCTTCTGAGTTGAGCTCAGGAGCTCGATACCTCACTGAACGACAGCAGACTTTGAGAGGGAAAACTGTACGCGCGGACCAACACACAATCCCGCGCGCGCTATCGGAGGCATATCTTGGGATAAATAGTGATATCTCGAACGTCAGATTCCAAAGATGAAGAAGAGTTCCTCGGATTTAACAAAATTGCTACGTACAAATACGTCAGCTGCTTGGGTGGCTGATTGTCAACTTCGCTAGCTGCGTAAGCTGAGGACCCCCCGTCAGTGGGACAAGTTTGGGCTATACTATAATCAAGTAAACGAATCTCTCTTGAAAACCGTAGCTCGCGGCTCACGGCGGACAGAACGACAGAACAAAAAAAAAGACCACCAAACCGAGTTGCGACGGCGGCGGTCGACGCTTCCGTTTCGTTTCGAGAAAGTAATTATTTTTTTTTTACAGTTTTTATTCCAACCCTTATTTTTTATCCTCAGGCGGATTGGTTAGGCTTAAAGCTTGAAGCTCACCACGCTTCCATCTTTGAGATGCGTATCGTGTGCCAATTTTAACTCGTCGCTCCCGCTGCAACAGCAGAACCGGCCGCTGCTGCTGCTGCTGCTGCTGCTGCTTCCACGGGCGCGTGAGCATGTTGACCCGACCTCACCCCCGAGAGGGGAAGGTGCGGCGTAGATAGCCGCCCGGGCGGATCATCTCCTCTTACACCATACCATCACGGCCACTGCAAAAAAAAAAACACTGTATCCTACAACTAAGCCCATGTAGTGCTTCCCCTCCAAAGTACCGTGTGGAGACTGCAGCCCGGAAGGAGTTTCGGTTGAATAAAGATGGAGTTAGATAGATAGATGTTAATAGATAGACCTACTAATATCTCGTTACTGCTGCTATATTGTGTTTGCTTAACGTATCGTTTTCCTGAGCGAAAAGTCGGCGAGTTGTGTGGAAAAAAACCAAGGTAGAATTAGCTGACATCGCCGTCGCCCACATCGATGAGAGCGAGCGAGTGGCGGTCAGGGTGGGAGTGGGGGTGGGGGTGAAGAGGGTTGGGGGGGCGGGGTCGGGGGTGAGGGTTCGGGCGTTGCGACGGGGGGGGGGGGGGGGGGGGGTCGGTTTGGAGGTTGCGCGACCAGGCTGCGCGACTGTTTCTACTTCAGCACTGGCCTTGTCCAGTTGCCCTCTTCTGGTAGTCCGCCTTCCTGCAGAGGGGACAGCTCCGCTCTTGGACGCGAAGAAACCGCTCGAACGATCGCAAGCACCTGCGTGCGATTGGTGTAGCGAACCGGAGGAGGAGGACAAATAGTATTTATAGTAGAATTACCAGTGGCAGTAGTAGTGCCAGCGGAACTTGTAGCAGAAGTAGTTGTATTGGCAGTTGTAGCAGTAGCAGTAGTAGTGATAGTGGTGGTAGTAGCAGTTCAACATCCGGAAGAGGGGGGGCGGGGGAGTGGGAGGAGCGTACTCATCGTCATGCATGGCCGTAGTCGTATGACCATAGACCCTCGCATCCCTACAAAGTCAGGACAGACCAAGTCGGGTTTTCACCGACCAGGCAGACATTGCCTGCACCAAGCGCGAAGCCCCTTGAGTTTCACGGCGAGTCGCATGAAGGGTGAACTGTATCTCGATAAGAACCACGTGGGGGGGGGGGGGGGGCGGACCACAGCACCTTGTGTGTACTTTCCTTCGTATGGATGACAGCATCGAAGGAGTTGATGTTGGGGGTTGGGGGCAAACGGGGTGGGTGGGGGGTACGGCGAGGGCCGAGGGAAGGTGGGAGGGAAGAGAGAGGAGGGTGGGGGCAGTGGAAGGGGGTTGGCGTGGGTAAGGTGGAGGGCACTACGATCAAGCGCGTTGAGTTGGGACAGGGAGGGGCGCGATCGTTTTCCCAGGGTTCGATTTTTTTTCGGAACGGGAAGGCTGCGCATTCTACCGAACAACAACCATGGTGTTTTCGGAAAAATATGATCGAGAGCCTCCCGAAAGGAGAACGTTCGAATTTAGCACCCTTGCTGTGCGGTGAAAACCGATCGCACACACACCCTGTGCGAACTCAACGCTGTGAACCCTTTTAGTATGACAGTCCCGTTTCGGGTACAAATTACTTAGAAATAGAGTGGTTTGTCCCCAAAACGGGACTGCGGTTCCTAAACGGTTAAGGTACCGAGGAATCACAGTGTGTCCGATGCACAGAGTTCAATGTGAAAAAAGGCTCCCTCGCGTTTACTGCAGTGCAAAACTCGAACCTCAACATCTGTTGACTCTCAATGTGTTTAGAGTTGCTCCCACGTACGAATCGTATTGCTTACGTTTTGTGAAAGACATGGCTGCAGCTGAGGATGACTTGGCTCTTCTCTTGGAAGGCCTCTCTGCAGATAGGGCACGGGGACTCGCCATCCCCCCTCGCCAGTGACTTCGCTTCCAAGGCCCTGCCAGGGGGCATTGTTGGCAGGGAGAAAGGGCGGGGGTTAGGGGGGGGGGGGGGGAGGGAGGGAGGGAGGGAGGGAGGGAGGGGGGCACGGAGGGGGAGAGGGAGAGGGGGAGGAAACAACAGAGGAAGGGAGGGAGGAGGAGGGGGGGGGAGGGACGGGGAAGAGATATGCCTTAGGTTTTGCGAAGCACGAAAAGTGAATTTCTTCTATGAGGCTAGACCCTGATTGCATAAGTCATGACTCAAAATCAAAATCGAGCTGACCGAGCAAATTTTTCAACTCTCTGCGGCCTTCGAGGCAAGCCGCGCTCACAGGTGTCTTCTCTGCTCCTCCCCGGCATCATCGTGGACGCCTTACTGTAGTTTCTATTACCCATACGTGGGGTTCAGCACATGCACTTACTGTAGGTAGTTTGCTGTTGATCCACTCCCGCTCACCCTACCTTACATGATAATTTTGACCCTGGCCCAAAATAAGAGTACCTGCGTTTGGAGGAAAAAATAACTTGGAACCAGAGTGGACTCATTTTCACAGCTCTTCAGGGAGGGTTAAAAGTCGTGTCGCTCATTGCTGTCGTAGACTCCTGCCGGACAATAGCATAATGGCAATGTCGGCCTGCTGCCTGCTGTGCTCTGCTCGAGTATGTAGATTTTGCCCCCGTTAGGAGCATGCAAGAGGAGGGGGGGGCGTACTGGTGAATGGAGAGTGTGAGCCAGCCTCGATCAACTCCAAGGAAACAGTGATGCCCTACCTGCCTGCCTACCAGCCTGCCTGCCGCGATTACCCTTTATCGCGAGCGGCGGGTGGAGTTGTTGTGGCGGATAAGAAAACAGTTTCACTGCCGCCTACTTGCTGCGGTGCCTCACCTCCACTCTTCAGCGGTAAGCGTCGGCTCCGGCGGCTTCTCCAGGCCTCGAATTTGAGCCAACGTCACTGCTATTCTCCGATGTTGTGGTTCCTGCCGACGCTCTTCAGGACAGCGCGAGTCTCCATCGCCCGCGGCCGCGCCACCCCTGCGCGTGGGCCCAAACTTCGGCCGACCTTCCACTTCGGAGAGCGATGCTACAGGAGGTGGTAGCCTTGGGTGTGCGCACACCGAACAGCAACGATCTGCGTCGAAGCCGCTACGACTACGGATGGTGCGGGCGTTGGTGCTAGCTGTGGTGGCGGTCGAGTTGGTGCTGGTGATGTTGCTGTTGTTGGGGGTAGTGGCGATGGTGGTGGTGGAGTTGAGGGTGGAGATGGGGGCGGTGGGAAGGGGGGTAGGGGCGATACTATGGTTGTTGTTGTTGCTGGTGCTATTTCCGCTGGTGTGGTTGCCTTCGTTTCTATCGCATCTGCTGCTATCCCTACCACTGCTGTTGCTGCCGCGGTGTCCGCTCCCGCCGTGGGTAGTGTCCCCTTCCCCTTCAGAGTTAATCGCAGAGCACGCCCGACACGTCCAAGAGGCAGCGGTGGCGAGGGCACTCGTGGCGCAAATACTCGCTGTGTCACTGTCGCTTCTATCGTTCGGTGGGGTCGCTGCTGCTCCACGATGATGGGAGGGCCGGTTCGGAACCCCAGTCGAAGGGCAAGGGTCGGTCACACTCCTACCTCGAGACGGCCGTGTTGGCCGTCTTGAATGAAACGTGCAAGACAAAAACGAAAACGCTATGAATTAAATGGACAGGGCAGCGTTAAGCATCGTCCCCCGCGCTAAGATTCACCATCATATCTGGTGGGGTATTACTGGCTATTTCGCCACCGGTGGCGCGGGTAACGAATGCGACAACGGTGATACAGGTATCATCATCCATATGAAATACAACATGCAATGCGATATGCGATATATGTAACAAGGTAACCAACAGTATAAAACCAACATGCTCCGCTGCACACCCTTGCCTTCCGATGCTTGTGCCTGAGGGTAACAATCGGGACCGACCTGAACAATATTACCCGTACATGTACGCGACAGCCCACTTACAGCAAGTAGTACTAGAGGGAAAAAGTAACGATACAGAAGAACGACTACATACAGCATCGTGTCATGTGGTAATCACGCTTGCCGATATTGACAGACCCAAACCCTGCCACCCCGACCTGCTGTTTTTTCCACAACCTGTTCGCTGTCAATGTAGTGCGCGAGAGTACTTTCAAGTTTAGGAGTTAAGAATTTTGAGGCTCGACTTTTGGACGAAGATAACAATGTGCCCATTGTTATACCTAAAGTTAGACCGTGTCTGCCATAACAATTCGAACCAAGCCCAGAACAAACCAGTTAATTTACTGATGTCGCATACTCTATGTTTTACCTCCCTGTCAGTGCTATACGTAAACATGAAAGAGTTTTTCAAACAGTTGTGGAAACACGGCCTTACAAGCTCTCGCCGAATCAAAACGATCAACTGCGAACACGCAACTTATCTCGGGCTGCTGGGCCATGTTTGCACGTATGCGATATGCTTCATATATCACGTGCTGGTATAGTTTTCCAAACCGAGCTGCCCGCCGCGCGCGCTCCGTGTGACGCCAAGGCAACTTCTGCCCCTTCACACCAGACGGCTGTAAAAAAAAGTCTAGGAGTGTGAGATGAGACCTTACCAAATTAACTCTCTTTCTGCACTGGCGCACCCTCCCGGGACGGAGCTTTCAAAATCGGTCTAGGGGGACGCAATGAGATCTTACCAAAACCACTCTCTTCCGCAATGGCACCCTCTCGGTTGTGGAGAAATCGAGCTTTCAAAAATTCGGCCTGTTGGAGGGCGAGATGACTCGCACCCTCACGGTAACTGACTTTAGTACGTACCACTCCGGAAGTAAGCACAAGGAACTTTTGGGCTTGCATATGAAGACCACCAACAGCACTTATAATTCCGTCCAGGGTCGGTGTGTATCGACAAAAAACACGAAGACCGTGCCACAAATGCGCCAGTCAGCTACTAAATACGCAGAACTTCTCCGTAAACATTACCTCGGGCCAGACACGACAGTGTTTACTTGTTAGCCAATTTGCTTAATGGCGACTCACCCCTTGGGTCTTCGCGTCCAACTGCTCCCTTCACCCCCCCCCCCGCCCACCCCCGTCCAGCACCACGACGGCCCGAGGCAGTGGCCCGCCAAGGTCGAGATTCATCGTTCTCATCAGCCGATCTTGCAGAGCAGCCGCGTCTAGCGCGGGGTCGGACTTGTCCTTTGCACGTTCTTGACCGTGCTTGTTTGTTAGCAGCCTCGTGCGAGACGGCGCCGCTGCAGAAGACGACTGGTGGTGGTGGTAGTGCTCCTTGGAGCGAACGGCGGTGCTGGACCTCCGCGCCTTAGCGCAGCTTGAAAAAAAGAGGCCGAAACGTGCGGTGGGTGTTGAGTGACGGGGGGGGGGGCTGTCCTCATGTCAAGCATGGTCGTAGTCGTACGATCATACACCTTCGCAGCTCTACAATGCCGGGACGGAGCACGTCGGGTTTCCACCGACCAGGCGGACATTGCTTGCACCAAGTGCCAAGCGCCGTGACGTCTTCGGCGAGTCGCATGAAGGGTGAACTGGATCCTACTAAGAATCGCTGGTGAGGCGAACCTTCTTGCATTGGATGAAACGGGGAGGGGGGGGGGGGTACTCATGTGTTGCTTGCCTTAGTCATTTGACCATTGACCACGCATCCCTTTCGAGACGGAGCACCGTTCCTACTCCTAATAGAGACACCTCCAACAATTGGGCGCTCATTACGTTGTTTCCACATATTACATAGAAACTTTTTGCTAATCTTATCCCCTTCCTGTTTGGCCTCCTGTGGCCACCATCTATCTCCTAGGATAGCGATCGTTTTCTCGCTGCTATTCATTGTACCAAACTCCTCCATGTCACATTCGTCTATTTTCCTCGTCTCCTCTTCTAACACATCCCGTTCCTCCTTGTATATTTCACATTCTCTTACTGTGTGAGTTCTATTCTCTATTGCTTTGCCACACGGGCACATCTGTGCGTCTACTTCCTCCTGCTCCCGGCTACTGGTGTACCCCTTTCTTCTCTCTGGCAGGTCCAGGTCCCCTACACGAAAGCGCAGTTTCAGCGTTTTCGCGAAGTCCATTGGGCCATGCAAATACGTTTTCATTCCTATTCCTTCCCTCAATCTCCCGTATATGTCTAAGTGTTTTTCCGATTCCACCTTGTTTCTTAGCGCTAGCCTTTCCCTTCTTTCTATCCTTTCTTCTACTTCTGCCTTGTACTGCCAAACTTCCCGGCGGACATCATCTCTTCTTGGTTTCCCCCTATATCCTTCCATACTTTCTCAACTACGCCATCCCACCTTATTCCAGCTCGCCCTTTTGTTACTTTCTCCCACACAGCTCTATCAACTATGGCTGGCAACCTCTTTTTTGGCATGTTCCTTACTTTATATTGCCAGTTCAACTTTCTCATGTCTCTATTTGTCTTGAGTGGGCGCATTCCCAGTTAGGGGGGGGGGGGGGGGGGTTACATGTGTCTTAGGCTAGGATGACGCTGCAGCGGTTGGTCGCCCTGTATACTAACTCACTATTGCTACGACGTAGACTAGACGTACTGGCTTCGAGATAAAATTGCTCCAGAGGTGCATTTACACATGAGCTCGATTGATGATGATCGGTCAAGACACAGCTTGCGTAGATCAAGGGTAACAGCAGCCAACATCGTTACGTTTGATCACCTGCCGACGACGCCACTTGTTAAGATCAAGGTTGCGGGACACTTTGTATCCCTGGACAGGTCTGCCTTTTAAGTCGGTAATCGTTGGTACTCACGTGTGTAGCCTGCTTAGCTATAGCTAAAGAGCAGTTTTATTCCTTTCGTGCACGCGGAGACTGAGGCCAAGCTCGTGCGCCTCTGGAAAACCCCTGGTTTTCCATCTAAGATACGCCTTCCAAGTACTACAAATACGTTCCCAGTGACAGAACCCAGGTAGTTACCGGGCTTTCAACCTCATACAAAGCAGTATCATAACACAATCCTCCTGGGGGAGACGATACCCGAGACGGGCGGGGTATCTAGTGGCGACAGGCCATTCGCTATATGTGTAATGAAGAAAGTGCTCCACTTGAACCAGCTCGATCGGCACACCTCTTTGCCCAGAGGCTTGTCAAGAACGGCTTCGCCAACTGTTGTGGTGCTTTTCGCTATATATTAATGCGCGCAGACCAACTTCGAAGTGACGTAACACCGAGAGCTTTGTTTTCCCCCAGTTTTGCTGAGGTCTCTACTGCTGTACAATGCTGTACAAGCAAAAGTAGTTTATTGTCCGTCCTTGCCTTCGTCCGTCCGTATGAAAGCGCTATAATCAAGTCACGCCTAACTCGCAGCACACCCCCTATAGTATTCCTGCGCATATTAGCAGCTGCTAGAGAAAAGGCCTGCGAAATTCGCTCATACAACAACCCGATCACACAAAAATGACCTCTGCAGACTGGGAACCAGCACGCCAGTGCCTTTCATCGACACTGCGCCACAGTTGTATGTGTTCGTGCTCGTACGAACATGCGATGGCAGACTACTGCTGTACCAACCGCATTAAATGAGACAGGGTGTAATTCCGCACCGAACACTCTTGATTCGCTACGTGCACGGCTCTGGTCACACTGAGCGACATTGCTATGAACCGCGCAACTTGGACACACACTACCGTATTAAAGTACAAGCAGTAGTATTTATGATCATAATCTGGCATTCCTAAAAAGTCCCACGTCGTATGTACGTACGTCATAAGTGTACATACCGTCCAACTTCATGTTACAAATGTATTTTTACACGGGATCATAGTAAATAGGACCAAATATTGTTGGTAAAAATAGGCAAGTATATAGGATTTTGTGTGTGCCGTAGGTCCTATTTACTATGGTCCCCCGTAATAATAACATAGGTTATCAGCCTCGCGTCATCCCTGCAAGCTGCGTGACACATCGGGCCCGCGCGTTTTCACGTGTATTCCTCGTGAAGGATACACGGTGGGTCGGTGTGGCTCCCCTGAATGATATGTACCACGGTCAACAGGACGGTGTTTCAGGAGCGTTTCCAAGGATTTTCACACGCAGACAGCATGACATCATTACTACCAGGGTATTCTGCACGTCAGACAGGTTACGATGTACTTATATATGTAGATCAGCGGCCGAAGATCCTCCCTGACGGTGTGATATGCTACGTGCGTATACAGGATCTGGATACGACAGTAAATGTTTATGTTACGAGGTCGAACCCAGGATACACTCTTTCATATTTAATACTCGTATTAATAGATCATGCACATTGTCGGCTCCCACCCGGCAACATGTATGAGCTATCACCATCATAGATCATGCAGACCAACAATAATCTATCTGCCTAGATCATGAAGTGGAGCTCAATCTGTGATATGTCCGAGTGCATTATTCTTACCCATCGCGCCCCGTGCCCGTGCTTGCCAGCGTCGGGCTTCGTCGGCGGTCGGTCATCCGTCCGACACAGAAGGAGGACCCGGTTCAGTCCAATAGCCGTCCTCCTACCTCAACAGGCTGTGGCCGTTCGCATTCAGGAAAGGCCCCCCACGAGGTTCGTATTTACGTCACGTATGATGTGGGACCCAGAGAGCAGCAGTGCGAACGCAAGACTCGACGGCGGCAGCGGCGGCGGCGGCAACGCGTGAAATTGTAAAATCGACGTATCTTCCAAAATCATGAAGCAACACCCCCCCCCCCGTACCAGTTTTTCTCTTCCGAGAGATCTCCAAGAGAAGGATCATGGCACCACAAGAACAGCTCGATTCGACATAAAGCCTACGCGAGGTAATACGACAAATTATCCCCCTGGCATACCTTCGCTTTGCCAAAGGCGTCGATCCCTCCCTCCAGCGGCAAACAAAGGTACGCGGCGGCAACGGCGGCGGCGAGCAAATACAACAAAAAATGGAAGTTTACCCCGCACCCTATATCCAAAGATACAGGCCGTTATTTTTTTGCTGGTTTCATATTCCGCCGCATTTTGGTACAGCAGTGGTACTCGTAGCACGTATCATCGTACAGCAGTCGTATATTTTATCTCTTTTCGCGACGTTCGCGGCTCAGGGGGGTGGATGTATGTGCATAAGCATGATGCCATGGTCATGATATCATCTTAATTAGTGTCACCCGCCCAGCAAGGGACGACGCTCCGACCGCCGTTCGTGACGAATCTTTGTGAACGAAAGCCAAGAGAGAGAGAAAAGACGCGTTATCTACGTCTCCACTTTATCCACATCTCGCTGATACGAGAGCGCTGATCGGTTCATCGGGCATAGGCTACGTACTACTGCTGGCAGCTGCTGCTGCGGTTGCTGCTGTTGCGGGCACCCCGAGGCTATACGCTCGTATACACACGAGTAGACAGGGGGGTATCCACGGCGACAACAACGGGAAGCATGCAGGCTCCCGGTCCGGCGTTCGCGCGGCCCGTTGGGTTCAAGGCGGAGTATTTCGACCCCGTGGCGGGCTTGCTGAAGACCTTCTTGCTGACCTACTTTCCCAACGGAAAGCTGCAGATGGTGAGTGACTGAGTGAGTCACTGAGACCGCCGAGAGACTGGCTGTCGATTGCTGCTGCTGCTGTGTGCGATGACATTTCCTGTCCCCAGAGAACTTCGCCCTCCGTCTAATTTACGTATGAACGACACTTATGATGTTCACATTTTCAATACGACGTGCGACACTCGTACTCGTACGATATACGTACGAGTATAGGTCCAGGTATCTTGTATGACAGTTCAACTCAGATTTTACTAATTAATCTCGCCGCCTACTTGTATTATTAAATAGGAGCGGCGAGATTCCAGATCCCAGATCCCACTTTCCAGATTCCGAATATTTCATTTCACCAACATGACGATATGGTTCTTCCTGAAGAGTAGTAATATTTTACTCTGTTTATATGTAGTGGCAGTGTTGTTCTGTATTGTCTGTCACATCCCCTACCGGGGGGGGGGGGCACAACGCGTTTCCTTTAAAATTTTCTGTTTTTTTTCGACTTGTTATATTTGTTTTTCTCTCGTTTTCTCTCTTTTTCATTGGATATGTATACGTATACAAGGCGCTTCGCTCCGCGGGGGGCCTACGCCGCCCGCTACGCTCGCTCAGGAAGGAAAAGTACATCAAACCATATGCGAAGCGGATAGACGTCCATGATCGTATTTTTTTTATGATTGTAGTTGCAAACTGGCGACTTGATACTGCCAGAGTCCCGCCGTCATAAACAGCTCGGACGCCACATACGCTTCGCGTCGCCTGTGGTTCCGCCCGCTACGCTCGCTCACGTGTCGTACGTACGCACATACCCCAGGTAGGGTACTTATTTTCTTATTTTGGTATGCTGTATGTCTGTACTCGTATGTACGAAAGAGGAGGCATAGCGCAGCACGCGCCGGAATGTTGTCGTTCTTTAACGCTCTCTTCGTTTGTTGTTTCGTTCGCGATGTTTTTTTCTTTTTTACGATTGACACACGCTGCATTCTGCCACGTTGTCGGATCGGCAACCATGCGTGATAAAGAATTAGAGGGTTGGGTACCGGTATTCGCTCCTCAATGCAGGTTCGTGACCGCTTGCGGACGGTACGACCACTGCTTTTGCTGACGCTGGTAAATACTCGATTTGCACGGCCCCTGTGATCCAGTCGACGGGGTGGATTTCGGATGAATTGGTGTGCACCAGAGGCGTTCTACGATAGAGGTTCACCCTAAATTTTCTGAGGCTCCTCACTTGACCTTAAGGAGCTCCACACCTCACCTGAAAACTGACTTCAGCAAAAATCAAATTGCGTCCCGACGAATAATCTCATGGCCCAAGAAATACAATTTCGTCATTTTTCGAAGCAAGATTGACATTCCGACGATTTTGGGTTGAGGAGCCCCGTCGTACAGAAAACGGTTTAACGAAAAAGTGCTACCTATATCGAAGAACGCGTCACCAGAGAGCTCACACATATACACTCATGGAGGGGCCGAATTTTATCGGATGCCAAAGGTGACGATGTATATCCTATTGCGCGGGTCCATAGTAAATAGGACCAAATATTGTGGGTAAAAATAGGTAAATATATAGTTTTATGTATAACATAGGTCCTATTAACTATGGACCCCCGTAATAGGATCGGTTCGCAGTCCTCTCCAATACGTTCCTTCAAAACCCGGCCCCCGTTTGGCACATGCCGCTGTGGGTACAAAAACCTAGGATACAACGCCATCTTTTAAGTAATAATCCGTGCTACTGTAAAGTTCAAGACATTGGCTAGTTTTCATCTACCAGCGCACAAGGATATGTAAGATCGGGTCTCTTTTTTTCCTGCACGACGAGATTTTTCCTTACTCTCTCTCTCTCGCTCTGCCCTTTGTATCCAACCCGCATGTTACATACCCCCTCCCCCCCCCCCCCCCCCCCTGTCGTGTGCCTGATACCAGGAAAATACTGTAAGTATAGGTGCACGTCAAAACGGGCAATATAATTTTTTGAATAAGACTCGCGCCGAGGGCCTAATACCTGCCAGGCACACCGCAGGGTTATATCCGTGACCCTCTCCCTCGCCCCACCCCTTCTATCCCATCCCCTATATATTACACCCTTGCCTCCCCCCCCCCCCCCCCGCCTCCATTTTATGTATGTTTACATCTACAGACACACGCCAAAACGGGCAAGATGTTTTTGTCGAAGACCCACATCAAGGACCTGGCGCCGAACGATCTGCTCATCGGGGGCACCGTCGTCGTGTAAGGACCTTCCCTTACGATGCACGGTATCCACACACGCACCTACACTATGCACTCGTCCGTGCATATTGCGCATGATAAATGGCGACGAAATGTCCCGTTTTTTTTTGTTGCTCGTTTCTTTGGTTTCTTATCGTGTGCCTCGTAGGCTAAATTTGATCGTAGCGTCTTCCATGTCTGGAGTCACTAGATTCTAGATTCCCTTGTATCTGTGGATGGCCTTTTTGATTGGAACAAGCGCTACAAAATATTGTCAGGTGGCAAGCGGAATCATTTTAAAAAAAAAAAAAAAACTCTAAGGTCGGAGATTTCGTCGAAACTTAATACTTGCAAAACTGCGCGAGTGACGTATACTGCATGCAGGTTTTTGCGGGCAGGATTTATTCCGTTACTTCAAAAATGTTGGAGTAGTGTACACAGTACCGTAGTGATACCACGCCGAAATATGAAATGAAAGTAGAAAAATAGCCTGCATATCTCTCTCTTTGTTTTCTTTTCTCTCCCTTCAACAAATCACAAAAAAAAAACGGAAGGAACAGAAAGGGAAGAATACTTCGATAAAACGTAAATTATTTTCATCCAACAACTTGATGATGCACAAATAGCAAGCCTCTGAAATGTTTAAACCAGGGCTATTCACGCGTCGGGTCAAACCTCGCGGATCAAGTCAGGTCGGGTCGAGTCGGGTCGGGTTGGGTCGGGCTGAGTCGGGTCGAGCAAGGGTGATCTGACCCGACCTGTGAGAGTATGATAACCTGCTGACCCGACCCGACCCGTGAGATTTTAAAGCCTTCCTGGCCTAACCCGCTGGTCGGGTCATAATCCGGGAAGTGCCGTGCTAAACAAAACTAGATTACTTCAATATCTTCTTTCTCATTCGTCTGCCTCTCGCATCGTCTTCCTTCGCGCCGCTTCCTGAACTGTCACACGTTGCCTCCGTACCGTATGAAAACGTTTTTTTTTTTTTCACGCGAAACTTTATTGTGTTTTTCTTTAATGAACAACTTCAATAAATATAGCATAGTTTTTTTGTTTCTTTTCTGAACATGACATTTACTTTCCATCTCACCTTGTACTAATATTGCATAGGGGTTGTACTCTCAGCAGCGTTCTGGACAAAAATTGGTCACAGGTTATCTTCCCTTATCCCACGCCCCCGGCACTTGCCTTCGTTGCTGTGATCGCGCAAAGGGTCCATTCAACATCCTCCTTGTTCGTCGATTTTCGTCGATTTTTAGCTACTTAAAAACAAACTCACGCTCTTACGCTTTGCGCGACCGTAGTGCAGGTAGGTCTAACCAACGCCTCATGTGTCTTGTGGCTTATCTCCTCGTGTGGCTTATCAGGTATTTGTTCTTGTGACGTGTCTCTTCCTGTGACTCATCTCATCTTGTGATTTATCTCCTCTCGTGAATTACGTTGTACTTTTACTTTTGTCCTCTTGTGACCTATCTCCTCCTGTGACTTCTTTCATCCTGTGATTTGTCTCTCTGACCTTCTCTCCTCATACGACGTGTCTTCCCCTGTAACTTATGTCCGCGCAAATACGTACAACACCAACACCAACAACAACAACAACAACAACAACAACAACAACAACAACAACAACACCACAACAACAACAACGAAAAGATTATCGCGCGAGCTGAGCATCGTCGACTACGCCGACGAGGGGACGCGAAAGTACCTCGAGTCTCTCCGAACCAGGGCGTTCGTCACGGTGTTCTCCAGCGCCATGGGCAGCATTGGCGAGGTATGGTACGGAGAGAGAGACACGCGCACATCTCGTTTCTCGAACCAATGATTTCCCGCATAGTTTTTTTTTTTCAACTCTCTGCAGGCGGGCGGTACCGGTAGGGTTTTGACAAAAGACATCGGAGCATTTTAGTAGAGACTTACCACTAAGTTTGCGGAACTGAGCATACAGAAAACAATCCCATGGCGGTGAGTGCATATCGCGGGGAAAAGAAAGGTTATTAAAGACTTACGATCTCGCAAACAAATTAAGGCGGTCGATCAAACCGAGGGGATCCCTCCTCGGCTGAAAATGAAGGACTTGAAAAAAGCGACCCTCTCCTTCTTTACCGTACGTACCTTCGGTCAGAAAATCGCCTGGATGAAACAGTTTAGTACGAGCAAGCGACCCTTGCTTGTATTTTCAGGGCGGGGTGGTAGGCGCAACGGTCTATGCTATCGGTTCAACAACTCAACTCCTCTGCTCACTGCGTTTGCTACTTTGTGTTTGCATCAGCTTTGAGAGTACGACCGATTGAGTAGTTGACACTCAACTTCGCAAGATGCGTGATACGTCAGACACGCTCATCGGGCCTACTGTAGTGCTTGTTCTGTATTCCCTTTACATAATATGGCGCTGTGAAATGAACCTACGATGTAGTAGTAGCAGTTGATACTCAACAGTCTATTTTTTCGCGTCCAAGTTCGGGTAAGGCGCCGAGCCACTCGCCCGAATTGCGTAAACGCGGTACTGAAAATAATGGCATCATACCCGCTCCCCTGCTGCAGCACCAGTGCTTTATACCAGGGTAAGGGGAGATTTTTCGGGCCCAAAGAACAAAGCATGGACTGGTGGATCCGAGGCATAAATTTAGAATCCCATTTCGTGTTTTACAATGTTTTGCGTGATCTTATACCTTCTCGCGGTCCATTGGGCTGAGCGTACGACCCTTCACAAGTTTGCGTTTCCGGCGTGAAGCATTACATTGTAGCTCGTCAGGCGAGGAGCCTCGTAAACAATAGGTGCATCCCTATGCTCTCGCTCGGACCGTAAAAGCGTGCGTCATCACTGCTGTCGGAAGTTCAAGGGCTCAAAGTCCAGTGAAGCTACTGTACGTGTAACCGTCTCTCCCTTGCTGAAACAGCGAAAACAAAGCATCGAGACATGCTTGTCGACGAGCAGCATGAGTTGGCAAAAAAACAAAGAAAACCGACGACCAGTGGGTATTCTGAAACGTACGCGCAATACAAATGGACGCCTGTGAAGGGTTGCAAGAGGGGGGAGACACCTGTTACCACGGCGTCTCCAGACGGTCCTTGAGTGCCAAACGTCCTCCGAGTTGGGCTGGAAGAAGAAGAAGAGAATAAGAATTAGGGAAAAGCCAAACCCTAGTCGTGGAAACCAAAGCAGCCGAGGGGTTCATGATTCGAGTCAACTGGAGAGTGAACGTAATCACCCCAACAAAAAAGCAAATGAGGTGCAGACGTCTGGCGTCACCCGCGTCACGCCCGCGGTGCCCGCTTACAGCACGCGTCTGTAGCCCTAGACAACCACCATCAGCACCACCGCCTCCGCCATCGCCGCCGCTGCCACCGCCTCCACCACCACCACCACCACCACCAACAACAACAACAACAACAACAACACTATTGCCAACATCACCACCTGCATCACTACCACCGCCTTTTGCTTTTGGCAGTCACCATGACTGGTGGTTGAGTCACTGACAAGGGGGATGATCGTATCACGGGGTTTGCGTATGGCCAGGCACACACTGGGCAGTTACATAGCACACCCCTTGCTGTCTCTGAAAGTGACCATACTGGGGAAACATCAGGTCACACGTCGCCCCCACCCATATTTAATCAAGCACGCACAAGGTGCAAAAGTCCGCCCCACAAGCCGTTCTTAGCAGGATGAGGTCCACTCTTAATGCGACTCGCCAAACATCCTGCGGCGCTTCGCGCTCGGCGCAAGCAATGTCTGCCTTGTCGGTGAAAACCCGACGCACTTTGTCCCGACACTATAGAGATGCAAAGGTCTATGGTCATACGATTACGGCCGTGCAGGACAGTGACTACACCCCCCCCCCCCCCCCCATCCCCTCCACCCCCCCCCATCTACACCACAACCACCACACCGACCTGTTGCAAAAATCCCGCCTTTTTTGTCAACGCCCGGCGCCGCCCTGTGTTTATAGATAATCACGACCATCCAGGGAAATAACGACCAAGACCGGGAGGAGCAGAAAATAGGAGGCTTCTCGGCAGTGGTAACCAACGCCAAGATGCTCCGCTTGGAAGGAAGGAAGCGCGTGCCAAGCCTCGCGTCTCTGGAAGACGCTCTACCTCAGGCAAGATAAATTATTCCGCACCTTGGAGAGATAGATCATCATGTACAGATATATCATCTACAGATAGATCGTCTAGATCCTAGCCTGCCGTTATGAGATGTTGCGCAGGATCCGTATTGTACAGATCCAACCCAGGAAACCTTTTAGTATAGGTACCCTGAAGTGAGGAGCCTCAGAAGGCACACGTAGGTGTACCCCTATCGTGATCACGCATCTAATTGGAAGAGTTATTTTTTTCGAGAGAACACCCCCGGTCAGGAAATTTCTCTCGGAGGGAGTTATCTCTTGGGGAGGCGCTACCTCTTTCATGGGGGCTATCTCGTTCGAAGAGGTACTTCTTGGTGCAGACTTATCTCGTGGAGGAGTTAATATCTGCTCTCCGAGCGGTCATTTCGTCGACGAAAACTAATATCAGAAGCACCCCCGCCTTCACGCTATTGGAAGTGTCTCTTTCGAGAGTAGAAACGGAGTAGAAACGGTGTTCTGTCTCGAAAGGGATGCGTGGTCAATGATCAAACGACTTGGCAAGCAACTATTGAGTACCCCCCCCCCCCCCCCCCGGCCCCTCCCCCCCCTTCCCTCCAGGCCTTCCCTCTCTCTCCAGCAAAGCATGCACAACACTTTCTGCAAAACCACGGCGTACATACTCACTACAGCAGCACACTAAACTTCAAACTTTGTTTCCCTCTGTTTCCCTCCACGTTCTGCACCTATTAACACGGGGGAATATACTAGTCAGGACCAGATATGTTTGGTAAAAATACTGGAATATATAGGTTTTTGTGCACACGATGGGTCCTAATTACTACGCTCCCTCGAAATAGCAGGAGCCGTTCAAGAACGATCGACATGATCGTAGCGCAATATTTAGAAATGCTTCGACGGGGGGGGGGGGGGGGGGGGGGGGGGGCTTGTACTCATTTGTTGCTCGCCTTAGTCGTTTGACCATTGACCGCGCATCCCTTCCGAGACGGTGGGGAGGGCGGGGGACTTGGCCGGAGTTTGAAATCTGCAAGGAGGGGCGGTGGAAATCAGGATGTTGTTTTTAGGAGGTTTGATTTTTTTTGCGCATCAAGTAGGTTGTTGCTGGTATTATAGCGCATGTTCGTTTATGGGACTATAGTAATAACAAAACGTGTTGTTCGCGACGCCCCTTCTTACCTTTACTCCGTCGGTTGGTGAGGACGCTGTAAAATACGCCAATCACTGCGTGAGCTAGACAACCAGGGTGCCATTTCTAGTTTTGGTTTTGGTTTTGGCGGCCACCACAGGTGGTGGTCAAGTTAGATCATTTGTGCGGGTTAGAGAGCCTTTCTTTTTTGCTTCTTTTTTTTTTTGTGTAATCATCACTTTTACTTTAACTCCGCACGAGGGGAGCCCGTATCACATGGTGTGCATGTGGTAAGGCACCCACGAGGCAGTCACAATACCCATTGCTGTCTCTGGAAGCGGCTACACGAGAAAAAACAAAGGAATTCGACGCTGTCGTTCATATGCAAGAAAGTCCGCCTCACAAGCGGTTCCTGGTAGGATGCAGGTCACCCTTCATGCGACTCGCCCAACACCTCACGGCGCTTCACGCTTGGTGCAAGCAATGTTTGCCTGGTCGGTTAAAACCCGACGTTCTCCAAACCAGCATTGTAGGGATGCGAGGGTCTATGGTCATACGACTATGGCCATGGATAATGAACACCCCCCCCCCCCCCCCCCCTCGCAAACGATACTAGTTCGATTAAGCTCACCCTTCATGCAACTCGCCGAACATCTCACGGCACTTCGCGCGTGGTGCGAGCGTTGCATACCTGGTCGGTGAAAACCCGACGCTCTCCGCCCCGGCATTGCAAGGAAGCGAGGGTCTATAGTCACACGACTGCGGCCATGCATGATATCGGGTACACCCCCCCCCCCCCCCCCCCGCTATTTGATATACCTGGTATATACATAGGTTAGGTTGGCGTCGGTTGGCGACGACGCTGTAAACCACGCCTCTCACCACGTGAGCTAGACAGCCAGGGTACCGTTTTTTTTTGTTTTTGGCGGTTACCACGGCTGGCGGTCGAGTTAGATCATTTTTGTGCGGGGGGGAACAATTACTCCGCACAAGGGGGATGATCGTATCACGTAGAGTGTATATGGTGAGTCACTCACAAGGCAGTTACATAGTAACCCCATTGCTGTCTCTGGAAGCGGCCACACCAGAAATTAAATCGAATCATTGACGCTGTCATCCATATGCAAGAAAATCCACCTCAAAAAGCGGTTCTTAGTAGGATGCAGCTCACCCTTCATGCGAATCGCCCAACACTTCACGGCGCTTCGCGCTTGGTGTGCAAGAAATGTCTGCCTGGTCGATGAAAACCCGACGCGCTCCGTCGAGGCATTGTAGGGATGCGAGGATCTATGGCCATACGGCTATGGCCATGAATGATATCGAGTACACCCCCCCCCCTTTCCCCCGCCCGTCGCACACCACGTCCCACCTGTTCGTTACGCAGAACGGCTCAATGGTGGCGTTGGAGCTAATGGTAAACGGACAGCAAGGGGGGTTTGCAGGCCTGCTAGGCGTTATTGACCGCCTCCGCCAAAGGCGCGGGGGGGAGGGAGTCTTCGCGTCCAACACGCCTGCCGAGGTGAGAGAAGCCACTACTGCTGTACCAGGGTATCTAGTCTAAGGAACGCTTGAGTACTCATACAGAGATCCTATTCCGGGGGACCATAGTAAATAGGACCTACGGTACACACAAAAACCTATATATTTCCCTCTTTTTTCTAACATTGTTTGGTCATATTTACTTTGGTCCCCCGGAGTAATGGTCTTTACGTTTCGAGAAAATATCGAAACATTGAAGAAGGTAAAGCGATTACCCTTTTTGGATTCCAGAGAGTAAAAAAAAACGTATGAGTCCTAAAACGCCCCCCCTACTTCCCCCTATACTATATATAGGTTGGGTTGGCGTCGGCTGTTTGTCGACGCTCTGAAGCACGCCAATCATTGCGTGAGCTAGACAACCAGGGCACCGTTTTTTTGTTTTTGGTTAGGCGGTCACCACGGCTGGCGGTCGAGACAGACGATTGGAGTGCGGGGCGGACAACCTTAACTCCGGACAAGGGGAATGATGGTATCACGTAATGTGTAAACGGTAAGGTGCCCACGAGGCAGTTGAAAAATAAACCCATTGCTTGTCTCTGGGAGTGGTCATGCCAGAAAACAAATTTAATTCATCCGAAGCTGCCATCCATTGCAAGGCTGCCTCAAAACCAGCGGTTCTTAGTAGGATGCAGCTGACCCTTCATGCAGCTTGTCCACGCACAAGCGGTTATTTCTGTGGGGTAGGATGCAGCTCACCCTTCGTGCGGCTGGCCGGACACCTTACGGTTCGCTTCGCGCTTGGTGTAAGCAAGCAATGTCTGCCTGGTCGGTGAAACCCGACGAGCTCCGTCCCGGCATTGTAGAGATGCGAGGGTATATGGTCATACGACCACGGCCAATGAGCACCCCCCCCCCCCTTAGTACACTAGATAATAGCGAGAAAACGATCGCTACGCTAGAAGATAGATTGTGGACACAGGCGGCGAAACAGAAACAGGAAGGGGATATGATCAGCAAAAATAAAGTTGTGAAACATATTGAAACAACGTAATGAGCGCCCAACTGTTGGAGGTGTCTATATTAGGAGTAGGAACGGTGTTCCGTCTCGAAAGGAATGCATAGTCAGTGAAAAACGACTAAGGCAAGCAACAAATGAGTACCCCCCCCCCCCCCCCCCCCCCCTCACCGTGGGATGGCTCATAGTAGCGAGGGGAGAAACCAGTACGTGATGAACGAAACCACTAAAAATGGCCGAAAATACAATCCACGCCACACCCCCCACCCCACCCCACCCCACCAGGCGGCGGAGCACATCCGATGGGTTTTCCAGGACGGGGGCGGGATGTCCCCAGCCCCGCGCGGTGATACCATCGGTGTCTCGAGCACCTCCCCCTCCACCTCCACCGGCGCCACGAAGGCCTGTACGCTGTGCGTGGTCAGGCCCCACGTTGTCCGGGACGGAGGGCTGGGAGCGGTCCTTTCTTTCGTGGCAAAGCGGGGATTTCAGGTGAGCGAAATTATGAGGCGTCTACGCGACGGGGACATGTAATGTGGTGGCCCAACCTTGGACCTTTGTTTTGTGAATGGTTGTCAAGGCCGCACGTTGATCGGGATGGAGGGCTGGGAGAGGTATGTTCCTTCTGTGACCAAGCGGGGTTCCAGGAGAACCTATGAGGCGTTAACCATGTTGCTACTGTAGAAGTTGCCCTTAACCTAACCCCGAAAATGTTTTCTCCAATAAAAATGATTTCAGCTCCAAAGCTCACAAGGTGTAAGATTCACGTAGGAAATCCGGGGTTTATGGAGCGGGATTCGAACGTTAACATATGTGCAAGGCACGCCTGGTTAGGGGTTATCTTCGAGGAGAGAGAGCGAGATAGTCAGGTTGAGGCTGACATCACACACAATGGCATTCGAAAGATTCGTCGTGATTGGTATTCCCTAGAGAAACAAGGACACGACCGGGAACGAAAAGCAAATACTACGGTATACGGCAATAGTGGCATGGGTGCTACCGGTGTGCTCGATTCGAACCAATTACACGACGTCCATGATCACTTGATTATCAGGCAGTGCCCTAGCTACGACGGGGTTGTGCTCATTACCGGGAAGAGACGCTGAGTTTTTCGGAACTCAAGCGGGTGTGATGTGTTCACAGCCGAGAGGCAGCTGGTTTGGTTTTGTAGCGGATTTGATGACTTTGGTTCTTGGGGTGATAGCCCTATTACCCATAGTGTCACGTCAAGAGTACTTGTGTATCGAAAAATTGTGGAGCTACTGTAGTGACGGTATAGGTACTAGTGTGACAAATGTGTCGCGACTAGGGCGGCTGTTGGAATTAGTCGTACCAATTTCTGAAATGTACCTGGTGGCATAGAGCTCTAGTGTCTGCAACTGCAATTGCTCTACATACAGAGATTTTGCGGCCATTTTCCATGCCTCCCCAAGGGAGAACCTGACGAATAGTGTGGAATTTTTATGGTTGTTGGTCCCAGGTTAATTTTTTTTAATGGCAGGGGACGGAAACGCCTCCTCTTGCTACTCCCACGAAATAAACATATTACTTTTAACTGTCATCGCCTCCTGGCAAGCTCGGGCTCCGCCGAGCCGTCCACATGATATCCACCGCATACGAGCCGACTTCTCAACTGGCTAGCTTCTCAGACGAAGAGAACCTGCCGGCGAGAATATGTTTGCCTTGAGGGGCAACAGCAGTGGCGGTCCCTCTATAGTGTCGGTTACCCGCTAAACAATGCCTGTGAAATCGCTTGTCTCAGATGGGATTTCCCAGTGTGGCAGGCAGTGTGCGGAGTATATAGTGCCGGTTGCCGTTTTAGTGCCGGTATTGCTGGCTGGCGCTGGCGCATACCGGCACTATCGGGGGACCGGCACTACTGCTGTACGTTGCCCCTATCGTACCACAGGCGTCTAAAACTCCGTACGTACGTAGTGGAAACGGGGCAACTTCTCCTGTCGTGGCTTTTTTTCTTGTTTTTGTCAATGTCGAACACAAGGTGACGGGGGTTTCAGACGGTTTGTTGTCGCAAGCCACGTGCTATGCACATAACGTGCGGGGTGTATACGTAGCAACAAATAACTGTGTCTGAGGCCTCCCACTTGAGGCGGCTCCATGCTTCACCCACCAACCAACCCTTGACGAGAGGAAAAATATTTAGTAGCACGCAACTGTGTGCCTTAAGGGCGTGGAGTTCGCCCGCGCAAGGGGTGGGTGCGATCGTTTCTCAGCGCTCGTTCCCTCGACGTCGACGGTAAGGGTGCTTAAAAAAACAAAACATTTACTATATTTTCGGAAGGCTCTGTCTCGTCCGGATCTTCTCGAAAACACCGTAATGTTGTTCAGTACTGACAACCTTAACCTTCCCGTTCTGGTGAAAGAAAAAAAAACTGAGAGGCGTTCTACGATAGTGGTTCGCCCTATTTTTTCTGAGGCTCCTCACTTGACCTTAAGGAGCTCCATGCCTCACCCGAAAACTGACTTCAGCGAAAATCAAACTGCATCGCGATGAATAATCCCATGGATCGAGCATTCAAAACGCCATTTCTCAAAACAAGATTGGCATTGCGACGGTTTCGGGATAAGGAGCCCCGTCATTCAGAAGACATTTCACCGGAAATGTGCTACCTCTATCGTAGAACTCGTCACGTGCGGTGAAAAACTAACACACCCCCCCCCCGTGCCAACTCAATGCTCGTTTACGGTAAGCCCGATAAACGCCAGTCCCATGGGTTACGAGGTATCCCAAAGCAGGCTCTCTCTTAGAACTCTACGGTAGCGAGGCTCGTAAGTAGGTTTCGGGTCTTCCCGAGACGGTTGCAATATTCAAAGGTTCTGTTGCCACCCACAGAGTTATGTGTCTCCGTCGTAGGTCGAACAATCAGCACGGACCTTGCGTGTGCTGGGTGTCGACGGGTACAACGAACGAGTTAATGCGCACCCCCGGGTTGGGCAATCGAATGATATATATTTACACCCCACCAATCTTCACGATCAACCGAAACAATAGGTGGCGGACCTTCAGATGATCTGGCTGGGAGAGATCGCGGCGGAGGAACTGCTTCTGCCTTACAGGGGGGTCCTGTCCTACCACGGAGAAGCAGTGCGGCACCTCAAGTCCGGCCCTTCCGTCGCCCTACGAATCGAGGTCGGTGGAATGCGCGAAACAATTGCGATTTCGACCAAAGCTACTGTTGTACTTACCGTACCGGTAGTTGGAATCGCGATTTGCACGTGCGACGGGATGTTACATACCTGGTATCGATTTTGGTCAGCTTTGGTTTTCCATACCATCTGTTGTCTTCGTCCTACTTCTCCAGCCCGCCCTACTTCTACAGCTCGCTCTACTTCTCCAGCTCCCTCCCTTTTAAAAATTCAGACACCTTAGTAAGGTCACATGGCATGCACCCCCCCCCTACTTTAATATATACATACCATGTATATATTATATGTGGGTTGGGTTGGTGTCGGTTGGCAACGACACTGTAAAACATGCCGCTCACATGCCGCTCACTACGTGAGCTAGACGTCCAGGGTACCGTTTTTTGTTTTTTTTTTGGCGGTCGCCCACAGCTGGTCGTCTAGTTAGATCATTTGTGCGAGGTAAAGAACCTTTACTCTGCACAAGGGAATTGATCGTATCACGTAGTGTTCAAGGTAAGGCACCCAAGAGGCAGTTACATAGTACTCCCACTGCTGTCTCTGGAAGTGGCCACACCGGAAATTAAACTAACTCATTGAGGCTGTCATACATATGCAAGTCCGCCTCACAAGCGGTTCTCAGTAGGATGCAGTTCATCCTTCATGCGACTCGCCGGACACCTCACGGCGCTTCGCGCTTGGTGCAAGCAATGTCTGCCTGGTCGGTGAAAACCCGACATGCTCCGTCCCGGCATTGTAGGGATGCGAGGGTCCATGGTCATACGACTACGGCCATGCATGAGATCGAGTACATCTCTCTTATCGAGTACCCCCCCCCCCCCCCTACTTTGGTATACGCCTTCATGTTTATCGCGAAAAGAGTCCAGCATTTCGGTCCCCCGTCGACTCGCGTCGAATCGTCCATGCACACGCCGAGCTGCAAGCGACGTTTAAGGCAATTTTTGTTTTGCGTGTGTATACGCAGCGGGTCAGAGTCACTCGCGCTGCTGTGAATACTTTTGGTTGCTACGCTGCGCCAAAACCTAAAAAAAAATCGAAGCATGATGCTTTTGTGCAGAGGCACATCGGGGGGGGGGGGGGGGGGGGGGGGTGTACTCATTATCATGCACGGCCGTAGTCGTATGACCATAGGCTCTCGCATCCCTGCATTGCCGGGACGGAGCGTTTTCACCGACCAGGCAGAAGGGGGGGGGGGGGTGGGCGTAGCCTCCTCTCGCTTCGACGGCCTAAAAAACGCGATGGTGTGACGGTGGGGGTATGCATAAAGTATACCGTATATATACGAACGGCATACATGTGTACCACGATGGCGATGCACAAACTTTTTTTTTGTTGGGCTCCTGACTTGACAATAGTGCAGGAGCTCCATATGTTACCCCAAAAAACATTGACGTGCAACCCGATGGCAGTAGCCCCCCCTCCGCATGAGACGCCCCCCCCCCCTTATGTATACCTGGTATATATAGGTTGGGTTGGCGTCGGTTGGCGACGACGCTGTGAAACATGCCTCTCACTGCGTGAGCTAGACAGCCAGGGTACCGTCATTTATTTATTTTTTTTGGCGGTTACCACGGCTGGCGGTCGAGTTAGATCATTTTTGTGCGGGGAGAACCTTTACTCCGCACAAGGGGGATGATCGTATCACGTAGTGTGTATATGGTGAGGCATCCACGAGGAAGTTCCATAGTAAAACCCATTGGTGTCTCTGGAAGTGGCCACACCAGACATTAGATAAGTTCATTGATGCTGTCATCCATATGCAAGAAAATCCGCCTCTAAAGCGGTTCTCAGTAGGATGCAGCTCACCCTTCATGCGACTCGCCCAACACCTCACGTTTCGCTTCGCGCTTGGTGCAAGCAATGTCCGCCTGGTCGGTGAAAACCTGACGTGCTCCGTCCCGGCATTTGCAGGGATGCGAGGGTCTATGGTCATACGACTACGGCCATGCATGATAATGAGCACACACACAGCAATGTGTCGGCCTTGAATGACCCTTTTTAGTAGTGCAGTCCCGTTTTGGGGACAGACCACTTAGAATTAGAGTAATTTGTCCCCATGGCTTGACTTCAATCCTAATAGAGTTAAGAGTTATATACGTACACGCCTATCGTACCACGCGTAGTATATACCTGGTACCCCCCATCCCCCCCCCCAACCGTAGCTCAGGTCTACTCGCAGTCTTTGTGTCTCTCACCACACCTGTAAATACGTTTGACGACGAGGGGGCGGGCGGGGGGGGGGGGGAGGCGTACTCGATGGAGGGCCGGAGGAAAGGGAGGAGGGAGCGTGGAAGAGAGAGAAGAGGGGAGGAAGGGAGGGAGGGAAGAGGAAAGGTGGAAGAGAGGGAAGAGGGGAGGGAGGAAAGGAGGGAGGCAGCGAGAGAGGGAGGAAGGGGAGGGAGGCAGGGAAAAAGGGATCGTCCCAGCACCACAACCCATCACGCAGACACGTCAAAGTTGTACGCCCACGAACACCTACCCGCAAGCATACAACGCATTGGGATTATTTTTCTTTGAATCATCACGTTTTCTTTCCAGCTCAACTCGTGAGAGGCTTTAATCTCAGCGAACGGCCCTATGGACGAGCCGTGCTCGCAGGTGCTGTCTTCCCTTTCCCCTCACATGTCTGTGCACTTTATCGCGCAGAGGGTTCACTCAGTATCCCCACGAGACTTTTTTTTCTTTTCTTCACCACGTTTATCATCTTCGCCCTCACCTTCTCTCTCCCTCCTATTACGGGAGACCGTAGTATATAGGACCGGCTATCGTTAGTAAAAATAGTCAAATGTATAGGTTTTCGTGTGTACCGTAGGTCCTATTTAATATGGTCCCCGAGGCGTTCCACGGTAAAGGTTCACCCTAAATTTTCTGAGGCTCCTCGCTTAAGGAGCTCCATACCTCACCCGAAAACTGACTTCAGCAAAAATCGATTTGCATCCCGATGAATAATCCCATGACCCAAGTATACATAAAACGTCTTTTTTCGAAACAAGATTGGTATTCCGACGATTTTGGGTTAAGGAACCCCGTCATTCAGACAACATTTTACCGGAAATGTGCCACCTCTATCGTATAAAGCGTCCCCTCGTCACACTAGTAGTCGTTACTCAAATCCGGGGTCACATAGCAGCCCCCCCCCCCCCCCCCCCCCCCCCCCCCCCCCCCCCCCCCCCGCCCCCCCCTCCCCACACTACAGTTCGGGCCTTCACTGCTATCGCGAGAGCACTTCAACCATTTCTTCCCTCGTCTGTAGTCGAAACACATACCCGAACGTGCTTCAGTATGCCGGCAGTAAAATTGGCGATGACGACAACAGAGAAAATGACTCGGCACAAATCATGGAACTATGATGAGTGCCATCAAAAGCGTCAGGAATTAGTATTGTGGAGTGGTCGCTCCACATACCCGAACGTGCTTCAGTATGCCGGCAGTAAAATTGGCGATGACGACGACAGAGAAAATGACTCGGCACAAATCATGGAACTATGATGAGTGCCATCAAAAGCGTCAGGAATTAGTATTGTGGAGTGGTCGCTCACCGTCACTCCGAATGTTCGTTCCCAAAACCTCGTGAGCAGAGTTTGGGCACGAAGTTTTCTCGGGACCGTCCCACCCACCCTGGAGTAGAGTGGGTATTCATAGGCTTAGATTCCCAGATCGTTTTGCGGGTACTTACCCCGCGCAGAGCCTGCGATACGCTCGTCCACTCAGCGCGGGGGGAATTACCGGGCGAGGACCCCCTGCCGGCGGAGCAGGCCTCATCCAAAAACATACTTACATAAAACGATCCAGGGCATTGAGACAGAATACTGCGGAAAATCTGCTCCGAAATTCGTCTCCCTGTGGGGTGTGTTGTCTTATCACCCAGTGTGATTGATGATACGGTACCCCATCCTGTACAGTACCGACTCCTCCGATGCACTTCGAAGTCACCTACCTAAGCCTTGAAGGGTAACCCTCGAAGCGCGTTTCATTCTACGCCACCTGCTCTCCTGCCCTCGCTTTTCACTTGCTTCGCGTTCTGTCGTTGCGCAGCCCCGGATCGGTTCATACAACTCCGGGGCGGAAATATTAGGACCATTTCAGACAGTAATATGAAGACCAATCGGTCCTTATATTGACAGACACCCGGAGTGGCATGCTGCTGTATCCTTCTCACAGATCGGACAGATCGTTTACATATCATATATTCCCAGTTCATGAACTAGGCCCTTCAGGGCAGATAAGTTCCTGATCTGTATGATCTATGATGATGATAGCTCAGGTTGCCGGGTGGGAGCCGTAGTAATCTGCGTGGTCGGCGTAACACTTGTTTCCTGAGTTTTGGACATGTACTGTACGGAAACCTGCACAGGCAGACATCTGCAAGGATCTAGATGACCTAGATTATCTAGATCGTTATCTGTCCAGATGACCTAGATTATATGGATCATTATCCGTCCAGGTGACCTGGATGATCTAGATCATGGTCTGCCCAGATAACCTAGATGATCTAGATCATGGTCTGTCCAGATGACCTAGACGATCTAGATCATGGTCTGTCCAGATGACCTAGACGATCTAGATCGTTATCTGTCCAGATGACCTGGATGATCTAGATCATGCTCTGTCCAGATGGCCCTAGATGATCTAGAGCATGATCTGTCCAGATGACCTAGATGATCTGTATCACTATCCGTCCGATTAGCGATATTTTTTTCACATGTACAAAAATTACCTCTCGCGACTTCCACCTGTGTCTTGCCGCCGAAACCGTCGGTGCCGTCCAAGGGGGCTTCACATAAAATTCTCGGAATTAGCGTAGCGTAATCATTGTCCTACGTAGCCGTAGTCGTATGTATGACCGTAGACCCCTCGCATCCCTACGATGCCGGGACGGAAAAGGTCGGGCTTTCAACGACAACAGCCAAGCGCGAAGCGCCGTGAAGTTCCCGGCAAGTCGCTTGAAGGGTGGAGCTGCATCCTACTATATACTAATACGGGAAAAAAAAAAAATATATATATATATATACTATTACGGGGGACCATAGTAAATAGGACCAAATATTGTTAGTAAAAATAGGTAAATATGTAGGTTTTTTAAGTATGCCATAGGTCCTATTAACTATGGACCCCCGTAATAAGCACCGCTCGCTTGTGAGGCGGGCCTCGGCGCCTTGTTTTGCGGGTACTTTCTGGTATGTTCGAACGACAGCCTCGAATGAAATAACATTTTTTTTGTTCGGTGTCGGGGAGGGGCGGGGGGCGGGGGGGGGGTGTATTCATTGTCATGCATGGCCGTGGTCGTATGACCATAGACCCTCGCATCCCTACAAATGCCGGGACGGAGCTCGTCCGGTTTTCACCGACCAGGCAGACATTGCTTGCACCAAGCGCGAAGCGAAACGTGAGGTGTCGGGCGAGTCGCATGAAGGGTGAGCTGCATCCTACTAAGAACCGCTTTAGAGGCGGATTTTCTTGCATATGGATGACAGCATCAATGAATGGGGAGGGAGGGGGGGGGGGGGGGGGATAAACCTCAACATACGTTTAACACAGTAGTGGTCCCTCTATAGTGCCGATTTGCGCCAGCCCAACGGCGTAGACACTGCTTCTGTGTATAGCGGCAACCGGCACTAATTACTCCGCACACTACCACCACACAGTTGAATCCCATCAGTGCCAAGCGATTCCACAGGCACTATATAGGACAGCACCCACTACTCAGCCATCACCTTAGAGGCACGTCGTATATTACGGGGGTCCATAGTTAACGGGACCAAATTATGTTAGTAGAAATAGGTAAATATATAGGTTTTTATGTATACCATAGGTCCTATTAACTATGGACCTCCGTAATAGTACGCTGCATAAATTAACCGAGTTTTTTCTTACAACAACTGTGTAAAACTCGAACCGCAACCAGGGAGGGGATGGCGTCGTGGAGGAGTTCAGGGAGGCGTGCGGCCCTGCAGACCCGGAAATAGCCAGGGCGCTGTACCCCGACAGCATCCGAGCTCTCCTGGGAGTGCGCCAGGTGGGGACTGAATCGATCCGTTTTCGATGCTCGACCCAATGCATTCATGCTGCGGTACGGCGGTGTACAGGCTGACGAAGAATAAAACAACCTACAGCGGTATATATTGTATGCACATACCGTATACTCGTGTAACATTCGACGAGGGAAGAAAGTGCTGAACTCTTCCCGCGACATAACTGGAGGCACACACCGTGGTAGGCGGCCGGGGGGGGGGGGGGGGGGGGTGCTATGTGACCCCGGGTCTGAGTTACGAAATGAATGGAGCTGTATACATAGGTTGGGTTGGTGTCGGTTGGGGACGACGCTGTAACGCACTCCTCCCTCTGAGTGAGCTAGACAGCCAGGCTACCGTTATTTTATTTTATTTTTATTTTTTTATTTTATTTTATTTTATTTTAATTTTTTTTTGGCGGTTACCACGGCTGGCGGTCAAGTTAGATATTTTTTATGCGGGGAGAACCTTTAATCCGCACAAGGGGGATGATCGTATCACGCAGTGGGTATGTGGTAAGGCACCCACAAGGCAGTTACATAGTAAACCCATTGCTGTCTCTGGAAGTGGCCACACCAGAAATTAAATCATTTCATTGATGCTGTCATCCATATGCAAGAAGATCCACCTCTAAAGCGGTTCTCAGTAGGATGCAGCTCACCCTTCATGCGACTCGCCGGACACCTCACGGCGCTTCGCGCTTGGTGCAAGCAATGTCTGTCTGGTCGGTGAAAACCCGACATGCTCCGTCCCGGCATTGTAGGGATGCGAGGGTCTATGGTCATACGACTACGGCCATGCATGAGATCGAGTACATCTCTCTTATCGAGTACACCCCCCCCCCCCCCCCCCCCCTCCCCGAAGTCTCTGGTGATATTTCTAGGGTTAAAAATGCTTCAAACGGAAGCGTTTTCCTCTTTCCATCTACTTTATGTTATTGTTGCATTCTCACCCGTTTATAATGTTCTTTCCCTCATTCCCTACTGCTGTACCAGGTATGCTGTTTCGCAGAATACGCTCCCCCATTTCTTACATGCTCCACGTGTATGAACTCCCGAAAAAATTAGCGGTACCTATTGTAAGACCACCCCGTAACCTTAAGGCAGTTCACGAGGTATTTTCTCCATGTTGGTCTTACCACTCCGGGTGTCTGTCAATATAAGGACCGCTTGGTATTCATATTAATGTATAAACGACCACTATATTTACGCCCAGAGTTGTATATTAGAGTACTATAAAAGCGACCCCATACTAAGTCCAAATACTTTTTTCTCGTGACGATAAGAAGATTTTCCTCATATTTATCTCTAACTTTGACCATAAACCGGATGGACTCGAAATCGGTACACTATCACTGATTGGCGCTCGCCTCATATTTTTCCTGCGCGGCTCTCCTCCCTTTTGAGCTCTGAGCCCTTTTCGGACTGTTACTACGGGGGTCCATAGTTAATAGGACCTATGGTATACACAAAAACCTATTTATTTATCTATTTTTACTCACAATATTTGGTCCTATTTACTATGAACCCTCGCAATAGTATCGCAGTCCCGCTTTGGGCACAAACTACTAAGAATTTGAGCGTTCCGTCCCCCAAAGCGGGACTGAAGTACCAGAAGAGTCAACACCTCACCCCAAAACGCTGGCTTTCGGAAGAAAATATGTGCACCAGCCCGACTCTCAGTACTAATCTCATGGCTCTACGACCGTGCACCATCACCCAAGAAAATACACCCTCCCCGCCCCCCCCCCTCGCTCGAGGGTCTATGTTCGTACGACTAGGGCCGTGCATGATAATGAGTACACCCCCCCCCCCCCCCCCCCCCCCCGCCCTGCTCGGACCATTTTTCAAAGCTGTATTTTTCCTCGACATCGGGGGAGAGAGTGAACGCCCAACCGGCGCGTCCATTACGGTGGACCGTAGTAAATAGGACCTGCGGTACACACAAACAACTCTATATTTACCTATTTTTGCTCACAATATTTGGTCCTATTTCCTGTGGTCCCTCGTGATAGTCTGCTCGGGAACATCTCGGCGAGATGTTTTCAAAGCCACCGTTTTCGTAGTGTGTGCCCAGTAGGCCCTTAAGGCATTTTTTTAATGCAAATTTGGAAATTGGGTCATAAATTCGTCTCTCGGGGGGGGGGGGGGGGGGGGGGGGGGGGGGGGGGGGGGGGGGGGGGGGGGGGGGGGGGGGGGGGGGGGGGGGGGGGGGGGGGGGGGGGGGGGGGGGGTGGGGGGGGGGGGGGGGGGGGGTGGGGGGGGGGGGGGGGGGGGGGGGTCATCTGTAACCCGTTTGTCATCAGGTACCAGGTACCTAGGGTATACGGTATGCAACTATTACGGGGGACCATAGTAAATAGGACCTACGCTACACACTAAAACGTATATACTTCCCTATTTTTACTAGCAATATTAGGTTCTATCTACTATGGGACCATAGTAAATAGGACCTACGGTACAGATTAGAACGTATATATTTCCCTATTTTTGCTAACAATATTTGGTCCTATTTACTATGGTCCCCCGTAATAATGTTTCACGTGAAAAAAAAAATGGTGATGCAACGATATCGGGTGGCACAATAGTAGCGCCGTTCCCTCCATGTATATAGTGTCGGTATGCTATGGGCGAGCCGTCAATGGCAGCACTATGTATCGCGGCAACAGGCACCATACTCCACACACTTAAGACACTGCTTGATCCCATATGTGCTCCAAGCGATTCCGCAGGCACGAATGACGCGTTCTACGATAGAGGAAGCACCTTTCCGGTAAAATGTTTTCTGAATGACGGGGTTCCTTAACCCAAAATTGTCGGAATGTCAATCTTGTTTCGAAAAATGACGTTTTTCGTATGCTCGGGCCATGGGATTGTTCATCGGGATGCAAATCGATTTTTTGCTGAAGTCGTTTTCGGGTAAGGTGTGGAGCTCCTTAAGGTCAAGTGAGGAGCCTCAGGAAATTTAGGGTGAACGTCTATCGTAGAACGCCTCAGGCACTACATGATAGCGGGCAAACTGGCGCCACTTCAACCGGCCCTATAGAGGGAGACCGCTATACTTGTGCCTCAGTGGAGGCTTCCGTCTGTCAGAAATGCATGAAACGGCCAAAACGTGCTGCTGCTACTATCGTACAGTAGTAGCAGTAGTAATAGTAGTAGTAGTAGTAGTAGTAGTAGCAGTAGTAGTAGTAGTAGTAGTAGTAGTAGTAGTAGTAGTAGTAGTAGTAGTAGTAGTAGTAGTAGTAGTAGTAGTAGTAGTAACAGTAGTAGTAGTAGTAGTAGTAGTAGTAGTAGTAGTAGTAGTAGTAGTAGTAGTAGTAGTAGTAGTAGTAGTAGTAGTAGTAGTAGTAGTAGTAGTAGTAGTAGTAGTAGTAGTAGTAGTAGCAGTAGTAGTAGTAGTAGTAGTAGTAGTAGTAGTAGTAGTAGTAGTAGTAGTAGTAGTAGTAGTAGTAGTAGTAGTAGTAGTAGTAGTAGTAGTAGTAGTAGTAGTAGTAGTAGTAGTAGTAGTAGTAGTAGTAGTAGTAGTAGTAGTAGTAGTAGTAGTAGTAGTAGTAGTAGTAGTAGTAGTAGTAGTAGTAGTAGTAGTAGTAGTAGTAGTAGTAGTAGTAGTAGTAGTAATAGTAGTAGTAGTAGAAATAGTAGTAGTAGTAGTAGTAGTAGTAGTAGTAGTAGTAGTAGTAGTAGTAGTAGTAGTAGTAGTAGTAGTAGTAGTAGAAGTAATAGTAGTAGTAGTAGTAGTAGTAGTAGTAGTAGTAGTAGTAGAAATAGTAGTAGTAGTAGTAGTAGTAGTAGTAGTAGTAGTAATAGTAGTAGTAGTAGTAGTAGTAGCGCGGGTATCCCCAGTGGTTCAGCACATACAAAATCTCCCATTCCTTACTACTAAATACAATGCTACTTCCTCCCTGTTTCTTACTCCACGCGAGTTCCCACGTGTGTTTTTTTGGCTATTTTCCCCCAATTTTCATAGGAAATTCCCCCCCCCCGTCTCTTCCGCTGCCCCCCCCCCCCCCCCCCCCCCCCCCGGAGGCCAAACAGGCAGTGGATAAGATTAGCAAAAAGTTTATATGATATATATGGATACAACGTAATGAGCGCCCATTTGTTGGAGGTGTCTCTATTAGGAGCAGGAACGGTGCTCCGTCTCGAAAGGGATGCGTGGTCAATGGTCAAATGACTCAAGGCAAGCAACAAATGAGTATGCCCCCCCCCTCCCCGTTTCGTATGCTGACATTTCCCCACCATTTCTTATGCTGTGTGTTTTGCTCCATTTATTCTTCTGTTTGTTGCTGTTGTGCAAACAGGAAACGAACGCGGTGCATTGTACAGACCTACCCGAAGACGGTTTGTTGGAGTGCCAGTACATCTTCAACGTCGTCGCAAAAAACCGTCAAGGCGTGTGACCAACTCTATATTCGTGTATTCGCTCTCCCTCGGTTTCTTCCTGACTCGGGATATGTTTTTTGAGTGATCGACGTTGAAGCTACTGTGGTTGTCCAACAGGCTACTGCTGTACTCCAATAGCCTACTCGTGTATTCGGTCTCCGTCGGTTTCTTCTCAACTCGGGAGATGTTTTTTTAGAGATCAACGTTGAGGGTACTGTAGTTGTCCAATAGGCTACTGCTGTACTCCAATAGCCTACTCAAGGCCATTAGGTTTGCTTGCTGCTATCGTTTCCCTTCGTTTTCTTCTTCTTTCGGGCAATGTTTATGCGCGATCAACGTTGAAGCTCATGTAAAAACATTGTCGGATGGCAAACGCGATACAAATAACAATCAATTGTAGTACTTGTACGACAAGAAACACGGAGCATGATTTGTTGTCGTCTGTGTGTGCCCCGCGGCGGGGGGGGTAGGGCGTACTCATCCGTTGCGTGCCTTAGTCAGTTGGCCATTGACCACGCATCCTTTTCCAGACGGAGCGCCGGGAGGGGGAGGGGTGCATGTATTAAGGAAGACGATCTGATGGAGTGCCGGCAGTCGGCAGTATATGTCAGACGTCATCGCCAAAAATCGTTGCAAAAGGAGGAGTGCTTCCAAGAAAGAGATGAGGTCAGACCATTCCGAGTCCTCTACGAAGTGTGTGCGATAAAAACCAAGTCTCAAGTGCTGTGGAGGCGGGGGGGGGGGGGGGGCGGGGTACTCATGGCATGCATGACCGTAGTCCTGTGACCATAGACCCTCCTCGCATCCCTATCATTGCCGGAACGAAGCACGTCGGGTTTTCACCAACCAGGGGGGGGTGTACTCGATAGGAGAGATGTATTCGATCTCATGCATGGCCGTAGTCGTATGACTCCCTACAATGCCGGGACGGAGCATGTCGGATTTTCACCGACCAGGCAGACATTGCTTGCACCAAGCGCGAAGCGCCGTGAGGTGTCCGGCGAGTCGCATGAAGGGTGAGCTGCATCCTACTAAGAACCGCTTGTGAGGCGGACTTGCATATGGATGGCAGCTTCAATGAGTTGGTTTAATTTCCGGTGTAACCACTTCCAGAGACAGCAATGGGAGTACTATGTAACTGCCTCTTGGGTGCCTTACCTTGAACACTACGTGATACGATCAATTCCCTTGTGCAGAGTAAAGGTTCTTTAACTCGCACAAATGATCTAACTCGACGACCAGCTGTGGGCGACCGCCAAAAAAAAAAAAAAAGTACCCTGATCGATGTCTAGCTCACGTAGTGAGCGGCATGTTTTACAGTGTCGTTGCCAACCGACGCCAACCCAACCCATATATAATATATATGGGGGGGGGGGAGACGTTGCTTGAACAAAGCAAAAACGAAACGCCGTGAGGTGTTCGGCGAGTCGCATGAAGGGTGAATTTCATCCTACAAAGAACCGCCTGTGACGTAGACTTCTTGCACGTGGACGGCAGCGCCGAATTAATGCCGGGGGGGGCGGGCGGGGAGGCGTACTCGTTTGTTGCTTGCGTTCTTACTTCGTATGTGGTCATTTAACCATTGAGCATGCATCCTTTTTGGGACGGAGTACAAGGGGGAGGGCAGAAGACAAATACGAGTACTATACTACCATCGACCAGCAGTGGGAGTGGACATTGACGGCTGACTCTTCTGCGCGATAAAAACCAAGGCGAAAACATGCCGTGGTGGGGGGGGGGGGGCGCAAACAACTACGATAGAATTACTGCGAAACGACAAGCGATGGGAATTTAATGATATACTGCCTTCTGCGAGGATGACAAAGAAAAGCTTAAAAATTACAGGGGGGGAATGAAAGATAGCTACTGTGTATACTACGCCTCCTCCTACTAATATTACTATATACTACTATATACTACTATAAACAATCGCTATTGGTACTTCTATTGCTACCACTACTGCTACTACGTCTTGTTATTGTAATACTTACAATTGTCTGTACCTACAAAAAAAAACAGGTATTTCCCAAACGCGGACCCCTTTACTATTACTAATACTACTGCTACTACTACCACTACTACTACTACTACTACTACTACTACTACTATTACTAATACTGCGTCTGACGACATGATGACTTGTCCAAAAGCTCGGTGAGGGTAAAACCTCCTGCGAGACGAGGTGATGGCAAAAAAAAAAAACAGCACTTACTTGCTCGCAAAAAACGAGCAAAAAATACACACGCCACACACCACGAATCACGAGGAGTGAGTATACATGACACGGGGCCTAAGACAATCAGACCCCATCAACCAATCAATTGTTAGCGATAGCCCCTTTGTCTCGCGTACACAGAGTGTACCTCAACCCTCTGTTCGACCAAGAGTTAATCTGTAGTGTACCAGGTAATAAATAGCACTGCGCCGGGTTTCCAGCTATGGTGCATGATTCAGTGAAGGTCACGACCGCACCTAATTGGATAACATGGAAGGAGTGTGACGACCATGGCACTTCTACGAAATACGAAGATCATACCAGTTTCCGATCACACTTAAATACTAAGTAAGAAATAAAGGAAGAAGAGTAAATGCGAGGTGGGGCGTCTCGCATCGCCTTCTCGGGCCCTCAACACATAAATACTAAGGAAGGCAAGGAAGAAAAGTGAATGCGAGGTGGGGCGCCTCGCATCGCCTTCTCGGACCCTCAGAAGTCGTTCACAAGTAAATACAGATCCCATCTGGAGAGACAGAACTATCTTCGAGATTTATCTACGAGTTAATAGATGAATTGCAGCTGCATGAATCACACCAACCAGCCAATTAAAAGGCGTCAGACGTTTGCGTGACTGTGAGCAACTCTTACATATGTCCTATTAATACAAAAAATGCCAACCATGACCGCTCGGTCATGGTTGTCGCCGCGAGCGCCGCCTGCTCGAACGGCCTCGTTAATGGCCCTGATATACTCGTCCTCCAGTTCCATACCTGCCCTCTGAACATCTCCACGAACGAGTTTCGCGTTCGCCTTATGCGTGGACGGCCACCAAGAGGCCCACTGCCTTGTCCGCGACCGGAAACAGGATCGCATATATACATCCTGGTTGACGCGATCAAACGAAGCCTGGCGCTGTTGAACGGTCCTCCCAGGAGTGTCCAGCAACCCGGGTGTGAACAGCGGTGCAGGTGAAATACCCCCCCCCCCCCCCCCCCCCCCCCCCCCCCCCCCCCCCCCCCCGCGTCTGGCCCGTCCGCACCCGCATCGACTGTTTCTTCTGCAGTCCTGGTTTTGTCTTAGATGCCCGGGCGTTGCATACTGATGATGAAGCCTGTTTTCTTATGTCACTTGATGAAGTCCTCCGGTTTCTCGCCGCTAACACTTTTAGTGCTGCAGTCCCTTTTTGGGGACAAACTACTTAGAATTTGAGTGGTTTGTCCCCAAACCGGGATTGCAGCACTAAAAACTCGATTCCCCTCATGACGTTGATGAGGCTGCCGGTGACGCCGAAGTCACCCATATTCGCAATCCGTCGTAATACAGTAGTACGACGCCTCCCAGAAGATTGTAGCAGGTACCTGTATTTTGTTCAGGCCTTAGTCCGTAGGGCTACTGGTATAAGGTTAACTAATCACCTACCCAATCTAAGCCTTATAACACTCTCCCCCCCTGGAACGGACCGGATAAACGGGTCGACGTGCCACCAACACGCGGTTCCAAATTTTGGGGATCTTGAAGTATTTTTTCGGATTCTTGACATACATGAGGAAATTCATTTTTCTTTAAAAAGCGAAATCATGGTGGACGTGAGATTCGAGCTCACGACTAACGACCCATGTCCTGCCGTCGACGCCATATATTAAAGGTCTTAAGCCGTTGGGCTACTGGTAAAAGGTTGACCAATCGCCTCCCCAATCTAAGCCTTTTGACAACAAATAGCATAAGAACAGTAGAAAAACGAGCATGACACGTAGAAGCGCAGAAGCTCCAGATGACGATGATCTTGGCAGCTCTGCCGGAATGCAGACAGTGTTCTTTATAGCAGCAGTTTGTCCTAGATAGATGGCGACGATCTTCGTGGTGATGCGGCGTAACCCACTACACTGCTGCATGTATGAGTACGTAGCGACTCGGGCCTCAGGATGTAGTAGTCGTACCTGATAGGCCGCGGCTCTACGCGAAGCACCAAACACGTCGAGGCTCATAACCTGTCAGCGGAGATGTCTGCATGTGACACAGTGGTGGACGTGCTAGTGCAGAGGTTTGGCGCGAGCCGTTGAGGCGTGCTCGTAAGCTTCGCTCAGAAGAAACGTACGATAAAATTGAACAATAGGCGGCGCTTTGGACTATGAAGAAGACGGTTTTTTTTTTTTTGACAGAGCCCAGAAGATTGGTTGTGAAGTTGGTGGGTGCATCTGATCTGCAACTAGCCTCGACCACGCTGGGCTCTACGGCTAGATGTACTCGACCCGCCTGTCGTTCTACCGACCGACTCACAACAACGTTCCTCGGACGGTTGCTCCTGAGCGTTCATTGATACTTGCTCGAAAGGGTTCCGGCTACCGACAATCGACGATGGATTACCACGAGACGCAATACTCCTCTTAGAACTTTCTTATTACGACGCATATATTCAATCAAGGCTATACCAGGTATTAATATTGGTATCGGTGTTATGAAATGCCAAGTGCAACTCGTACGTACATGACCGAGTATACTCTTACTTCAATAGTAGCACATGATACAGGAACGACATCTACTCTATTTTGTCGGAAGGCAAGCAGAATAACAATAGTACATGACCGAGTCCTCCGTACGACACAGCTATTATTACATTAAGTTTTGTCGCTCAGAGAATCTCACAATATATATATATCCTCCTGAAATCCGACATATCTGATCCCTGGCCCTACGACCCCTACGACACAGAGTGGATCTTGGGATAGTAAAGGGTCCAGAGGCTGTTGCTGCTGTTACATGCAGTAGTTAAGGCAGTATGGGCATTTTCTTCTTCGCTCGGGATCAAAATATTGTACACCCGGTATTTACATACTGTGGCGGGGTGTATCACATTAAATAGGACCAACGGTACACACAAAAACCTATCTGTATATATATATATATATATCGCTATTTTTAAGAGTTCCTGACTCAATAAGAGTTCCGGCTACGTTACCGCCGGTGGGTCGTGATCCCACGTCTCTCTGTGGACACAGAGTGTTCTGTCTGTTGAACTACGACGGCTGAGTGATGACGTGACAAAGGGCTCAGACGAGGGTCTGATGACAGGACAGGAGGGAGAGAACTCTGAGAGAAGTGAGGAGGAGGGCGAGGAGGAAGCGTCACTCCTCACTATTATTACGGGGGACCATAGTAACTAGGGCAAAATATTGTTAGTAAATAGGTAAATATATACTGGTAGGTTTTTTGTGTACCGTAGGTCCTATTTACTACGGTCCCCCGTAAGAGAAAGCACAACCAGGTAATAGAAATTTCGTCAACGCAACGAGTTGTACGACACGGCACACGGCGCGCTGCATTGACATGCTACCCTTTTCACAGCGTGATGACACCATATACATCAGGGGACGGATGGTTTATATGTTTTCCAAGGTCATACCCACACTCGGGTCACCTAAACGACTTTATTATGCGCACGTAAGAGTCAGCCGTGTTTTTTTTCCACCGTGAACGTTATTAAACATTCCATCGTTGCCGCCATAACATAGTGCTTGTTTATCGTATCGCAGTCGGAGCCACTATTTTATGAGATATGACCGTTGAAGCTACCTCAAAATATTGAACGGATGCTGAACATTGTTGTCGGATGGCAAGAATCATGCGAAACATGTATGTGTAGGATATAATATGGATCAACTTATCAATCATCACAGACACGGCGTTCAAAAAAAGCGCCGTTTTCAAATCGAGTACGAGTACAACCTGCAAATTGCAGACTGGTAAACCTTCCGTTCGTTTTTGGTCGAGGTGACATTCCTGCCTTGACGCTACTAGAAACAGCAGACCAATTCATCGACCCCGTCGGCAAAGGCAAATGTACACATCATTACGATAGCTTCAAACAAACCCAAACCCTAACGTCGGGCAGACCGTTTTTTGGCGAATAAGGCGATTCTCTGGAATACAAAGTCATCCATATCGCGGACGTATCTGGTACGTTTTCATTGTTGACATTTTTGGTTATATTTTTTGCTTATCGACTGCTTCTGGCAAACCCCATTAATGCTCACGCTAATCACCACCCGGCCAATTTCGAACAGGACACAAGCAACACCACCCGCTTAATCTCGAACAGGACACAAGCAAACCCTCGAAGCAACTCCGGACAAAAGCCAACCATCTATTATATCATACGGGTAGACACACATTAGGAAAGTACATACAGCAGGCTCAATCTCTCTCTCTCGCATCACATATGATACGTACCGGCACAAAAAAGGGTGCTACAAGCGTTACAAAAAAACGCCATTTACAAGTTAACCAGACGTCCGGCCAATAAAAAACAAGTATCCACCGCTACTCGCCCAGGCAGCCAGCCCCCCACCAAAACTACCCCCCTCTGCCAGTGATCTACTGTTTAGGCCGCCAAAACCTCAACAAAAGATGACAACGTGCTACTTTTCCCCTCGACAAAAGCTTGCAATTCAACTGAAGCTACGCCAAGACAGGAACTACCTCGAAAAACAAACCGGATTTCATTTCATCGCTGTGGATTCGATGAATCAAGCCTTTCCCCACGCGTAACGCGAAACCCACGAAAAAATACCAGCGACGGTTTCAAATCCATGGGCGGGCCACAACGTCGCAACCCCCCTGGGTCAGAAACGCCATCTTCTTCAGCAATCAATGAAGGAACAACAAAGCTACGGGATGGCCAAATACCAACCCACGATTCAGAAACATTACGAACGGGCCCGCAGTTCAAACACAAACCCGTGCACTTTAGAAGAACTCCTGACGACAGAGTTCGGCAACTACTTCAGTTTTTCGCGACAAAAAAAAAAATCGACAAAAGGCGAAAGATAGGCCCAACCAAAAGCTTCCGTGGAGACCCGTCACCCCGCCTGCAAAATGCCGTGCGATTCTCGTAGAAACCAAACATGCCTACCGGGGAGAAAAGAGAACGAGCAAACAACAACGCCCCCGTCTTTGCCATTTCGAAACTCCGATACCGTCAAACATCGTCGCCATGTTCTCGTCAACAACGACGTGAACGCAAAAGACCCCTTCGAACAGCCCCCCGCCCCCCCCCCCTTAAAAAAAAAAAGCCTCCACAACTGCAGAAAGGTAACAACTACGCCTCTTCGTAAAGAGCCCTCAGTCACACCTCATCTGCCAATATGCTACGAAGCAACACCTCGCCATGCTGTTGCCTAAGCTTTTAAAAAGGAGACAAGGGACACAATCGCAACACTTGCGTAAAGAGGCCCGTCTCCAACGTTTTTAAGTCCAACCAGTACCAGGGACCTGGCATCAATTAAGTAGCAACCCTCTCAATTCTGTTTGCTGCGGGCAGACCGCAACATTTTAACCGGCGCACACCTGTTCACCGACAACCGATGATCGTACGTACTAATGAAACGACCCCGCTCAAGTCGGGAAAAAAACGTTCGCGGGAAGTCCGTCCCCCAAAAGTATCGTCGGATTCAACATTTACCGACGGCCAACCACTTCCACCAAAACAAAGCGACGGGCGAAAAAGCGAACTCCTACAAGGAAGCGGTGCAAAGACCATAGATTCTTCGAGCCGTGAAAGGCAAAAAGCGAAAGCGTTACAGCGCGAGGATCATATGCCGAGCCGGGAGACTCCTTACGAATGACGCGACGCACTACTGATAATGTACCGGTTGCGCTAGCTATGTTCCCTCCGCTAAGGCTGCAGAGAGGAAAAAAAACGGAAAAAGCGCTACATGCCGTTGTGCTATCCCGTCGAATACTGGTGATCTACATTTTTTTTTTTTCTTTCTTTTATGCGCTTTCGGTAGCGGCATTGACTGTAGTAACCAAAGGTAATTTTTATGGACCTCATACACTATATTAATCAAAAGGCAAATTACGTCAGCGGTTAGTTCCGGATGATACGGGAAGGTTTTTACATCATTCCGTCATCGAGTTCCTCGTCCTCGTCGAAGTCGGCGTCGTCTTCGGCAGTGGCGTCCTGGTACTGCTGGTATTCGGAGACGAGGTCGTTCATGTTCGACTCCGCCTCCGTGAACTCCATCTCGTCCATACCCTCGCCGGTGTACCTGAATCAATACAACAAAAAAACGAAGGCACCCGTTATTCAGAGCACTTCGATCACGTTTCGTTACCAAACGGGACCAAACCTCAAGGGTCGTCATCGCAACAACGCGGGCCTAGCGATACATTTTGCCAACCATGACTAACACCTCACACCATGGCATGCCCCACAACGAGTACTCACAACATGATCGTACCCGATAGACAAAACCAACCAACGTAGACCGAAAACCAAGACCAACTTCATAACAAAGACAAAACTATCAATACAAAGATTCAGGCATATTGCTCCGGCACCAAACTTGACCAAAAAAAAAAAAAAAAAAAAAAAAAAAGCCGAAACTCACCAGTGAAGGAAAGCCTTCCGGCGGAACATGGCCGTGAACTGCTCGGCCACGCGCTTCCAGACCTCCTGGATAGCGGTCGTGTTGCCCACGAAAGTCGTCGACATCTTCAGGCCCTTAGGAGGCACGTCGCAGATTGACGCCTTCACGTTGTTGGGAATCCACTCCACGAAGTACGACGAGTTCTTGTTGACCACGGTGAGCATCTGTGGAACAAACAAAACGGAGACGAACCATTAATGGTGAATAATTCAGCGAGAAAAAAGCGTGACAAGGATGCACGTCCCTGGCTAAGTGTGTGCTGCCAGCAACACAAATGCACCCGTACGTCCTGTAGAACATACATCACCAACAACTGGACCGGTTAACAAAAAAAAAAAGGCAGGCAGAATGCTTTACGGAAACGATTTTTTTTTTTTTCCAACCACAGTTTTCTCACGCAAAAACAGATCTACCCTCGTCTCAACCAACCCTACCGAAACTAAACCTCAAACCGCTCAGCTCAAATCCTTCCTTCCTTCCTTCCAGCGTCTCACCTGCTCGTCCACCTCCTTGGTCGACATGCGGCCCCTGAACATCACAGCGCAGGTCAGGTACCGACCGTGTCGAGGGTCCGCGGCGCACATCATGTTCTTCGAGTCGAAGCACTGCTGGGTAAGCTCGGGCACCGTCAGGGCGCGGTACGACTGCGACCCACGGGACGTCAGAGGCGCGAACCCGATCATGAAGAAGTGCAGCCGAGGGAAGGGGACCATGTTCACGGCCAGCTTGCGCAGGTCGCAGTTCAGTTGCCCGGGGAATCGGAGAGAGCACGTGGTTCCGCAGATCGCGGCCGACACGAGGTGGTTGAGGTCGCCGTACGTCGGGGGTGGTGAGCTTGAGCGTGCGGAAGCAGATGTCGTACAGGGCCTCGTTGTCGAGCGTGAAGCACTGGTCGGCATTCTCCACCAGCTGGTGCACGGAGAGGGTGGCGTTGTAGGGCTCCACCACGGTATCGGACACCTTGGGGGACGGGATCACCGAGTACGTCGACATGATCCTGTCCGGGTACTCCTCCCGAACCTGCACGAGGACGAGAAAGCACCAACAAGAACAAAAATACGCATATATATCGACGGGTTTAGCGGACAGCCGAAATAACTACGTTTTATCCCGTGTAGTATTCACAAGATCTGGCGATTAATAAAAAAGAGAACCACACCTGAAAAAATAAATGAACATGAAAATAACCTCATTTGATCTACAAGCAGTTGGTTGCCTGGCGTTTGGGACGTCGTTGGCTGAAGCTATCGACATGTTTGCGATTTTTTCCCGCGTCGGGGCGCCTTTTGCAACACCGTCACCACGAGCGCCACAGTTAGCCTGCCGCCGTGTTAATGAGCGCATCCAAACAAAAAAATGGCAAGAGGTATTCACAGTACATTTTAATTCGGCCAACCTCGTCGGAGATACGAAATACCAAGCGAAGTGCGCAAGGCATCATCTATTATGCGGCTTGCATATACGTTCATCAAAGAATAAATCGATTCGGCAGCGTCTCCGATGAAAGACATGCAACGAGATTTTAAAATTTCCCTTGCTTCCCAGGTGTCCTAATATGTTCGCGCCATTTGGACGCTCCTTCGATTGCGGAAAATGATCTCGCCGTTACAGGAGGGCGCAGCACCAAGCACCAAGCAGCAGCCTCAATCTCGTTTGTTTTTCTAGTGCTGCGGTCGTCGTCTTCATTTATCTTGTCTTGGGTGCTTGTACAACATATTACACGTGTGCTCTTTGACTATGCGGCTATCTACACGTACGAGTAGCCGCAAAAACATGACAGCTCCCGTTTAGCTATCATCTCGCCACACAGCTCTCAACCGCCGCGCTTTCCAACCTTGGTCGGTATGCACTACTTGATGCGTGACAAGCATCCGACAAATAAGAAAAAAAAAAAAAAAAACGGCGACGAAGAGACCAGACGTCGTGAACAGTCCCGAGGGGGCCAAGATCTTGTTCCTCTTTTCATCTTTGTCTTCTTGGATGACTTTTCAGAACGACCGGTTCCTTGCCGGCTGAGGTAGCGGACGAGAAGATCTTCCCTGAGGCAGTGTCGGCGGCGGACGCCCAACATTATCTCTGCTGCCGTGGCAGCCGTTTCACCGTCGGATAAAATCAGACGGAAAAGAGGCTACGACAAACAGGGAGACAGACCTCCGCGTCCGCGACCGATTCTACCCCGGAGAAGATAACCTCGTCCGCCACCCATGTCGGCGGAGAACCGGTTCGGTCCCGCGTTCATCGTTTACGATGTCTTCTGAACGAAGGGGCGGGTGGGTAATGCGTCTACATCATTGCCTCCGGATCGGCATATATACATAACGTTGGAGGGGCGCCAGGCGGTACCCAAACCTACGGTAACGGCGGTTCTTCCTTTGCGCCCATAGGTGTCTACATCATAGACCCCTGACACTGTTGGCACGTATTACTACAGTTCTGACCGGGCACCGGGCGATATCAAGGCTACGACAACCGATGTTTTCCTTTCGCGCCGCGCGATGCGACCGGGACAGCCGCGGGGTAGTCCAGACGATACCGGCCCGTCCAACCCGAACAACATTACGTGGGCCGTCTATGTGTGCGCATTTCCGCGTGATTAGAGAACTATTACAGGGGGCCATAGGTAATAGGACCTACGGTACATACAAAAATCTATACATTTCCCTATTTGTAAAAGCAATATTTCGTCCTATTTACTATGCTCTTTGTCAAATGGCATCCAGTGAAACCGGACCCAAAGATTTTGCGACGGCCTGTGATGTGCACGTAGATGCATCAATCATTCATAACTCTTGAATACACTAAACAACCAGCGGACAATTTCAGTTCACAACGGATGGTGCTGAAACTCCAAAGTTAAATGACACGGCGTCGGTATTAAAAACACGAATACAGATGCCAGTCCAACTCTAATGCTAAACATAAAACACGGCAAACCTGGAATATAATACAGTTTCGAGCAGGGTATCTGGAAAAATGCCTCACATCAACTCATCTCTAAAAAATGAAAATGGTACGGTACGATTACAGAGGTGGAAAAGACAGAGCATCCGTCATCATCAGCCCTTCTAAAACCCAACACCGGATACGGTTAACAAATCAAGATGCTATCAACTGGGGGCATCGCCTAAAAACATCCACGGTGTATTTGCACCAAAAAAAAGCACCAACAGGCAGTCGAAAGTGTTTAAACACAAAACATCGATCTGATATCAATGACAGCGTCCCCCGAGAAGATCCCGAATGAAGGCTACAGCAATACCACCATACAACAAAATGCCTACCGGCGGAAAATACCACGCACCTTGGAGATGAGCAGGGTGCCCATACCCGCACCAGTCCCGCCTCCCATGGAGTGCGTCAGCTGGAAACCCTGCAGCGCATCACACGCCTCAGACTCCTTTCGGACAACGTCCATCACCGCATCGATCAGCTCAGCACCCTCGGTGTAGTGGCCCTTCGCCCAGTTGTTGCCCGCGCCGGTCTGTCCGAAAACAAAGTTGTCCGGGCGGAACAGCTGCCCGAACGGGCCCGCTCGCACCGAGTCCATGGTTCCCGGCTCGAGGTCCATAAGGATGGCGCGCGGCACGTAGCGTCCGCCGGTTGCCTCATTGAAGTAGCAGCTGATGCGCTCGAGCTGGAGGTCCGAGTCTCCGTGGTAGTTACCGGTGGGGTCGATGCCGTGCTCGTCGGAGATGACCTCCCAAAACTTGGAACCGATCTGAGAGAACAAAAAAGGTGTTTTGTGTTGGATAGTGGAAAATCGGTGAGGTTTTGATGCAGTAAACTGTGATATTCGCGGCGGGGGGGGACAGGGGGGTGGGGGCGGGCGTACTCATTTGTTCTCTCGCCTTAGTCATTTGACCATTCAACACGCATCCCGTTCGAGACGGAGGGTGGAATTCAGAGATTGTCGGTCGGCGAGGGTTGCCTCGAGGGAAGGGCGGTATGAACAGGCGGGGTCGATGATGTGTGTTCACCAGAAATGGTCACGAGGACACTGGAATCGATCTAGATGATAGGTTTACAGGTTTCGATCCCAGTCAACACAGGAAGATTGCTGATGGGGTGGAGGGGGGGGGCAGGGGTAGGATAAGCATTTTGTCTTGCACATGCTGCTGTTTGTGAGGCACCTCCGAGTATTTCGGATGTTCGTACTTGATACATACTGCGAGTACCGCGTGTACTATCGAATGGTGGTTCTGTGCAGCTCATACGGTAGTCCCAGTATTCGAAGTAAACGGGCCTTCGGTACTGCTCATACTCCCAGGTACTCGCAGTATTAGATCGTCAGTATTATGCTGCAAAACTTTCATGATTAGTCTGGAATACCGAAAATACTCCATACACACCGAGTAAGTCGTATACCGGAAGCATCTGTGAAGGGTTTATAACTTGCGGAGGCGGTGCAATATCGTTGCGGTGGTGTTAGGGATGTTACTCGGTACCGGAAAGGAGTACCTGCACCAGGTACTGGTACGAAACATCACAAATAAGCAGATTGCCTTGCTCGCCTTCTTGTTTTGGAGCTCAAATCGACAGCTCTTGCAAAAACAACCACTGCACTCTCTCCGTCTAGGAGTATGAAGGGAGCTGCGACTACCGCTGCCGCTGCGTCTGCATCTTGATCGCGAAAAAGACTATAAATAGCCCTTTTATCACTATTTAATTGTAGTGGCGTTTCGGGACAAACTACTTGGAATTTGACTGGTTTTTCCCCAAAACAAGACTGCAGTTCCAAAGATGTCAATAGTGTGCATTTTTCACGCCTCGGAAAGCCAAGTTATGATGAGGCCAAGAGACCGATCTTCGCGGGTCCGTCAAGATCTCCTTGCCCGCTTTAGTACTGGTTTTAGTGGGAAAAGGGGCCGTCAGACAAGCGGTCAAACCACAGCAGTCTCCTATTCGCAGATGTCCTGGCTGTCGACGGGTAGAAAGAACGGTTTAATGCGAAGAACAAAAACACATACCTCGTGTACATTGCTGTATACTCGGGGCATATACAGGTGTCTAGAGTTAGCAGGGTTGTTACCGGTCTTGGTTGACACGTCAAGGCGTTTTGTGGCATATTTACACAGCAGCATAAATTATTTGGTACAATAGTGCGAGAGTGCCGGTCGAAAGGTCAAACCGAGGTCTCCCGCTCACACGTCATTTGGTCGGGAGACGGCACCGCGAATAATGCCACTTTGGTTGGAAATATAACCCACGTTTAAATATTGATGCATACATTAAACTGTGATTATTTTCCTGGTCAGAATGGTACCACGGGTACATCAATGTACGAGTACCACAGAGCAGGTGAACGGCCGGACAGAAAAAACAGTTCGACGCTGGCTTCGCACAAAAACTCACGCAAAATTAAACAGCAACCAAAAATCGCACACAAAAAGAAAGCATACTCGAACCGAGAAGAGGCGGTATTGTTCGAGGCCGGCGGGTGTGTGCATGCAGCGGTCTCCGCCGCACTTTGCCAAACGCATGAGCGAAGCGAAGCTCCGGAAGGGAGAGTGCCTCGGCCGGGGTTGAGCAGAGACCGCAGCGACGCAAGGTTAAAAGTCGACACAAGGTCATGCATGCTGTGTTCCCTCAAAGAGCGGTGACCGTCGACGTGGCAGGCAGGCAGGGCAGGGCTGCATAATCATGGGAAATTTGGGGCCTGATTTTGAAAAACCTAACGGGCAGCTTGTTGCGAATAATAGCCGCGATATGAAAAGCACGCCCGGGTAACGGGCGCGTTGGGAGCGCTTGTTTTCACAAGCGGACACGCCGCTCCACTGGGCGGGGCTATACCAATCGGGAGGGAGTAGGGCGGTGGTGCGCATGGCGTTGCGTGCGTGCAGTAGCGCCGTCGCGGGTTGGGGGCATTAGCTTGATGGTCTCTGCAAACGCTACAGAAGGCCCTAAACTGGTGAAAAATAGGCGTATGGCCTGTGCGGCCCTCTGGAGCTGTAGTGGGCTACAAAGCTAGGCGAGTGCACTCGACGCAAAACTTGGGCACTGCGCCTGGCGGCCACAGGAAATTATCTGGAGGGAAAGACTACGCGCGGCGATGCCGTAATTCTTCGCTACGGCGGACAGGAAGAGCTAGCACTTCGGACAAGCCTGCTTGGCAGGCCAAGAATCGTTTTCAAAGCAAGCCAACGTAGAAAGTCAGAGAACGTGCAGAATTTTGTATTCGATTCGATTGCCCTGTGCCCCTGCCCCGAAGCGCGTGTCGCCTCCCCCCTCACCTGGTTACCGCACTGCCCGGCCTGTACGTGCACGATTTCCCTCATGGTTTCTGGTGGAGGTCCTTGCAAACAGATGTAAGCTCTGCTGTGGTGGCTGGTAGTGATGCTGGTTGGGCTGGAGGAGGAAGGGGCCAAAAAGAATGCAACAACGACAATGACACAGAAAAGGTACTCTTGTACAAAGAGGCGTGTTTTGGCAGGGCTTGAATTATGTACCCTTTGATGGCGGGGCACAAAAAATCGCGACCAACCCCCCTGCGTCCCCCACTCTACTTCCCTCACCTCTCAATCCCCGACTATCCCCACGTCTCCGCTACCTATCACTATGAGGGAGATCGTTCACGTACAGGCGGGACAGTGCGGTAACCAGGTGAGCGTCTGCTTGTTTTTTTTTCCTCCTCTGTTGCGGTGACGTTGAATCTGTCGCGGACTCGATTCGATGAATTCTGTTTTCTATTTGAAAACGGTGGTGCTCAGAGGGGTAGTTCGACGTTCCATTGTTCAGCCCGGGCTGCCCTTTTGAGTATTTGCCTTGCGCGCCCTATAGCGCCCCTGCCCGCAGTATCTTCCGTGGGAGGAGGTCGAACTAATGCAGTAGCAGAGGACGCTGACTGCGGTCAAGCAGTTGCAGTGCCATTCCTGGTTTACCACGTTTCTCTTGTCGAGTTTCTCCGGCGGCCGATTTTTTTGCATGGTCGGCCGTCCGTGCCGGCTGTCCCCAAGAAGTGTTGAGAACTGATCCTTTTTTTGTGCGACAAGCAAGCATCCCAATGCGGTCCTATCGACTCCACCCGATGTGAGGGAGCATGGATGAGGGTGGGTGTGGACAAGCCGTGCGCATGTTTCCCAGCGGCATGACCTTCGGTCTAGGGCCGCGCCTCTGCCACCCCTACAACAAACGGTGTCGCCATTTGCGTCTAGCGCGTTACTTGTCGTTGCATCGGATGGCCCCCTCAAAAACTTGAAAACCAAAACAAAAGCTGAGCTACGTACCGATTCAATTTTTTTTGCTGCAATCGGTTGGCTTTTTTTTCGAAAAATTGTGTTTTTTTAGTGAGGGAATATGTACAAAAAGCCCCCCCCTTCCCCTCCACCGCCCCCTCTCGTGAGCCGATTTCTGCGCTGCTGTAGCTACGAGCACCCACAAGCTCGTTGGGGTATTTCCTGTTTAGCATGGGTAGGAGCTTGGGACAGGGCGTTGCGGTGGCAGGGCCCTATGGAGCCACATTCTGGGTTATGAACCGACGCGTTCCCACGCTATTTTTTGAACTGCTGTCCCATGCTTCCACCCCCCGGTCATTTTTGTGGTGGACTAAAAAAACATAACGGCTGTTTTCCGTCTGCCTTCTATGGTTTTCTTGCATCCTTTTTGCTCGTGTTACTGGTCATGCCCTATACTCGTAGGATTAATATCAAAAGGCAAGGTTGCGGCGATTGTGGCCCCTTCGCTATGCTGGTATTGACTGGTGCATATTGGTGCTGATGAGTAGGAAGACAGGCAACTAACTCTTGCTGCTTGATAGTGTGCATTACTTATACTTGATAGTGTGTACTATGAACGATGGCATTCCCGCAAGTTAAAATGCTATTAATAGTGTCTCGAAAGCGATGTTGCACACCTGGTGTACTACAGCAGCTAATAATGTACCACAGGTACAAATCGTTCGAGATTCAAAGTGAACTCGTATCAAAAGCTACTGAACTGCTGTACTTAAATTTCCGGACTGCGTGGGGTACTGCTGCAATGTTTACAACGCTGACCGGAAATATAAGTACTTGTTGGAACGCCGATGTCAATATCAAACGGTGATCATACTCCTTGGGTCAACATTACAGGGGTATGTGTCTACCGTACTCCTGTAGGTGTAGTACGAGGTACCAGCGAGTGCTGTCACACACTATGCTGCTGCTGTATCATGTTCCAAAGGGTAGACCGAACGTGTCATGATACCAAACGCACGCCTCGTGCATCCCCGGCAATCTCGCGTGAAACGTCTTATTACTCAAACCCGTTGACTAAGCAGCGCTCAAACACGCGCCTGCTGCAAACTCGGGAATCATGTGCTAGACGCCCCCCCCCCCGAGGTTACGGTATTGCTGTTCATTCAAAGCTCGACGACAACCACTATGACGGGGGACCATAATAAATAGGACCCAAGTATTGTTAGTAAAAATAGGGAAATATATAGGTTCTTGTGTGTACCGTGGGTCCTATTTACCATGTCAGTATTTGGTCCTGTATTACTAAGGTCCCCGTAGTAGCTGTGAACTGCCCGCAAGTGCAAACTCATTTATCGCTACGTACGAGACTTTCCGCACGCTGTGTGGTTCTTCTTTTGCTCGTGTGCATGCATGACTCAGACCCAGCGGAGTGACGGAAAACGAGAGCGCCGAACCAGTTGTATACCAGGTATTCATCACCAGCGCGTGCACCTACGGCTGCAGTACTATTAATACCATGATATTATACTGGTGCAGCGTAAGTACCCGCTGGTATATACACAAGTGTGGGAAAGACGCTGCTCTCACTGGGGCCAAGGTACTGCTGAGTTTGTATTTCGCCGGAAAAGAGTTCCACGAGTTCAGTAGTACGGTTTTTTCAACGGCGGTATGCATGAAACAGAGCGTGCACTGCACTGCAATCATCGCCATGCTTGTGCGCGTGTCGCGCAAGTCGTTGCGCTTGCGCTTCGGGAACACCACCTGCCCTTGGCCCTTTTTATTGCTACAGTCCAGTTTGGGGGACAAACGACTAACAATTTGGGTGGTTTGTCCCCTTGACTGCACTGCGGTTTGCCCTGAAGGGGTCAATGGGGCAGCCCGGGCGTCTTCTCGTGTAGCACATGCTGTCCGGCTACGTATCGTCAATAATTTTTCGTCCTTTTCTTCCCTGCGTCGACGGGAGTTGTTAACATTACGGGGAGCCATGTAAATAGGACCAAATATTGTTCGTAAAAATATGGAAATATATGGGGTTTTTTGTGTGGACCGTAGGTCCTATTAACTATGGTCCTCCGTAATAGTACGATTTTGTTCTGGAAATGCAATGCGCGAAGAGAGCTGCTGCGCGCGCGCGAAACGTGGTCGACCTATTTTTTTTCAAGGTTTAGTTTTCGGGATGCTCCAACGATGTAACTTTTGTCGGGTGTACGTACATCCAATGACACGCGAAGAACATTGACTCACTCGATTTTTGCGTGATTTTCTTTAGCATATGATACGCAAGAGCGGTGCTGTAACGGTGACCGGAACATTGTCCAAGAGCAGCATTTAATCGATATGTTTAAACTACTGCAGTGGTACACAGGTGTTTCGAATAGGCCGTATATTATGGGATGAGAAACGATTTTTACAAAAAGTCAAAAACAGGGTTTCCCTTCAGCGTGCAGAAACCCGCGAGCAGTGACGTCGGCAATGATGGGTTATTCTGTACTCTGCGCGCAGAAACAATAACGTTATTTTCGCGCACAGCGCAACAAACCAACCAACCGCTGGCCGAGAGTCGTCGCCCAACAGAGCCCCAAGATCACGCCACGAATAACTTCCTACAAGTTGTAGTCCATTGCTCTGAGAGCCCCCGCTGCCAAATTTGAGGGTCGTATCGTGCATATAGGTGGTCTGTGTCTAGAAGTCTCCCTCGCGACGCGAGGGCCTGACCCCTTTCTGTATCATTTTTTTTTTTTTCTCCGGTTGAAAATTAGTCATGTTACGATGTACAGCACTAAAAAAAATGATACCTTAGTGCATGGGCTATCATGCACCAAGCCAGACCTCCAGACACGAACCATCTACGGCCCTTGAACTGCCGCAAACGAACTCCCTGCTCAGTGCAGCATATATACCGTATCACGCTATCACACTGGGTGATCAGATATCACACCCCCTGGGACGATTTGCAGACCCGGTTTCCCTCCAAAACATGCCTCAAGGGGGGCGCACGCAACGAAATGGGTGGCTTTGGAAAGATTTCGTCGCGAAGGTTGCGTGGACGCATCCCTCGGCGTATACGCCCTCCTTACCGTTGTCGAGAAACCTCAAATTTGATAAATCGTTGGAGGAGGTGTGTTGTCTTGTCTGTTGTACGGGTACACACACTCTCGGGTGTTTGGAGCGACCCGTGCTCTGTGAGGCGAGCGCTAGTTGCCGGCGGTTTGCTCTGCTGTGTCGACGAACACGTATTGTTGCTGCTTCGGGCAGGTTTAGGAACAGAAATCAAGAAGCCGGAGCCTTGTTTGGGTTTCAGCACCACGAAGGCGAACCTCTTTTGTTCGTTTTTGTTTTCCGATTCCGTAATAATTGGATGTATGGCTTTGATGTCGAAAACCCGTTAACCCCTTACATAATAGTACTGCAGTCCCACTATGGGGACAAACCAGTCTAATTCCTAGTGGTTTGTCCCCAAAACGGGACTGTCACACGAAAAGGGTTAAAAGGGCCCCCCGAGATTACAGCAGCACAAAGCTATTTCCGGCCAAAAAAAATTGGGAATACGTTTCACTGGGTAACGTACACCGTTTTGCATAAAGCTACTGTTGTGAACATGCACGATTACGTCGTCCAATATACTGACTCTTGTGTTGGGCTGGGCCAGGATGACTTCGTATTTGGACGCTCATGATGCACAGCAGTAGTGAAGGGACTTCTGGTCGTTGTGGAGTGGCATGTCAGGCTGGAAACCGTCATTGAGAAACGTGCCGGTTGTCTTTGCGTTATCCTCCGCGCCGCTAAATGTGTCGACACCGAGTGCTCTCAACAATATGCATGAACCGCAACGCGACTACCGGCGTGATAATGCTGTAGGCGAGGATTTAGATAAACTACAGCAGTAGTCGAATTTCTGAGCGTTTCGTTCCTTCTGTACTTGCTTGGTACCATTCCGGTACACCTGGTAGTTTTTTCCGGCTGCACCAATGCCTCAACTACCCGAAAATGCTTCGCACGAACCAGCCTTGAGATAGTTGGCGTCCTGCAAAGTAGACCCACCGCCGACCTATGGCAATCAACTTTTTTTTATCCTTGTGGAACCGCAGTTCCGTTTTGGGGCCAAAGTACTTGGAACTTGAGCGGTTTGTCCCCAAAATGGGACTGCAGTCCTGAAAGGGTTAAGTCCGTTACCTGTGGGCGGTTTCGAAAACGGTTGTTTTTTTGCCAGAAACGTGCACAGCAGAAGCGCCTTTTTGATGGTTCGTCCAAAACTAGCCCACTTCCATGGCACAGGTCACGCCTTCGCACGAGGGAAAGCTTCCGACCTTTACCACCTTGACCGATTTTGCTTATTACACCACCCCAAAAAAAAAAAAAACGTCAACCACGTTTGCTTTTTAAAAAAAATTATTTAACACAGCACGGTTCTAATGTCTGAGAGTATCTCTTCGACGAGCATGGCATCTATCCTTTCTGCAGCCACCCGCCTTCAACCTTTTCAACTTTTTGCCCCCCACCACTCCCGCTGTTTGCTGCATCAAAACCTCACCGATTTTCCACCATCCAACACAAACACCTTTTTTGTTCCCTCAGATCGGTTCCAAGTTTTGGGAGGTCATCTCCGACGAGCACGGCATCGACCCCACCGGTACCTACCACGGAGACTCGGACCTCCAGCTCGAGCGCATCAGCTGCTACTTCAATGAGGCAACCGGCGGACGCTACGTGCCGCGCGCCATCCTTATGGATCTCGAGCCGGGGACCATGGACTCGGTGCGAGCGGGCCCGTTCGGGCAGCTGTTCCGCCCGGACAACTTTGTTTTCGGACAGACCGGCGCGGGCAACAACTGGGCGAAGGGCCACTACACCGAGGGTGCTGAGCTGATCGACTCGGTGCTTGACGTTGTCCGAAAGGAGGCGGAGTCCTGTGACGCGCTGCAGGGTTTCCAGCTGACGCACTCCATGGGAGGCGGGACTGGTGCGGGTATGGGCACCCTGCTCATCTCTAAGGTATAGATGTACTACTGGTTTCGGTTGTACTCCAGTACGGAGGGTAGAAGATGCAATTTCCATGCCAGGCGATCGTGACGAAGACGAGGACGAGCACAATACAGACACGGCAGCAAACGAGATTATTTGAAGTATGTACAGTACCTACGATATCAAACCTTAAAACTCTTCTCTGCCTGAAACCTCCCGCTTGCAGGTTCGGGAGGAGTACCCGGACAGGATCATGTCGACGTACTCGGTGATCCCGTCCCCCAAGGTGTCCGATACCGTGGTGGAGCCCTACAACGCCACCCTCTCCGTGCACCAGCTGGTGGAGAATGCCGACCAGTGCTTCACGCTCGACAACGAGGCCCTGTACGACATCTGCTTCCGCACGCTCAAGCTCACCACCCCCCCGACGTACGGCGACCTCAACCACCTCGTGTCGGCCGCGATCTGCGGAACCACGTGCTCTCTCCGATTCCCCGGGCAACTGAACTGCGACCTGCGCAAGCTGGCCGTGAACATGGTCCCCTTCCCTCGGCTGCACTTCTTCATGATCGGGTTCGCGCCTCTGACGTCCCGTGGGTCGCAGTCGTACCGCGCCCTGACGGTGCCCGAGCTTACCCAGCAGTGCTTCGACTCGAAGAACATGATGTGCGCCGCGGACCCTCGACACGGTCGGTACCTGACCTGCGCTGTGATGTTCAGGGGCCGCATGTCGACCAAGGAGGTGGACGAGCAGGTGAGACGCTGGGAGGAAGGAAGGATTTGAGCTGTACGGTCTTTTCTTGGTTTTTTCTTAGTGGGTTTGTTTCTGGAAATAAAAAACTTTGAAAAAGGGATCGATTTTTCCATTTCCGCGTTCTGCCATGTAGTTGCGCGTAGAAGCCGTAGTTTTACATGTTGTTGGCTACGAGTATGCACTTTTTGCGAGGTTTGCGACAACACCATCGCCTATCGCGCACGGTAGACCGTTCAAGGCAGAAGTAATAATCGCACGAAGGCGACCTTCGCACTCGTTTTGTTGCTCGTATGGACTCGAGTTCTACCTCCCATCAATTTTGAAGTGTCGCGCTCAGGGTGGCTTTTGAGGACTAGTTACTACCAGTAGATTGATGGGGGTCGTTTAATACGTACGTATCGTTTTTATTCCGTATATGTCATATATTAATTATATTACGCATGTCAAACCATGTTTTTGGACATACACGTGAGGCAGAGGGGTTGGTTTTGTTTGTTTGGGCTGTTTTGACCCTTTTAGGACCGCAGACCCGTCTTGGCGACTAACCAATCAAATTCTCACGTAATTTTGTTGCCCAAACGGGACAGCAGTCTTGAGAGAGTTACAGGCGTCGTTTTGGTAATATGTACCTCGCGTCACTCTTAACCCCTTCAGTACCGCAGTCCCATTTTGGAGACATATATATCACTTGGAATTAGACTGGCTTGTCCCCAAATCGGGACTGCGGTACTAAAGGGGTCAAGAGCCCTCCGTGCTTGACTCTCTTGTTATCTTTCGTTCGTTCTGATTTTACGTCCCGTCCGCTGCTGTTGATTGCTGTTCCCCGTCTTGCGCCTCGTACAACCCAGATGCTCAATGTTGTTAGCAAGAACTCGTCGTACTTCGTGGAGTGGATTCCCAACAACGTGAAGGCGTCAATCTGCGACGTTCCGCCTAAGGGACTGAAGATGTCGACGACTTTCGTGGGCAACTCGACCGCCATCCAGGAGGTTTGGAAGCGCGTGGCCGAGCAGTTCACGGCCATGTTCCGCCGGAAGGCTTTCCTCCACTGGTAAGTTATTGTTTTTTCACTTTTTTGTTCTCTTTTTTTTTGGTCTGTATAGGGATTTTGCATAGGTCTCTTCTGTCGTTTTTTGTGCTTTTTCGGTGTTGTCCTCTTGTGGTTACGGGGGGATACAGATGTCTGTTGTTCGGTGTTTTGTTTCGATATTATGTTTCCCCCTGCTTTCCGACCTACTTTGCATGGTGTTAGATGTTGTTCTTGAAATAAATTCTGCTGTGGTTGCATGGTATAACTTCTCATGCTGGCGAAGGACATGGTGATGGAAATTGTTGGTTGTGGTTAGTGAAACGCATCGGTACGCCGGTATTGTTGTAATAATACGGTGTGAGATCTACTAATAGTGATGTTTGTTGACGAAACACGATGCTGAAGTGTGTTGCCCTCCGTTTTCGTGTTGATGCAGGTACACCGGCGAGGGTATGGACGAGATGGAGTTCACGGAGGCGGAGTCGAACATGAACGACCTTGTCTCCGAGTACCAGCAGTACCAGGACGCTACTGCCGAAGACGACGGCGAATTCGACGAGGACGAGGAGCTCGACGACGGGATGATGTAAAAACGCCATCATGGTGTTTGGTATTCACTCCGGACAATCCGGCTGTTTGGTGGATTGATGCGTACGCTCTTGACTACGTGGGCGTAGCAGGTGCTCTCTCTTCGAGATTAAGAGGTTATGAGCCTCGATCTTTGAAGTCCGCATCAATCGACTCGCGCCGTTTTAAGCTGCATCGAACTTGGGGTTCTTCGGGTCTGTCGTGATGCTTTGTTCCTTCTCCTGCCGGAATTGCATCCATTTTAGCTTTTACTAGGGTTATTAGAGACGCGCGCTTATCGCGTCTCGAGGTCTGGTCGTTCGTTGTGTTTTTTGTTTGAGGCGATGGGATATGTTCGTTTCGAAATGCTTAGAGGCGTAGTTGTGCCTTGTGTATCCTCCACAGCAGTGGTAAGGGTCGACCCTGTGTTTTTTGGTGGGTCGAAATAAAAATAAAAAATGGTGGTTATTGTGTTAAAGTTGTCTTTGATGAAAAATTGATTTCAAAGTCATGAAAAAGGAAAGCGTCGTATAAGATAACGAGCTACGCGTCCGTTGTTATCCGCAAAAAACAAAAGGCCGAGAAGAACGCTTGGCTCAGGGAGAGTCGTTTTTTGGAGGGATTGGCGCGCAGGCGTTTTATACACTGTACAGTATAATCAGGTGGAGCTTCACGGGGGTTTCCAACCGGTTTGGGGTGTTTCGCGCTTGCGTTTGATGCCAAGGAAAAGGCGAGGTCATTGAGCTCTCGTCTTCGTTCGGTTTGCGTTGAGCTCGGTAATGAAGTGCGGTCTGCATGAGTGCGTTGGCCATGTTATCGCCTCGATGTCCGTGCTGAGGCTTCTTTAAAATATGACCCCAGGTTGTTAAGGGTATATTCGCGTTCTAGAACACTTCGTAAGAGCAGTGCGTCTAGGGACAGTTTCCGCCCCAATATCTTTTGCGGTAGTGGGTGAGTTTTTCGCACGCGGTGCAGTACTGGCACCGCGCAGGTATTTTCGGTATTTTCCTTGAATGAAAGCAGCCACCTGGTCGAGGTCGGAAGTTACTGGTCGAGTTTTGCCCCAGCACGCAGCGCGACGTTTTGTTGAAGATACCTTTCACGGCAAAGAATGAGATTTCTTGTTTTTGGTGCTCAGGCACCGTGTTGGTCTTTTTCATTACTTCAGCGCGCGAAAGGGTAAAATTTGACAGATTTCGGGCGTTCTCGTCCGGCGACCGCTTTTGGCGGTTTCACAGCCTGAGGAATGGTTTGAAATCAGATAAGTTTCTTAGCCGGATGGCAGGCGTTACAATTTCGTTTAGCAGGTATTTTCTGTTTTGCCTTTTTTCTTGTATGGGATATTGGCAGTTATCTATATCTGGTCTAAGTGAGTTGCGGTTGTGCCCTGGGAAATTTTGTTCCGGGGTTTGGGGGAGGGTTAAGGTGCGACGGTTGAAATTTTGTGTTCGCATCCTTCTTCTCTGTGTCTTATTGGCTTTTGGCTTTGCGTTCGATTTTTCCCCCGACCGTTTTGTCTGGTTGCCTCTGTCAGGCGGTGTTTCCCTTGGCTTGTGTTTTTTCCGTGTTAAGGTGTATTATATCGTAAAACAAAATTGAAAAATATCCGATCTTTCTCGTGCGCAAATTGGCTGAAAGCCGTGCAACCTCGTTTTCTAGTCATCATCTCGCACCATGCGATCAGGATGGGTGGCCATAGGTGGCCATATATATGATGGGATGATCACCAAGAAAGACGAAGGTGGTGGAATGCACGAATCACCAAAGAAAAGAAAAACGAACAAGAGGACAACAAATAAATGTAATGACACAAAATGCGCAGTTCGCTCAAAAAATGGTGTACTGCTTGGCTCTAATTCCCTGTCCCTACCAGTACGTACGTAGTAGGTGTTACTGCTGCTGTTGTGTTACTGTTGCCCTACTAGTAGAGGGTTTCCATAGCGAAAAATCCAGGGCTTTTCGCGGGTCAGGTCAAATCTCACGGGTCGGGTCGGGTGAGCTGACCCGACCCGACCCGCGAGATTTTGAAAGCCTCTTGACCCGACCCGACCCGACCCGTGAGATTTGAAAATATCCTGACCCGGCCCGACCCGACCCGCGAGATTTCAAAAACCTCCTAACCCGATCCGACCCGACCGGCCACCTTCGGATTGACCCGTGAGACGCAGGTTTCATGCGGGTCGGGTCACCTTGACCCGCGAGACAATTTATCTTGACCCGCAGGTCCGACCTGCGAATCCGGTCCGTGGGTCGACACTTCAAAAACAATTTAATATTCATTTTGTGCCCACAAGCGATATGTGCCCTGGCTGTAATGGGTATTCGTGGATGCGGGCATGCGTATATGGATTTTGACAGTGGTTTAATGTTTGAACAAGATATTCGTGGATGCGGGCATGCGTATATGGATTTTGACAGTGTTTTAATGTTTAGACAAGATACCAAAGGAGTATTATTGGGTATTTGTACGAGAAAAGTCTTTGGGTAAGAGAGCGGGAAGTACTTTGAGTGTCGGGTCCGCGGGCCGGATGCGCGGGTCCGACCCGCGGGTCAGCAGAAAAGAACTCGCGGGTCACGCTGGCCCGACCCGCGAGTGACCCGTTTCTCGCGGGTCATGACCTGACCCGACCCGTGAGCTTTTCACCACCTCTTGACCCGACCCGACCCGTGACATTTGAGAACCTCTTGACCCGGCCCGACCCGTGAGATTTTGACCACTTCCGGACCCGACCCGACCCGACCCGTGACACTTTGGACACCCCGTGACCCGATCCGCGGGTCGGGTCATGACCCGCGAAAAGTCCTGGAAAAAGCCAATGCATTTTCATCGACACGGCAGAAGTGTACTCACGCATGTTGTCCTGATTGATTTTGGCAGTCGAAAATGCGATGCAGTACGATGCACACGTGGTTTTGTCACTAGGGGGCACACTATTATCGAATGAAGCAGTGCCGTTTCAGCGCTATCCCCGCGTCACAGCAGTCGGGGTTCCTTTGTAAGCCAAAGTCCCGACGTGTAAAACGGTACCAAGTTGTTTTTTCGCCACTTGACGGTGGAAAATCAGCTTTCACGCGGTAGGCCAAACAAACAAACCAACGACGAGATCCCCCATTTATTTCTGTCAAACGGCCGAAAAATACACGACCTAAGTACTACTGCCGTCGCATTTTTTGCGTGTTTGCGCTTCACATTGGTTTTTCTCTCGTCTTTACAGTCGTTGCTCACAGATCCGGGGCCAAATACGTATAGTACAGTAGCAGACTCTTCTCCCCGCTATACGTACGGTTCGCGCCTTGCGTTTTTATCGCGAGAAAACGCCTTCCAACTCTTCCCCTCGTGGGCCCGCGTCGAATCGCGCCTACCAACTATACGTACCCACGCTATTAGGCGCTTTATATCGGCCAGTCTAAAATCCACTTGTTCTCCAAGCTTTTCTCGAACACTCATATTACGGGGACCATAGTAAATAGGACCAAATATCGTTAGTAAAAATAGGTTGGTACATGGGTTTTTGTGTGTACCGTGGGTCCTATTTACTATGGTCCCCGTAATAGTCCTGAAACACACCACACGCTAGGATTCGGGATCCAGGATCAACTGGCATAGCAGTACATACAGTGAGTAGTAATCCGAGGGGACCCACGATGGGCCCCCATCAACCCCTCCTTTTAGGACTGCTATCCCGTTTCGGGGAAAAAAAAACGTTTTCAACTCGAAAATTTAAAACTGCAGTCCCGTTTTTTTGGGGACTACCTTAAAGAACTATTACGGGGGACCATAGTTAATAGGACCTACGGTACACACAAAAACCTATCTATTTCCCCATTTTTACTAACAATATTTTGGTCCTATTCACTATGGACGCCCGTAGTACTCAAAGTTTTGAAACTGCAGTCCCCCGTTTTGGTAGTGTGTTCCCAAAGCGAGACTGACTGCAATCCTCGAAGGGCTGACCAGGCATCACCTTGTGTTCCCTTACCACTCTGACCCGAAATATAGGGACATTTAGCATACAATCATTCATTCTAAAGGGCCCTTATATTTTGGGTCGAAGTGGTACGTACTCCCCCTTAGTCGCACCATTTTGAGGACCCTACTACTCATACCGTTGTAGACCACACACCGGGCGACACTGTGGGGTGCAAAACATGCGCCTCCAGCCAGCCTTTCGTGTTGGAAAAGCCCTGTGCATTGCACGCACACTTTCCGGTTGTTTTTTTTTTCTCTGTCCGTATTTCTCTCCACTATTAATAGAACGTTTGCCTGTCTCTCTCTCTCGCCCTTTCCCTCTTTTTCTTCCTCAGCCTAGATTAGTACGTGCCCCTCAAACGTATGTACATGCCTCTCCGACTTGGACTCTTGTGTCCCTCCTCTCATCCGGCTTTCTCTGTTTATGTTTCTGCCTCTACATGCCTCTCCCTCCCTCTCTCTGCCTCCCCCATGCGAGGGTCTTTGGTCATACAACTACGGCCATGCCCCCCTATATATGATATAATATAGGTCGGGTTATAGCGTCGGTTGGCAACGGCACTGTTCAAACATGCTGCTCACTATACGTGAGATAGAAGAAAACCAGGGTATCGATTGGATATCTTTTTTCTTTCGGCGGTCGGTCGAGTTAGATCATTTGTGCGGGGTGGAGAACGTTTACTCCGCACGAGGGGGAAGGATCGTATCACGTCGTGTTTATGGTAAGGCACCCAACAGGCAGATACTATTAATACATAGTACTCCCAATGCTGTCTCTGGAAGTGGCCACACCGGAATTACACTAAGTAATTGAAGCTGTCATCCATATGCAAGTCCGCCTCACAAGCGGTTCTTAGTACGATGAAGCTCACCCTTCATGCGGCTCGCCCAACACCTCACGACGCTTCGCGCTTGGTGCAAGCAATGTCTGCCTGGTCGGTGAACACCCGACGTGTATACCCCGTCCCGGCATTGTAGGAATGCGAGGGTTTATGTTCATACGACCCCGGCCATGCAGTGTATCGACTACAACCCCCCCCCCCGCCTGGTTCTGATGATATCTGTTTCTCCGTCTCCCCCTTCTTGTGCTCCTGTATCCGCCCCCCCCTTCTCCCCTTCCTGCCCCCCCACCCTTCTCCTCTTCCTCTCCCACACGTAGGTAATGCGGCACGTCTACCACAATTTTCACGAACCACGCACTCCCGCGACATCAACAAGAACAAATAGCAACCCTGGCTCTACTACTCGCCCTGCCCAAAGATTATCAATCCTCCTCCCCCTCCTCGTCCTCCTCCTCCCAATCGCCATTGCCATCATCATCACCATCGTCGACCCCTTCCGATACATCACTACAACGAAATCACCCCACGAACCAACTTGTGCCTTCGTTTTATTTTTGCAGATATCATTTTCTAAATTCTCGAGAGTTAGAACGCACACCGTCGGCGGCGGGTCTTTCGTCTGTAGATTGAAAAACGTCCTTACATTTCCGGACAATACTATGTAAAAAAACCAACGAGTTAGTTTCTG